>JARQAD010000010.1:4146051-4591051 GCA_029955455.1 Quercus agrifolia | reverse complement strand
TGAAAACATGAGCCAAGATCCAAAATCCTAGGCCTCTGAAAACATGAGCCAAGATCCAGAACCTTTGGTCCTCTGAAAACATGAGCCAAAGCCCCAAAATTCTAGGTCTCTGAAAACATGAGCCAGGATCCAGAACCTTTAGTCCTCTGAAAACATGAGCCAAAGCCCAAAAAACCCTTGGTCCTCTGAAAACATGAGCCAAGATCTAAAATCCTAGGCCTCTGAAAACATGAGCCAAGATCCAGAACCTTTGGTCCTTTGAAAACATGAGCCAAAGCCCAAAAAACCCTTGGTCCTCTGAAAAACATGAGCCAAGATCTAAAAATCCTAGGTCTCTGAAAACATGAGCCAGGATCCAGAACCTTTGGTCCTCTGAAAACATGAGCCAGGATCCAAAACCTTTGATCCTCTGAAAACATGAGCCAAAGCCCAAAATTCCTTGGTCTTCTGAAAACATGAGCTAGGATCCGTCGTCCTCCAGGTAAGCATATCTTGTACTCACTCAAAAAAAAAAAAAAAAAAAAAATTTGCATGCATGAACTACGTTTGGACCTGATCCCCCCACCAAGAGGTACGTAGGCAATCTCCCTCGAGATTCGGTCCACATTTTGATCCATTACATGATCATCTGCATTTTCATCTACATGCATCATACATTCATCACGGTTAAATACTAATTGCAAAGTTAGGTGTCTCTTTCATACATTGACATTTGCTTTTCAAGCTTTGCCGATGAGGGGCATTCTGTTGACACCCCATTTTGCAACCTGCATTTAACCTCACATGGAGGGTAAAAGGGTAATCTTGTCTTGGAAATATGCATCTTGATTCTGGCCATTAGATCCTTAATCTCATTTCACCAAAATGATCTCGATGTCGTAACGATCAAATCGACTGGTCATAAGCCCTAATCAAACCACCAGATTGAAAGTTATCATCAAATCAAGTTTTAATGGCTAAGATGCACTATCACAAATTGAGTCCGACTATATGTGATTATGAACAATTGATTTCAATTGGTTATAAGTGTAATCAATTTGAGATCAATGATGTGTCATAATTTGATTGATTAGGATTACATTTTATGGTGAGGTTGCATACACCTAATTAATTAGATAGTTAAACATTAATTATTCAATGAGTAATTTGTGCAATTATCTTTTAATTAGAGTAAATTTAGAACCAATTAAGTCTGAAATGGGAGTGGTTGAAGCCATTTAATGTTAATTGAGAGCTAATTTGGGACCTATTAATGTTAATTGTGCTGAAACCATTTTCAAAAAAATGACCTCTGCTCACCATTTCATCCATATCTCTCAAAATATTTTGAATTTGTGAATGAGGTTAATTTTTCCAGAAACTAGACATCCGGGGCTTCAATTTGAGCACAAGAATGAGACAATTCTGATCAGAATTGAGTTAGATATGATTTTTCAAAGTTAGCTCTACAAGCTGTTACAGCAGTTGCGGGAAAACCGAATTTGGCTTGCTCCTCACTCCCACTAATCTTTCCATTTAATACACCAGATTTCCCCCAATGCTAAAATGAGGACTAGGTTCATGATTCTTTGTCAACCCTCATTAAATGGTCTTCCATTCATATTTTCTCCACCACTACTATATAAACCCCCCCTCTCCTTCATTCCAAAGCACACAAAAAAAAAATCCCCTTTCTTCTCATCTCTTGAGTTCTAGTAAAGTTGAGTAGTCTTGTCATATCTTGGTCTTCCTGAGACTCAAGGTATTGAGTGAGACTCACTCTTCCTCTCTTAACTCTTCTTTTCCTCCACCCTTAGGACCTCTACCAAGAGTCTCCTCCTCCACCGTATGAATATTGCGTGAAGGTATAATCCTTTTCCTTTACTTGTTTTTTGTGTTGCCATGATGAGAATTTAGGATTAAAGCATGATAGTAATTATTTAAATTCTCTTGAATATGTTTGAATGTTCTTATATGTTCTTGATTGTTCATCACATATTCATGCATAAACACTAGTTTTGATCTTAAATCTACATCAAAAATATGAAAATCATGTTTGTTTAATAATTCTTTCAAATCCTTAAATCTAGGTTATCACCATCCACACACATTCACTAGAATTTATTTTTAAATCCAAATACAATGCTTAATAAATTGAATTAGGATTTATCACATGCACACACTTTAAATTCAACATGCAGATTGATTGATAACATATTGGATGATGTGATATGAATGTTGGCCACCATAGTCTAGAAGACTGGTTCCACTGGGCAAGGTGGGTGCCTAACACCTTCCCATCTTGTAACATAGCCTCCGAATTTAAATCAAGGGTTAGTAGATCAAATATTTATCCATGTAATTTTCAATCTTTAGATTGTAACTAGGAAACAAAGCCATGTACTTTATCTTAGATTGTATTTAGGACTAAAGTCATGTAATTTTCCTATGATCAATGTAAATTCAATTTCAAATTAATAAAATGAGGAACTTATTAATTATGATTTTCTTATTTTTCCAATAATTAAATAAGTGGTTAAATCACATAGTCGTAAAGTGGGGGAAAAAAAGTAATGTGATCTTAAGGCAAAAAATATTCAAGCCAGAATTTTCATAGGTAATTACTAGTTTTATAGCCATTATGTAACTTGTGGTACCCATGGTTCTAAGTTTGGCTTCAGAAGCAAATTTCAAACATATCTAGTGGAACAACCCCGAAAAATAAAAGGTAAAGAAAATATATATGTTTAAAGAATACATAGAACGAGAGGAGACTTTACAAAGATGATGTAGCATTAACAAAACATATTAAATTAACAACACCAGAGTATTCCATATCCTTAAGGCTTAAATGTCATTACCAGATACCAAATTGTTTCAAAAATGACCAATTCTTATACCTTTTTTTTTTTTTTTTTTTTTTAATAATGATCAATTCCTTATACAATCATGTATTGTAGGTCACTGCATTTTAAGAATTACTTTCAGGAGTATGATTATGATACCATTCATTACATTCAATCACTACCCATTTCATACCCAAAATAATGATGAATAAAGTCAAAAAAACTTGTAAGATCATGATAAAAATAAAAGCCTAGAAATGATGAATAAAATTTTGATAACAAAATGGGCAAATAAATACTCAAAAAATTAACACTAACAAAACAAACTTCTATAACTCACAATATTGGTAAATTAACTAAGTTATGTCAACTATGTACAAAATAAATAGTCAAACTCTTTAACCCACACCCATAGACAACTAATACCCAACTACAATGACAATCAAATTATGCAAACCCTTACCTGAGATATCAATTTGTTGAGAGGGAAGAGCAGTGAGAGAGGCAGTGTGATGAGTGAGAGTGAGAGGCAATGTGGTGTGAAAGTTATGGGTGAGTGAGAGTTAGTGAGAGTAAGAGTTAGTGAGACAGAGACTTAGTGAGGATGCTCTGTTTTTGGGTGAGAAGGCTATGTAGAGTGTTAGCACTTGTGTTATACAGGCTGAGTGTTAAGAGTGTTATGTTTTTATTATTTTGCCCAGTGGAACTCGAGTCTATAAGACTCGAGTTCCTTGTAATTTTAACCAAATTTATTTTGTGCACGTCCTCTATTTTTATTTTGTGGATCTCGAGTCTTTAAGACTCGAGTTCCTCGAATTATTTTACCAAATTTATTTTGTTCATCTCGAGTCTTTAAGACTCCATTTTCATTTTATGGATCTCAAGTCTTAAAGACTCGAGATCCAGGTGGCAATTTTGTCCACCTCAACCAGTACAAAATAATGGAAAGCGAGTTTTGTATGCTTGAGTTTTAAAGTTGATCTCGATTTTCTAAAACTCGAGATGCTATTTTCCATTATTCTTTCAAATGTTGCCTAACTTACTACATAGAAAAGCTGCACATTGTTAGTTTGCCCATTCCCCCTATAATTATTCCCCATGTTTACCAAGATTTGCACATTCCTAAATATTTTAAGTTTCAAACTGGCTGTCTGGAGGCAGATAGCTGACTGTATAGGAAGGGTCATAAAAGAGGGTTTTGGAATATATTGCATTCTTTTGTTGTTTAGTTTTTGTATGTTATTAATTGATGCTGCCTGCAAATTTTTATTCTTTAATTTCTCTCGTTAAAAACTCATTACCATCTACCTGCTTTTCTGTCATTGCAATCTCTTAATGTTTATATTAACTCAAGCATTTTTTTAAAGGAATAATGTTGCATCTAATAAGACTTGTTTTCGAGAATATCTGCTGATCATGGCTTATTCAAATTGTATATAATTTTCCCCCCAAAATAGTGACAGGAAAACATTGGCTAAAGCTTTATGAGATCAAGCTGCATCAAGTAAACAAAACAGTTAAAAGTGGAATTATTGAGCAGCTTTTCTTGTGGGAGCTAGCCGTTTTTACAAAGCCATAGACAAAAAAAATAATAATAATCATGAAGTACTTGACATTTGGAAGCATTCCTCAAATTTTGGACCATTAATGCATAGGAAAAACCTTTTGCTCGGAGAATAAAAGTTACAAGCAAGAAAGAGCAATCATTTAGGGGAGGGATATTGTTAGGATCAAATTATAGTGGGAAAGATGGAGGCATAAAGGTAAATTTGAAAGAATTCTTTGGACGATAGCACACAAGTTACTGAGAAAGAATTCCAATAAAAAAAGAAGAAGTAAAAAGTCTTTATTGGTTGTTGAAAAAAGATTATTCCCTCCTTAACTATCATTTATCCAATAAGGCAGTAACCATGTTTGCATATTTGGCAAACAAAACTCGATGAAGGATGGTGGGTACAATTGCATCATTTAAAATTTTAAATAACATGACAACTTGTACAATGTTAGAAGCAGAAAATAAAATCTAAAACATAAAATGGATGAAATAACAGGATTTGAAATCGAGAGGATCATGTTGATCTTTACATAAGCACCGTGCCCATATATATGTGTGTCACATATACACCATATCTATTTCAAAATCAATAAGGAGAGTAGATCTATGTGATATCCCAAATTGGATTGGATTGGATTGTGCGAGTGTGTGTTATGTTGATGTGTGCTAAGTCTCATATCTTATATTTATTAGGTGGGTCTTAGGTTTTTACACCCCTGGAATCGGAATATAACTCCAGCTATTGGCCATGGGAGGAGGAGGGTGGGGACAGGTGGTATGTTCATGCAGCAAAATCTTCCCCCTTTATTATAAAATAAATGTTGGGATTTAGGGTCTGTTTGATTAGAGGGTGGAAAAGTGAGAGGAGAGAAAATTAGAAGGTGATAGAAAAGTTGGAGGGTAGAAGAGATTTTAATTTTCTTTCATGGTGTTTGGTTGGGAAAATGAAAAAGTGGAGGGATGAAAAACTTTTTTGTTTGATTGAGAGGAATTTGTATAAATTTACTATCGTGTCCCAATTAGATAAAACAAAAAATAATATATTAAATTTCTATTAAAAATTGTGTATGAATGAACACTTCATTTTAAATAAATAATATTTAGTAATTAAATAAATAAAAAAAAGAGTAAAAGGAGTTCAAAGAACCCCAAAACTTTTTTCTTCCAAAAAAAAAAAAAACTGTTGAGAAAAGAAAGGATGAGCACCAAAAAAGAAAAGAATGATAATATCAGAAAATACAAAAAAAGGATGTGCACATAGAAAAAGACAAAAAAAATGATAAATTATGAAAAGACGAAATAGCAAAGAGGAAAAATACAAAAAAGAAAAAAAAAAGATTTAATAAAAATTTGAACATTGGACGGGCAATTTCATCCAAAAACCCAACTCCCCATTTTCCCTCATGTTTTTTCCCCAAGAAGATTAAGTTTTGGTGGGTTTGAAAAGAAAATTGTTGGGCCGCACCATTTTTTCTACCCCTTTCCACTCCCAACCAAACACACATTTTTCCCATTTTCTCTCTCTCATTTTCTATCCCTCTAGTTTTCACTCCAACCAAACGGACCCTTAAAGATTTTCACATTGTAGTGTACCCTAGAAACTCTAGAGGATATTGATACATTCTTTTCAACAACTTTTCTTATTCAATGATTGGCAGTTAATTTCATTTTTCCTCATCTACCTTGTTCAACAATTCTTTTATTTGGGTTTAACTAGCAGCCCATTGTTTCCTTAGTGTTGGTGGGGTAATTATAGAATATTCAAGGACTATGATCAATGTGTACTCTCGCATATAATTGTATGTTTTACTAATTAAATTTATGAAGGGATCCACTAGTAATGTGAGAAGTGAGGGTACAACGTTTATTATACTCTCACATAAATAACAGGTCTCAGCTTAAGTTTAATTAGTGAGACCTACAATTATGTGAGAGATTACACATTTATTATACTCCTAGAGTAATTTATAATTTTCTTGTGTTGGTGGCCTACTTCCTCCTCCCTCACTATGAAAGAACTTCACCCTCATAAAAAGGGCTTTCATGAGTATTTTGTGTGTGTGTGTGTGTGAACTTTATGCTAATTAATAAATGTTTTTGATTGTCCCAATATTATATTGGTAGTTATTAAAGGGTAGTATAAAGTATATTGTATACATGGAAGCAAAACAAGCCCAACACTTTTCTTTTCCTACCAACAAGGGAGTCTAAAGCTCTCTTAATATCTAACTCTTTAAGCCCAATACCCTAATTAACGACCGTGATACAGTTGTATCTAGAGCCGACCCTAGGACTAGGCCATGTCCTAGGGCCTTTAATGGATAAAGGCCCCCAAATGTGAAACTAAGCAATATTTTTATAAATGAGTTATACATTTTCCCTTCCACTTTTAGAATGCTCAAAAAATTGAATGATGTTAGAAATATTACAAATTTTATTAAATAGATCTTACAAAGTATTGTGTCATGAATCAAAATAAGCAATTTCAAATACTTGTTTATTATCTTATAGTTACTAAAGTACTACCAATCACATTCTCTTCTATATCAGTTTGTAAGTTTTTTGTAGTAAAATTTATAATAGATTTAGTATTTTTTTTAAAAGATAATTACAATATGTTGTTAATCCTGTAGTTCAAACATTTTTTCCTCCTAAATCTCTAAACACTATGTACATGAAAATGTGACAATTAAGTTACAAAGCTCTTGACTAGTAGAGATGCATCTTAAAGTACCTATAAGAAGGTTATAGATAATTAATATGAAATAGAAATTGTTAATTAGGGAATTAGATACCTATAATAACTTCTTGAACTGTGAGTACATAAAAATGCTTTATTTTTTATGGGGAATATAGATGAAACACAATCTATAACTGGCATGTTAAAAAGAAAATTAATAGTACCAATCAATGAAATTCACTATTCAAAATTAAGAGGGTAGTCCATAGAAATAGACAACTCAAAGAGAAAATAATATGGCATACAATCATTTAATTACCTTTTTTTTTTTTTTTTGGATAATCCAAATCATTTTTTTTATAATGATAATTAATGATAATCCAAATCAAATTTTTTTTTTTTGATAATGATAATCCAAATCATTTAATTACCTAAGCTTTCCACTTCTTTATATGCATCACTACTAAAACAAGACAGCCATCTGTTCAAGCCAAACAAGAAATTAAAAGACCATCATCTCTTTTCTCTATTTTTCTAGCCATGGAGAGCAAAAAGACCAAGGGAAAACAAAAGATTGAGATGAAGAAAAAAGACAAAGAAGTTGATCGTCTTGTTACTTTCTCAAAACGTAGGTCTGGAATGGTATCAACAAAAAAGCTAGTGAGTTGGTGACTCTATGTGGTGTTGAGGTTGGTGTGGTAGTTTTCTCACCAGCTGGAATGTCCTTTTCATTTGGTCATCCCTCAGTTGAGTCCGTGGCCATTCGCTTCCTAAAACAAGACCCTCCACGAGCCCAAGAGGATAGTAGTACCCATCCTTTGGAGGCTCAATATTGGAGGGTGAGAATCAATGAGATCAACCAACAATGCGATGAGCTTCTCAGGCAACTCGAGGCTGAGAAAGAGCGAGAAAAGGCACTTCAGAAATTGAAAAAGGCAAGAGAAAACAGGGGTTGGTGGGAGGTTCCTTCTGAGGAGCTTAACTTTCAAGAGTTACAACAAATGAATGAATCATTGAAGGTGTTCCACAAAGTTCTGTGCGCTCGTATGAAGGAGAAGACTATAGCTGGGTTACCCTCTTCTTCTTCTACCTTTCTTGCTGATATTTATGCCCAAGGAACCATCCCTTTTGCCCCTAATGCCAGTAGAACTAATCCTTCTAGCTTTCCCTCTGGCTATGGTTATGGATAAGAGCACTTCTGGACCTATGTTTAGATACGGCTTATTGCTGAAAACTGAAACATTTTTGCTGAAAACATTGTACCAAAATAATTTTCAAAAGTGTGAATAGTGCCGTAGGACCCAATTTTAAAGTTAGATTTATGTTTTCCTGTACTTGCGGGTCCCGTAAACAGTGCATAGGACCCAGCCAAAAAACACAAACGTTAGACGCAACGCAAACGCGTTTCTATCCAAACTCACGCCTAGTTATAGTTTATTTTCATTATTTTAGGTTTTTTAAAATTGAAAAAATAAAATGAAAATGGAGGGAAAATTGAATATTTTTAATTCTCCTCTTTTTGGAATATGTGGTGTGGGATTTAAAGATCTTATGATTTTCTGCAAATTATTAATTAACTTCTATATTTTCTTCATGTACCATAAACATTAACAATGTATATTTATGAATACTCTCTTGTTACAGAGTACAGATCCAGCCACTTAATTATATTTTTAGTTGTCACTACCAGTTTTTATTTATTTATTTATCTGTCAACATGCTTATCAAGGAAAATAGGAACTCATGGAATCAAGGATATAAACTTGTATTATGTGTTTCGGTTTGTGATGCACAGATTATAATTTGTTAAGTGTCTTTTCTCCATATCAAACTTTGGTTGCTTTATAAAAATTTTAATAAATATAAATAATGTCGTATTTCCTCTTTTCACATAAATAGTGAGTCCCACACTCCCACTAGTTAAATTTCATGGTGAGATATACTATTTAGATGAGAGTAGAGAGTATGACATTATTGCACTCCCGTATAATTTTTTCAATTAGTAGAACACTATGAGTGGACTAGTGTTTACACTTTATTTTCCACCAATTTTAGTATAACAAATGCTTCTTCTTTTTTTTCAATTTTAAACGTTAATTACTACTTTATAAGGAATAATACAAATATGTAGCAAACTATGGTTGATGAAACATAAAACAGAATACTAATGCCACATATTATGAATGAGAGGTCTTACGAGACCTTCTTGAGATACCTTGTTGGTATTTGATGATACACAAAAATCGTCAGTGAGTTGATCGTCCACACATGTGTCAATGGGTGCACCTGAAGAACAAAAGAGAAGAACCAATCAAAGGACACTGGTGGGGTACCAGCCAAAGACCCTCTGAAGATTAAGTTAGAAGAGGGCTCCAACAATGCTAGAGAGTATGAGCTTTAGAGAAATTGTGCGTACCTTGTTTTCTGAGGGCCTTTGGGTTTTTATAGTAGTGTAGAACCGACCTCCGTTTCTTGTGTAGTAAGGCGTTTCCTTATGGAGAAGATCATCATTAATGGGCTGATATTATGAGATCCTAAGCTCTCTTATATTTCCACATTAATTAGAATCCCATTATTCTCTTTGTTTTCTCTCTCTAATCATATTCTTTGACATTGTTAAAAGAAAGCTTTCACACCATACCTCATTCTTTAACCTTCCATTATGGGCTTTGATACTTGTTATCATTGCAATATTCTTTGTTATTCTCAGTGTTATCATTGTATATCTATATTTCATTTGTTATCTTCGAAGAAGAAAGTCTTACAAAGCCAAATTTTGTATGTCAAATCCTATAGCTTCCAAGAATCATCCTTACCATAGTTCCAGCCTATCGTCCCTTGATAGGAGACTACTCTCACGTAACATGTACGAGATTGAGATGAACAATGGATGAGAATTTACTTGTATATTGTGTTTAAATAGATGTCCGGGGTTGGTTTTTAAGTTTTTGACTTTTGACCCTCTTTCTGTTAGAGGAGGAAAGCTTGTGTATTTAGCTGGTGTGGATATACCTATCAAGGGATTGGCAATATTTTAGTGTTATATTGGTCACTACCCCTTCCAACATTCAAATAACATATTCTGGTATTTAATGAGTTTATTAAAATCACTATTTTGTTGATTTCAATGTAAAGGAGAAAAAGTATGTTTCATGTACTCATAGTATGTTATGCTGATTGTATCTTGCAATATACTCTGTTTTTACTTGGACAATTTCCCTTAGTTTAATTTAAACAAATAGTGGTTGTTTGAGTGCTTTTCAGTAGACCATATATTTATATAGATGTGCCTTAGTGTATCTAAATTTAAGCTGTAGAATAACTTTATGTGAATAATGCATCAAAACATGTAGAATTTTTTGTACTTTATTGTGTGATTGACTATCTTTGTAGAGATGATGCGGCAGGCAGGTGTGGGAGGGAAAACATCATCACCAAAGGATCGAGCTTTAAATCCGCAGAGAAAGCAGACAAGATTTGCATCTCCAGGAAAATAAGTTGTTCAGAGATTTTTTGTTGGCCCTTAAGAGTTGAGTTTTCCCATTAGGAGTTCAACACAACAGCTGCAGTTACCAATTACGTCTTAGATTCTAAATGTTTTTGGTTGCGACTCCAAACTTTTGACAGAAGTAATCCGTATGTAATGCTCTTAAATTTGTGCCATTAACTCCTTAAAATTTTCAATTACTTTTTACCATCTTTTTTCAATACACTGCCCCTGTGCACAAAGGTCTTAACCAATTGACTTACATTACATGCCTAGCATCGAAACGGCATCGCTTTTGACTTCTTTGAGATGACCACAGCATCAACAATAAAAGTTTGACACCAAAGAGATAAAATTGAGAGGAAAACAAAGACAAAAACAATAGAAAAATGAACCAGCGATCTATTGTGGGGCTGAATGTAATTGAGGAAGAACCTCTAGTAGCAGGTCCAATAAAATTTTTTACCTGGGCTTAAACTATATTAGCTACTTAAAAGCCTCTATAAAGGCCAGGGATACCATTTGTTTTCCTTGAGTATAGATGTTGGTGTGAATTCCTTTTTTGGTTTGTGAGTACAATCTTTAGCTTGTGAATACATGACAAAAGAGTGTGTCAATGAGAAAGTTATAAATTGAAATTTTTGTTTCAGAAATTGAAGACCAAGCTAGTCAATACTATTACTATAATAATCCGTCAAAATTGTATGTGAAGTATATCCGCTTGCGGTACTTTTACAAACAGATTTAAGTGTCTTATTTGCCTATTTCAGTCTAAATCATGTGCTGTGCATTTTTGGCTATGCTGATGATTGCTTCATTTCATTACACAAATCCAATATTCATCATATGCACACCATGAATATTGAAGTTTCAATGGAATCATCACAGTAACAAAGAGAGGTCTACATCAAAGGGCATAGTATCTTATAGACATGTACAATACAGAGGTAAATAATCTAACTTTGTTGTGCTAGATATAGATGCTAAAGATAATGACATGTGAGTAAAGGTTTGTCACATTTTGAAAACCGAAGGACCCCAAAAACCATGCTCTTGAAACGGATAAAATAAAATAAAATTTTTTTTTAAAAAAAAGCAATAAAGTAACTGGGAAGAAAAATCAAAATGATGTTGCTGCTCCCTTTGACAACTTTATTTGTTAACCATGGTGGATCATACATCCCATTCACCTCAGAATTTGAAATGAGATCCCACCCATCTACAGTAGGTTATTACAGCTTCTTAGTGAGTCCATCCTTCACTCCAAGGTCAACTATCTCTACAAAACCTAATGAATATATCAAAAATTCTAAAACCAAAAAAATTCACATAAAACCACAATACACAGTTTAGTTGCAAATAGAATGTGATAAACCATTTAAAAACAAAAACCCAATACAACATTTTCTCAGTTGAGTCTAATTTTACAAATTTTGAAAACCAAAATGACATAAAAAGTATATTAAGATCCATTTAACAGGAAAAAAAATGATTGAAAGATCTAAACTTATATGTATGTATATTATAACTAAAACCCAAAGAGAGAACAAAAACAGTTGTAGGTATATAAGAGAGAGAATCAGATCAAACATGTATTTCTATTTTTGCTTACTTTGAGATTGAATTTCAAGACTGAAACTTAAAATCCAAAATTCCAACAACAAAAGCACACAAAAACCAACAAAAGCACACAAAAACCAACAAATTAGAAAACTCTACAGAAAAGTACCAAATTTAATATGATATTACCAACTTTGCTTTGAAAGAAGATCACAAAGACATCAGAATAAAGAATAAGATGGAATATACTCCTTTAGTACTACCATGCTTCCAATCAGCAAACAACAACAACAACAACAACAACAATAATAATTATAATAAAGCAAACAACAAAAATGAAATTATTCGTCCTTTTCATCTAATATGTAACTTGATAGATGGTCTCAGGCACTTTTTGCACATAGATTCTTTAAATTGTATATCAAATCAGAAGGAAGAAATAACATGTAAAAGCCAATTCAATGGAGAGACCTATCACACACAATGATCAATAGTTTAAGAACAAAAACCTTGTACTGTATCTGCCATATAGTGTAATCATAGAAATATGTGCTTATCTAACATAGAAATCTTTATCACTCCTAATATATTCTACTTATATAAAGATATTATCTTTAAAACAAATATAATATTTTTTAATGACAAAGGAGCTAAGAATATTTCCATAACATACTAACCCTTATTTGAATTTCAAGAGGAGTGTGATCTTTTTGCCACTCAATTATTCAACTATATAAACAACAATAATCATAATAGCAAAATTGATCACTATATTAAAACCCTATTTTCAGCTTCAAACCACCTTGCATCCCTAGTCCATCTCTCATTTCTAACCTGTTTTTTCACCATAGTCCAATTCAAAATGTTTTTCTTTTTCTATTCTTTTTATTTTATAAGAACTCCAATTTTCACTACAGTCCAATTAAACTGTAATTAACTCAGAGATCACACATTGACTACAAAACTGGTTCTACAAATACAAAATTTGTATTTAAAGCAACGCAAAAGACAACTCAAGTTATAATGAAACAGTCAAGACTAACAGAGTAAGAATCTGGAGCTATTAAAGACGAAATTTAAAAGCTATAAACACAGTACCTGATCTGATTCAGATAATAAGGAAGTTAAAGCATGAAGCTGGTTCTTGCTAAGATTGAAATGCTATAGCAAGATTTGAGCTTTTTCTTCACAAGAGTTTGGAGCCTTCTCCTTCCCCCATAAAGTTCCATGATTAAAACTTAAGAGAAACCCAATGCTTCCTAGAACAACAGAAACTAAAAGACAGAAGAAAAATAGAATCTTTCTTCTCCATTTTCTGACAGAATTAGGCCCATGCAAATGTTCCCTTGCCTTCTTCAGCTTGGAACCGTTTGGTAATCTACAATTAAGGCCGGAGAGCTTACAATTTGGAGACATCCTAACCAAAACCCACCTATGTATCTTCACAAAGAGCCTTAAAAGCTTGAGAAAAACCCCAGCTCCATATTCTAGTTTCAAATTCTTTCTAGAAACATATTACCAATAAATATGCAATAAACAATACAAAATAAAGGAAAGAATGGTAAATACCTGACTGTCCTTGTCTTGTAGTTGTATTACCAAATAACCCAAATAACAAAATGCCAAATCCTTACCTGCAAAATAGTAAGAATCCAATTTCCAACCAACATTCAAGAAACATTAATAGAAGAGAAATAGTGCAGTGCAGAAAGTTTGAAACAATGCAGTATAGATTTTTGAGAAATAGTGCAATGCATAGCATATTTTGGTTGTAAAAAAGTGCAGATTTTAGATGTAAAACATAGATTTTATGCTGATCCAAATTTAAACTCACTAAAAATTTAAAATTCAGATTTAATTTCCCTATAATTTTTACAAAACCATCTCAAGCAAGGTAGTTCCAACAATTTTCCTAACTTTCTCATGAATCGAGTTGCTAAGATAGGATGGCATTAGACATCCAATTAAATGAGCAAAAACCCAAAATCAGTGTCATTGTCAACATGAATTACCAAGAATTAAAAAACACGCAAAAAATTAAGATTATCTAAATAGGTAACCTATTGATATAAATCATGCTCTTAATTGCATATGGTCTCCCAATCAATTTAAACACTCTTATACTTCTACAATCTCCAAAAACTTAGGTCACATGGCCTACAAAAAATCTACCCCATCCAATTTTCTCACCCCTAATATCTTATTCTTTATTAGAGAGAAGTGTTTTAGTAAGAGGTAATTACCATAAAGCAATCAAACTAAAAAGAATTTGCAACCTTAATCCATGCTTAAAAATCCATACTAAAAGAAAGCTCAAAAATCCAAACTATTCTAAGTCTGAACTTAAAACAGTCAAAACATAAACCATGAAGCTGTATTTTTTCTGCAAAAAAAATCCATAGCTTTATAGTTGGGTGTAAAGAACCTAAAATGAAAAAAAATTGAGATCCTCCATTTATAAACTGCCTTTTGAGCTACTATGCACTACATTAAATGGATCAAGATCCTCCATTTGTAAAACTGATATAACTGATTTAGTGATATATGCCAAATGTGTTTCCGCTCATGTCCACTTACTTTTCTAACCAATAAATATTCTTTGAAAAAAACTCAATCTCACAGCAAACTAATTAAATAAGAAAAGTTAAGAGATTGTTCTTCAACTCATTTAAGGTTGCTACCAAATATAAGAAAATGAGATTAGTTTTATAGAAAATACTTTTTGAAAAATGACTCATTTTTTAAAAAACATTTTCATCGAAATAAACAGAGGGACAAAATGGGCTTTTGCCCTTTTCGGGCAAATTAAATAGCCTTATGCCCTCTTTCCCAAACTAATTAGGGAAATGCTTCTCTTTTAAAACTCGACTTACTCAAAATCGAGTTAAGCTCTATAGTGATGTTTTTAAGGACCTATAGTGGCATTTTTTAACTCGACTTCCATGAAATCGAGTTATAGGTTAAAAAAATTGCCTATAACTCAATTTCATTGAAGTCGAGTTAAAAAACGTCACTATAGGTCTTTAAAACGTCTCTATAGGCTCCTTAAAATGCCACTATAGGGCTTTAGAATTTTTTTTTCCTAACTCAATTTATCATAAATCGAGTTTTAAAAGAAGGGCATTTCCCTAATTAGTTTGGAAAAATGAGGTATAAAGCTATATAATTTGCCCGAAAAGAACAATAACCCATTTTTTCCATAAACAAAGTGCAAGAGTTGGTTAATTGCAAAAAAAGAAAAAAGATAAAAAGATAAAGATAAAAGGTGCTCTTGTATTTAGGAAGAAGTGAAAATGTTAATAAAATTTACCAGATTTTGAATATTGATTAAGTGGGTGTGGCGATATTATAACTACCTTAGAAGCCGATGACATTTTTAATGGGTTGGATCATTGGAGGAGGAATAACAGTTATTTGCCTTGTTGATGACCAAAGGAATCTTATTACTAAAAAAGTGCACCATTATTACAAACAATATGACTAGTAGAACTAGAGCTGGCAGGTTAGGTAACAATATGACCAGTATGCGACTTAGAGCATTCCTAACAAAGGAGGTATATTTGCTAACATCTTCAAAAAAAAAAAATTTGATTATATATATATATTTGATGACTACTTTTCTTATCCAATTATTGGGGTTTTTTTTTTTTTTTTCCGTGTTTTCTTTTAGTGGCCATGTCTACTACTCTAGTGCTCGATTGACCAGCATCAGTTGCAGAATACTGCTTAATTGAATTCTTTATTCAAATTTGTACAATAACTATACATACTTCTATTTACCTTCTTTTTTTTCTTTTTTCTTTTTTTAAGTGTGTGTGTGTTGTTGGGGGGGGGGGGGGGGGGGGGGGGGGGTTCAAGTTACCTATGATGTAACTAACTTTAAGTAATATTACGCCATTCAATATTTTTTAATTAGGTATGAATTTTGATAAATCCACCATTAGATTACATTATCTTTGTATATTCTCCATGCTTGCAAAATTTCAAGGTAATCAAAGACTAATAGTCATGTCATAAATTAATTGTTTAAATTCAAGTTTTTATAGTTTAAAATAATGCATAAAAAATAAGTTTATGGATTGAATGGTAAATAACATCCCATTGTCATGAAAATTGGCTTGAATTTTAGAGTCTAAGTTAGACCTAGTGTAACTCTGTAGAAGTTACACAATTTTTACATCATAAATCTCTACGAAATCTAATGGCTAAAAAAACATAGTTGACAATTTATTACTTTCCAACTATTTACGTAATTAATAGCAATTTTTTTTCTCTCTCCTTAAAAAAATTAGGTTTGTAATGCAGTTGTGAGTGAGTGAACAACCATGAGTATCTCCTTGCTAGGAAAATGGCCCTGTTACCTTATTAAAACAAAAGCTGCGATATAGTTAAATGCCATATCATGCCGCGGATTACTGAAGATGAGATCTCTACAATGTTTTTTTTTTTTTTTGGGTTAAGAAATAGTGTCAATAAGAAAACCTTTCAGTCAAATTAGTAGTTCAAAATTTAGGATATGGCAGGGTGACCTGCAAGGTTTTTTTTTTTTTTTTTTTTTTTTTTTTTTTTTTTTTTGAGAAGAAAAAAAAAAAACCTTCAACCAAATAACACATGTACATGTTTTATTATTTTTATATTTACTCCAACATATTTCTAACTATTTTCGCTGATCAAGAAAAATAACATTCTACTTAACAACAATTTCAAAATACGTGACATAATAAAAAGCAAGCGAATAGTTTTTAAAAAGTAAAATATAAACTAGTAAGAAATATAAACTTTTTTTTTTTTGGTTAAAAGGGAAAATATATTGAAACTAACTAGCCAAAACAGGCAAAATGCAGGCTGAAAGCCTTAAGGAGTACAAACTAGATGCATTTGAGTCCAAAATACTACATAGATTAACAGAAGGAGGATTATCAAACACAACAAAATCAGCTGAACATGAGCAAGAAATATAAACTCATAGTACCTGAATTTGCTTAATCGAGGTTGTTCCTTCTCCAATAGCATTGTAGCCCAAATAGACTTAAAACTAGTAAGAAATATAAACTCATAGTAGCTCATATGCCAGCACTTAGCGCTTTTTTTTTTTTTTTTTTTTACAAAATAAAAATTATATTATAATTTAATCTAAGTGTATATGTATGTGGGAGTTCTAGTTAACTCAACTGGTAAAGTTTCTGAATAAGAAATCTCGGATTCAATCTCCGCCTACCCAAAAAAAAAAAAAAAAGTATATATATGTGAAGCTCTCTCATTAATATTGCTTTCCTCAACTTGTCCTTTTTATTCACATGTCTTGTTTTCCTATTCTATAAATATGCATAAAGAATTTTATCATGATAATTATTAAATTAAAATAAATGTATTTATGTCATTAATACATGATAATTACTTAATATTTGACATAAATGCAAAAACTTAATGAGATGAAAGGTTAAAATATATGATGATTAATTGCTGTTTTGACATAAATGCAAATTATCAATGACGTGGAAATTAAATAAAGAGAATATTCTCTTTTCATCTCAAAGAATGTACCGTACCATATATATGTTAATTGATTTTTTTGACATAAATACAAATTATTAATGAGGCGGAACTGTGGAATTTAAATAAAGAGAATATTCTCCTTTCTTTTCAATATTTCTTACTTTCAATATAAACATCTTCTTTGGTTTTTTTTTTTTAACAAAATAAAAATTCTACTCTAATCTAATTTTTTTTTAATATATATACAAAATAGAAATTATACTCTAACCTAATCTAAATGTATATTAATATACGTGTGTGAATCTCTCTCCTAGAGACTTAAACTTCGGCTCTTATCCCAAACACCCCACAAACGCTTATACTTGTGGAGTGACCTTCTTTGATATTTTAGTATTGTTGGTACTCGCTATATTACCAAATTCCATTAAATTTAGAATAAATTTCTCATAAAGTAGGATGGTATTTATAATTTTTCAAAGATATACTACATGTAACCCATATTAATTTTTATGACAAAATGCTTAAATTTTGACTAAATTATATTACTCTTTTAGGCATTATAATTATTTATTGAGAAAATTTGTGTCATTGTATTCAATTTTAAAAAAAATCAAAATCAAAATCAAAATTTATTTTAACCAGACTCAATCTTTCAATGGCAGAACTAGGAATTTCTTTAGGGGGGGGACCAACCTAAATATACAAAGGGCAAGATTTAGGTACAGTACTTAAGTGTTGTTCCTTAGGTTCCCATTTTAAAATTCTGCAATGTGTCTTTTTTTTCATAGGATGAAAATATATATTTTAATTAAATCACCACATGGAAAAATCTTAAAAGAAGAACATAAGGAACAGTACCTAAGGTAATGTATATAAGTTTTGTCCATATACAAAGGGCAAGACTTATGTACAGTACTTAGGTGTTGTTCCTTAAGTTCCCATATTAAAATTCTGCCATGTATCTTTTTTCTCATGGGATGAAAGTATATTTTTTAATAAAGTTATCACATGGCAAAATTTTAAGAGAATCTGAATCAAAATATTATTACATAAATGAGCTCTTTCATGGTAATAAAATCTATATACTTAGACTTTTATATTTGAGCATTTTAATGATTTTTTTTTTTTTTTTTTTTTTTTTTGAGAAACAACATTGCTTAGTTTATTTTATTGAAAGTTTGCCAAATCAGCCTAAAAAATAGGAAAAACTTGTGGTGGAACATCCTTCATCCACACAACAAAATCCAAGATATGTGAAGTATATCAAGCTAGACTTTTTTTTTTATTTTTTTTTATAGGAAAGTCGAAATACTTTATTAATCAAATCAGTTCAACAATGATACATCATGGCATGCAATAATGTCATACTCTCTACTCTCATCTAAATAGTATATCTCACCATGAAATTTAACTAGTGGGAGTGTGAGACTCACTATTTATGTGAAAAGAGGAAATACGACATTATTTATATTTATTAAAATTTTTATAAAGCAACCAAAGTTTGATATAGAGAAAAGACACTCAACAAATTATAATTTGTGCATCACAAACTGAAACACATAATACAAGTTTATATCCTTGATTCCATGAGTTCCTATTTTCCTTGATGAGCATGTTGGCAGATAAATAAGTAAATAAAAACTGGTAGTGACAACTAAAAATATAATTAAGTGGCTGGATCTGTACTGTGTAACGAGAGTATTCATAAACTAACATGGTGAAGATTAGAGTGGAGGGTCTCATGGTTATAGTTATAGTCTTAGAGATGGGATAGTGTTTAACAAAAACTCAACGAGGAACGACTGGTAATCTTGCAAAATTGCCAATTTATATGTAACTTGGTGCATGGTCTCTTGTTGGGCTATAAACCCAGTGGGCCCATTGACAGATATCTGTTACTTGGACTATGGACCAGTAGATTTCACATTTGAGTAATGATCTAGTATGTAATATATAACTTATACCTATGCATGTGAATGATCAATTATAGTGATCCTATTGATGTTAGAATAATGCTAGAAATATAAATTATGTAATTATGCTCTATAATATATTGTCAAATAAATAATGAGAAATGTATGTTTGTGAAAACATAATAATTCTTTTGACTCTGTTATCCTAAATATTCATAATAACAACAAATTAACAATATTGATAATAAGACATTTGAGGCTACTAAAATGGTTTTTCCTTTCAACTTTCACAATATTATTTTCGTCAAATTTCTCATTATCCTATATACTAATCTCATTCCAGCGCAATGCATTAGAATATGTCATTATTTTGTAATGAAATTGTAATACCTGGAATTAAAAAAAAAGAAAAGAGATTAAGATTAAAAGGAAGGGTATTTAAGTAAAGCTTTTGTGGGGTCAATTTTATAATTTATAATTATAAAGGAGTTTTTAGAAAATAAGGTTGAAATCCTAGTTATATACAAGTTTATTATATCAACGTATATAGAGAGATATTTTGAGAGAGAAGACTACCCAAATTATTCAGGTAGAGAAGGTTTGACTGTACAATTGAGGTAAGAGCTTAAAAATTTCTTTCTTGTCAAATCTAAGTTTTATTTAGAATTAAAGTATTTTTTTTATGTGGGTATTTTGGTCAGTAGTGAAACTATTTAAATATTAAAGAATTTGAATGATGCATACAAAGAAAAGTTTAATTTTATTTTTCAATAAACTAGACGATGTACCTGTAGATTTTTCTAGGTTCTGAGATTTAATCTTTTCTATAGTTTTTTTGCGTTAAGCGGAGGTAGAGGCTATAAACTTTTGGGCTTAACGGTCAGGTTTCTGCACGGTTTTCTTTGATAAATAGTACCTGATGTGGACTTCTTATGGTATATGGTAGAACCCGAAGTAGTATTGGGGGAAATTCAGAAGCCACCCTCAAAAATAAAATTTAGAAGCCTAATAGTCTAGGCATGCGTTATTATTTGTTTATTGATCTCGGTAGAAGTGAATAAGAAAGTCAACGAAGTCTGACCAGTTATTTAAAAAAAAAAAAAAGAGAGAGAGAGAGAAACAAACAAATGAACACACAAAATTGAAGAAGGCGCACGTGCCTACATAATAATAGGAGTTATGGTCTTATCTAGGTTGACTGGTGTTGGGAAGCATCTAGATGGGTTATTCCCAAAACTGTTTTTTCAAGGATGGTTCTAGATCTAGGAATTTTTCACTTTTAGAAAAAAAAAAGTGACATATAAGACAAATAATGAATTTACCCAAGAAAGAGTTAGGGCTCGTTTGGTAGGGTATTTTAAATATTTATTTTTAATTTTTAAATAACATTACATATATTTTCACACACATTTTTATCCACATATATTTTAAAAAATTATGAAGAACACTACTCAAACTTTCCTAGCAAACGAACCATTAATAGTTCTGTAACCAAGTTTCCTCATCATTACACATCTCTTTCTCTCTCTTTATTAAGTGGCTACTCTAAATTCACTCCAAGTGGCAGCTATAGACTAACTGGCTAACTTCCAATAGTACCACACAAAAAAATAAATGAATTCAGAATTTTCATTTTATAGCCACAAACTTTAGTATCATGGACTTCAATTTCCCATTCATCGTCAGAAGGCATGTGAGGGCTTTTACCATTTGGGCCCCACGAAATCAAGTCTTTTCTTTTGGGAAGTGGAGTCAGAAGATCTTTTTTTTAGAGCCAGAAGATCTCAATGATCTTGATCGAGTTGAAGCCCATCTTTATAATTTTTGTTCAATCTTTAACTATTGTCTGCATGCTTCTTTTTGTTGGTGAGCAAATGCAAAGTGCAAAAAAGAAAGAGGATCAATCGTAAAAGAGAATTTTTTAATGGGGGTATTTCCATTTATGGAATTCATCAATTCCCCAGTAAAAACCTGCCCACCTAGCTTGTAACAGTAGGACCAGTCCGTGAGACTTCCTCACCAAAATCCTTTACTCTCTTTCTCACCACCTTTCTAAACCTGGTGTGCTACATGCCCTTTCTTGTTCACACTTTTTTTTTTTTTTGGGGGGGAGAAATTCTAAAGCCACATTTTTTTTTAATGGATTAAAAAAAAGATTTATTAACCAGCACTGGTACTTAAAAAGCGGGAAAAAAAAATGTTAGAAAATAGTATAAAAAAAAACATGTACTTAAAAAGTTGAAAATTTGACATAAAGATGAATAAAGACAAAAACTTGTTAGAAAAAATACATAAATATTGCAGTTAACGGGCACCAAATGAATTCAAAATTTTCAATAAAAAATTGTATAATTTCATAAAATTTGTGTAGAGTAACATTTTGTGTAACACTCCGACCTAATTTTATAATTAAACTATGTGTTTAAGTGGTTAATTACTGTTTTAAGCTACTTTCTTTTTATAATTAATATAAGAGTATTTAATAAATATATTATTTTATAATGCCATTGAATAAGAATTGTAAAGATTATAAATAATTGAATAGCTAATTGTATTATGTATATATATTAAGTGTGTACAAATTATATTAAGTGATTTAAGTTATTAGATATATAGTTGTTAATGTTTAATTAAATGTATAAAGGTAAGGATATATATATATATATATATATATATATATATATATATATATATATATATATATATATATATATATATGTATGTATACATATATGCAAAGTGACATTATTCTTTGTAGAAAAGTGAGTGTGAATGCAAGGAAGTTGAAAAAGTGGGTGCGATATTTTCTTCCCTAGCATCACACGTATCCCACCCCAATTTGTCCACATCTCTTATTTTCTTTGGCTACCCCAAAAGTCAATTTGCCTTATCTTTCTTTTGCTGCATCTGAAGTCCAGCAGCTCATTTCCTCATTCTTTGTTCTTCTTTCTTCTTCCCTTCTTACACGGCAACATCTCTCCCTTCCTTTCTCACCGAAAATTCTAGTTTCTTTAAAGAAGAAATTAAACAATTAGCCCTAAGGTTTCATCTTTAAAGTGTGTGGGTAAGTAAATTAAACCTCATCTGATTTTGTGTATTTGGAGAGTATAATTGTTTGCTTATTTTTCCCTCTTTGTTCTCTACTCTAATTTTGGAAGTTGAATTGGTGATTCTGTTTTAGTTACTTGAAATATTGATGATATTGTGGTCTATTGAATGCTTATTAGGGTATTTTAGTATGTTTATTATAGGTATAAAAATACCCAAATGGAATTAAGGCCTATTGCTATTTGTTGATGATTTTGTAAGAATATGTACTGAAGCTGTCTCTGTGACAGATTTGGTGTTTACAACAAGAAAACTATGTTTTAAATCATATGTTGTGAATTAAGAAGTTAGGAGTAGTTTTTATGAATTCTAAGACACATGTGGTTGTTAGGATCATATATGAATTTTATGAATTGGTTTCTCTATGGTTTGGATGCATAATGTGTTTGATGATTGTATCATGTGCTTTGAGAAACTTTATGTGATGGGAATAGGATTTTCTTGGTTCTAAGATATAGGTTTTGAGATGAGTGTGTAAGTTTATTATAAGGAGTAATGGATGGTGATAAGTTTTGATATCTGGTTTAGGTATTACCAGTTCCTCAAGTCTAAGCTCCTTCAACTGTAGGTTCTCGATTCCTCTGTTTTCAAGTAAGGAATAAGTTATATAGACATTTGGTAAGTCATGAGGTTATTTTAAAGTATATGATGCATTAAAAGGTTTTTGATTAGGGATATGGCATATAATCATTATTCTGACAAAGATATGTTGGTGAACTTTCGAAACTTTATGTATATGATTTAAGCTTATTGATGCCATTACTAATTTTCACGAACATAACGTTTAAAGAAAAAAGTGAAAATGCTATTATTATGAAATGTTATGCAAAATAAGAAATTTCAGTATGATGTAAAGAATGAAATGTTTTCGGGTTATGTCTTCTGGTGATCTGAACTCGGCCAATAGGGGTTAACTACTAGCTTTCCATGGAAAAATGTTATCTATTTGGCCATTTAAAGTAGAGGAAATGGGGCTGCTCGTAACTCTAGGCCATTTAAAGTAGAGGAAATGAGGTTGCCCGTAACTCTAATCTGAATAAGGCCTTCTCCCCAATGTGTATGGACGACGGGGAGGAATAAAACCTTGAGGAGATGTGCCATCAGGCCTCTCAAAGAGGACAATATCATGCACACAAAGTCACCCAAATGTGATGAGACCCTCTCTGTACAGGCTTATCAGATATGGACTAACCAATAAGTTATTTATGAACAGCTATATTATGTTATTAATCATGAGAGAATGATTTTGTTTAAATGCATTATGAAAAGTTAAAAGCTCTTATGAAAAGAAGTTTATGATGAATGTTGGTTTTTAGACCCCTTAAAACACAATTGGATTAACCTAGGAATTTAGCTAAGTTGTTACTTAGTCAAATTAATTAAATATAGGTTAACACAATCAAATAATCATATCAAGTATAGCAGCGGAAATATAAAGAACACAAAGATATGATCACCTAGGAAACCAAACCGGTAAAAACCTGGGGAGGATTTAACTTAGCTATCCTCAATGTAAACTTGAATCCACTATCTTGAAAGAATCGAAGTTCATACAATAAGACTTACAAGCCCCTACGCTCGACTTCTTATTGCTACCCACCAGTAGAACTTACTGACATGACCACGTGCAAACTCCAAATCCACAGACTATTTCTTTCTTGGATTCTCCACCAAATACAAGCACACCCGCTTGTGTTTTCTTTAAACTTCAATGGTAACAACTGGAATGATCACCAAGGTGTAGAAAAATATTCTCCTTGAAAACCCTAAGTTTATGTGAAGGAAACCCCCTCAAAGATCTCACAAGAGATTCACATAAACCGCAATATGAGCAACACAAAAACATGGCTAGGGTTTCCCTTATATACCTAGGGTAAATTAGAAACCTAAACCAATTAGAATACTTTAGGGCTGAGTTGGAAAACCTATTTAAAAAACATCAGGTACGATTTTCAATCAATCGAGCCTAAGTTTCGATCGATCGAAATGTACTAAATCTGTTTTTTAAATAGCTTAGTATTACATTCCAACTTTACAACAAAGAACCAACTTTGAGCACTTCTAAAACAACTTAAATACATTATTTTGATCATGGTTTGCCAACAATACAAATTAGGATTCTAAATACATAAAATCTAAGTCATTAGAACCTAACAATGAAAATAAAAGCTATTCCTTAAAGGTAAGAGTTTCTGAAGTTTTGTTACGTTTTAAAGATAAAGTTTCTGATGAAAGTACAAGTTTATGTTAAAAGGTTATAAGATATTTATTCTTTATGAAACGTTACGTTTCATGACTATGAAAATTATAATATTTTATGAGAAGAAGTTTAGGAAGAAAGGTTTTGTTATTTTTTAAAATGCTTCTAGTTTAAGACAAAGTTACCAATTAACTATTTAAGTTAAAATGATTATTTTGTAATGAGAATGCATATATATTGATATTAAACAATCAATATTACATTTGGTGACTTTGTAAGAAATGAAAGAAATTAAATCCGAAGGGTTTTGGTAATATTATTCTGATAAGAAAATGGAGAACAATTATTTTCCTATGAAAAGCGTATAAGTTATTATTATGAATAGTATAAAATACTATGCATGAAAAGTTGTTCTCCTATTCGAATATTCATAGAATGAAATAATCTGATTTACATGCATCCTTATTAAATTCTCATATATCTTACCTTTACTGAGCTGTGTAGCTCACCCCTTCCACTCTTTCAGTTAGCAGGTTTTATTTTGGAACAGAGGGAGCCTTAGTCGAGTTTGGAAGGAGCTGGTTTTAGTTTTATTTGTATAGATCCTAAGTTAGTATTTGATGTTTAGTTTTTTGGTATGGTGTATTTTAGGATCTAATGAAAGTTGTATACCTTAAAGGATTAAGAGATGCATTATGTGAAATTCAAAATTTGAGTAACTAGTGAATTATGTTATTCTTTGGAGTAGAATGTAGATGCTCTGAATATCAAGTAGAAGGTTATATCATTTAAGTAAAGAAACAAGAATGAAAAGAAAGAGGAACACTTTTGTAAAAATTTGTTAAAAGTTAAGTTGGTTCTTGTTAATATCAGGTTTAGGCTTGATATTAGCATGCCGGTCATGGTTACAGATCCGGGTATTGGGTTTGGGGCGTGACATTTTGTCTATAGTATTTTTTTTTTAAAAAAAACTAAGTAACATATTGTTATCAATTATAAAATAATTAATGGACTCCTCGGCCATGGATACGACACATGACACAAATATCTTATTTAAATTCTTGTTCCCCACAAAAACTATTGTGAATAATGGTAATAGTTTTGGATGGTTTTAAGACTTTACCCATGATATATAAATGATTGTAACTCTCACTTTGAATATCTTCTTCTTTCAAAACTTTCAATGGAAAACTAAAAATTTTCTGGGACTTCTCCAAAATTTTATAATTTAAAACTTAATAAACTTGGTTGAATCCTAGGGATAAATTTGTAGTAACGTTTTAGTAACTCTTATGTGGGTGCATATATTGTCTATAGATAACGTTTCGTTGTGACTCCAAATTGTCAAATATTTTGTTTGATTATTAAATCACTATATTTTTTAAATATATCTTTTGGTAGTGAAAATTTGATGTGTATCCCTTCTTCTTTTTTTGACGTGAGAAGTGTTAATTCCTCTTTAGTAGAACTAAAGTGAAAGAAACTGTGGCAATGAAATTGGAAAAAATAAGTTTAGAGAATCTTGTACGTGCGAGATTTGTATGTAAGACGTACGTGATTTTAAATACGACACGTGGCACAAATACCTTATCTAAATTCTTGTGCCCCACAAAAACTATTGTGAATAGTGGTAATAGTTTTGGATGATTTAACTTTCAATGGAAAACTAAAAATTCTCTGGAACTTCTCCAAAATTTTTTTATTTAGAACTTAATAAACTTGGTTATATCCTCGAGATAAATTTGTAGTAACATTTTAGTAACTCTTATGTGGGTGCATATATTGTTTAAGGATAACATTTCGTTGTGGCTCCAAATTGTCAAATGTTTTGCTTGATTATTAAATCACTATTTTTTAGATATATCTTTTGGAAGGGAAAATTCGATGTGTAGTCCCTTCTTCTTCTTTTTTTTTTTTGATGTGAGAAGTGTTAATTCCTCTTTAGTAGAACTAAAGTGAAAGAAACTGTGGCAATGAAATTGGAAAAAATCAGTTTAGAGAATCTTGTACGTACGAGATTTGTATGTAAGACGTACGTGATTTTAATGTTTCTTTTGCATCAATAGTTCCTGAGAGTTTGTACGAAACTCAACCGTACGAGTGTTGTAAGGGATTCAGCAAAATTTAAGAATTTGATTGTCTTTTGGACAAAATCTGTTCCACTTGAACTGAAAACATATGTGAATATTTGAAACAACTTTTGGACCGTTATAACTCTTTACTCGTGTGTCACGCCCTGAACCCAACTATAAAGATAGGCATGTGATAATCGCCGCACGCTTATAAAGTAAACATCCAACAAGTGTACAAAGCCTTCTTAGCAACTAAAATTTATCCTCAAAAATTAAAATCAAATAAATTCAAAATACCTCAACAATTTCTTTATGAATAGATCTTCAATAATTTAATAGGAACAAAATCCAAACCTCATGCACATAATGCCAATTGGCCAATAAATATAAAACTATTAGAAGACCATCCAATCCCAAAATCACTAAACTTCTTTTCCTGCTTACAACACAACATCAAAACTCTCAAAATTTGCTATTCTTCACAATCTGAAACTAGAGGAGAAAAATGGGTGAGCTAACAACTCAATAAGTAACCAAAATCCTAATAAGTTCTATCTAGCAATAGATCTGTAAAGTATAAAATGTACTATGTGTTTTCAAAAGTTATAATATACTATGTGTTTTCAAAATAATTGAAGAAGTTTCATAGTCTTAAAATAATAAGTTGCACATAGATTACATACTTTAATCTTACAAATATATCATAGATGATTTAGAAAATAGTCAGTTTTCCATATATCAACAGCTATAACTTTCCATAAGTTCCAAAAACACATAAGCAGTTTTAGTATTAAGCTATAACTTTTCATAAGTTCCAAAAATACATAAACAGTTTTAGTATTAAGAAAGCACTTTCAATCTTAGACTTTGAAGTTTGAATACAAAAATTTAAGAAAACTTAAAAAGTTGGGGAAGTAAAAAAATTGGTGAGACGTAAAAGTAGGTATTGCACCTGGTGGGTAATGTATCAAATCTCAATCACAATTACTATGACAATAGGTACTGTAATAGAGAATATGAGAGACTTTTCTTATTGTACCACCACATATTAGCATGTCGAATAACAGGCGTTCTAGAGTCCTGCATCAAGCACCGTGTTGTTACCTTTAACCTTCATATGTTTGGTTTGTATAACGCATAAATCTTGACTGTTATATCAACACATAATGAAGTTCCCAGTAATTTAATCTATGGCACCCTGCAGCTTACCAATAAGACTTAAATTCACCATATAACAATTGACAAGCTTCGAGCAACCAAGAAAAGACCAAAAATAGCAGCACTGCCTAGTTTAAAAGTGCTTAAATTTATGGTAAGACGTACCAAAAAAAGTTAAGAGACCTCATAATCACTTAAAAACCTAAGACCCACCTAATAAATATAAGATATGAGACTTAGCACATATCAACATAACACACACTCGCACAATCCTATCCAATCCAATTTGGCATATCACATAGATCTACTCTCCTGATTGATTTTGAAATAGATATGGTGTATATGTGACACAAATATATAGGCACAATGCTTATGTAAAGATCAACATGATCCTCTCTATTCCAAATCCTGTTTATTTCATCCATTTTATGGTTTAGATTTTATTTTCTGCTTCTAACAATGAACAAGTTGTCATATTATTTAAAATTTTAAATGATGCAACTGTATCCACCATCCCTCACCGTGGTTTGTTTGCCAAATATGCAAACATGGTTACTACCTTACTGGATAAATGATAGTTAAGGAGGGAATCATCTTTTTTCAACAACCAATAAAGACTTTTTACTTCTTTTTTATTATTGGAATTCTTTCTGAGTAACTTGCGTGCTATCGTCCAAAGAATTCTTTCAAATTTACCTTTATGCCTCCATCTTTCCCACTATAATTTCATCCTAACAATATACCTCCCCTAAATGACTGCTCTTTCTTGCTTGTAACTTTTATTGTCCGAGCAAAAGGTTTTTCCTGTGCATTGATAGTCCAAAATTTGAGGAATGCTTCCAAATGTCGAGTACTTCATGATTATTATTATTTTTTTGTCTATAGCTTTGTAAAAACGGCAAGCTCCCGCAAGCAAAGCTGCTCAATAATTCCACTTTTAACTGTTTTGTTTACTTGATGAAGCTTGATCTCATAAAGCTTTGGCCAATGTTTTCCTGTCACTGTTTTGGGGGAAAAATCAGATACAATTTGAATAAGCCATGATCAGCAGATATTCTCAAAAACAAGTCTTATTAGATGCAACATTATTCCTTTAAAAAAATGCTTGAGTTAATATAAACATTAAGAGATTGCAATGACAGAAAAGCAGGTAGATGGTAATGAGCTTTTAACAAGAGAAATTAAAGAACAAAAATTTGCGGGCAGCATCAATTAATAACATACAAAAACTAAACAATAAAAGAATGCAATACACTAACTTTTATTTTTTCTGTTTTTGGCAGATAAGCTCCCTAACTCAACTGGTCATGAAACATCAAATATCCCAAACAATTCACAGGCCACATGCAAGATGATGATAATGCTGATTTTAGAGCAATCATATCAAACATTGGAGCTTACCAAAGATGCGCTTTTTAGCACTATCCCAGGCTATGCCATTTAAAACATCAATACCCTAGAAGGACATGAGATTTCCAAAGAAAAATTAATGAGACAACTTCTGACCAAAAAATATAGAGGCAAATTTTTTTTTTTTTTTTTTAAAAAAAGCATTTAATTCTAAGAAAGATTAAGAAGAAGTAAAAGTAGATGCCTAAAAGGAAAGCCATTTTTAAGGAGTCTTTTCCTCTCTTTCAGGGAACCAAATAAGGCCTACATGGTATTACAATTCACAAGGTGCACTATAATAGACAAAGTAATTTTTTTAACAAAGACAGTATTTTATATTTTGTTCAAATACTTACATTATTCCCAGCTTGTACCAAAATTTCCCTGTAAGAAAAGAAAAGGATAGAAAGAGGACAACTAAGTGCAACTTTCAAGAACATAAAATAGAACTTAATTTATCTAATTGTAGGTGTAAACACCAGCTAATTCATCAAAATGATAGGAAATGCAAAGGAAAACCTTAAATTTTGAAGAAGAACCCATCCAAGCAAAGTACCATCCTTAGGTGAGATTCTAGCAATGCAATCAGTCTACAGAATGAAAATTTTGAGTCATAAAGTAATCCAAGAAAACAGAAAACTTCTCAACCCATGAAATAATGTTTATCCAACAAACAACAGTATCATGTAAATTGTAGATCATGAAGGTAGCAATAGCTAAGAAGTTGAAGCTTCAAAGAAGTCCACTTGTTGGAAAACCTTGGTCCTACAAAGGATATCCATAACAACATAATGCAATGAGAAGCTGCATCTTGGTCTATACCAGGAAGCAGGATTTAAATGGTCAAAGATACTTTCGAAAGGGAAGAGCTGATTTGGGAAGCAAAAGAGACAAATTTAGCTTCGTTTTTGTTTGAACATTAATTGTGTTTTTATTATAGGCCCTAGTATTTAATTAGGTTAATTAGAATTTTTATTTAAAGTTTAGGGTATTTTTGTCATTCAATAAGTAGGGTTTCTTACACCTAGGGTTTAGTTTTTCCTATATAAGCAAACAACTGTACTCCTTTTGGAGATGATTTATAGAGATGATTTGATGAATCAAAATTTCTATTGGTTTCTTTGGTCTGGTGCTGATTCTAGCCAACCCTAGGTGCTAACTCGTAACAGTTTTTTCCTGGCTTGGTGCTGACTACTAGGTTCCTATCGTTTATTTTCCTGTCTTTTAAATTTATTGTTGCAAAATTCAGGTTGTCCTGTGCCAAGAGCATCTCATGTTCCAAATATAGGAGGCAATAGTTGGTATTGTAGCTTAGCTTAGCACAAACACTAATCAAAAGAGTGAAATTTAGTGAACTTTTCTGGGGAAGCTTGTAATTTACTGTTGTATCAGTAAAAATGCAAGACATAAAACCATATATACAAACTCTCCACTCATGCCATGTAAAAAAATATATTTTTTAAGCAAGTAGATTTTTCCATAGGTTGAAGGTTTACAAATTTCATGCTCTGCTGCTAACTTTCCAAAAAGAGGTCAAATATCCCACCAAGGAATCCCTAAGCCAATGCCACTTTAGATATGCAAATCATGGCCCACAACTAAAAATAAAAAAAAAAAAAAAAAAAAAAAAAAAAAAAAAAAAAAAACCAAACAGCATGAAAAACAATTTTATAATTGATGATGCAAGGACATACCTGCCAAACATTTGCCCAAACTTCTCCATTTATATACTCCAGTTCATTAAGGTTGTTTACTTCATGACCATTATATGTGACAATATGTTTTCCTATGACTACATTAAAGAAGTCAAATCAAATTCTTTGTAACATATATAAATTTATCAAAACGAGAGTTAAAACAGAATAAAAATCTACTATCACATTTTGGGGGGATAAAAATTAAAAAGCTCATGAAAGGGGTAAAAGACTGAAGGCCTGATAATATACTGCCAGAGGAAGCTTAAAATCACTTAGATTTGATGCAGCATCAGCAATGTCAGGCGAGTAATAAACAAATTGCAAAAAAAAAAAAAAAAAAACAGACTCACTTTTTCTTTCTTTTTTGGGGGAGGAGTAAGAAATGGAATTGATACCAACTGTTGTATACAAACAAACCTTTGAAATTTTGATGGTTAATCAGCTACAATGTTGAAGTCCCATCACTTCCAAACAAGACATTTTCATTAGTTGCCAGACCCCAACCATCTTTCATCTGATGAGTAAATTTCTCAAACAGCATGGAGTATAAAAGCATGAAGCTTGTTACATATGTCGATCATCATATTAGGGCACACCAAAAAGGAAGAATCTCAGTCAAAAAGAACATTGCAAGAAAAAGGAAACAATTAAAAAGTCAATAGTATGGTATATGAATGACATGTTCATCTAGGATGAGATTAAAAAAAGGATCGCTTTCTACATTTATACAACACATCAATATCACCCCAGAAGGTAATTACAATGTCGAAGACATCACTTATTCCAGATCACAATTAAATTGTACTAATTATTTCCATTAGCAGAGCCCACATGATCAGGTAGTGAAATCTTAATGGACAGTCAGCTCAACATCTCAAAGATTCCAAACACATCTGCCATTAGGGCCAGTTTGGTAGGAAGGATAGAAAAGTAAGAAATGAGGTAAACCAAAGTACAGCATACTAAAAGTCCAATGACTTTGCAGCCCGGTGGTACTCCCATTTGGAAACGTAAGTTCTAGTGACCAACCAAATTCAAACCACACACTATTTTGTAGGAAAAAAAACCAACATGAATGTTTCATACTCTCGGTTCAATACATGTTTTTCTTTTGTTTATTTTTATAAGTAACTCCTTGCAGACTAAAGGCTAACAATGGGATGATAATAAGCTCGACTATAAGTAAAAATAGTTATTTGTAGAGATGAAGTATATCATACCCTTGAGAAGCAGACCCATTAGACAAACTGGGAGATGGTGGATGTCTTCCTGGTAATGGTATTTGTAATGTCTTCAAAGCAATCATTTGAAGATCTGTTGCCAAGCCATTCATCCTTTTAATGTCAGCGTCCTAACTCATTAAAAATAAAGATCTATTAGAAGAAAGAAAGGCCAATATCTCATAATCAGCTCAATGGCAATAATTCATGTGAGATGACATGTCCTAGGTAAACTTGATAGCCCATTCATACAATTGGACTATGAAGGTGTTTTAAATGCATAAAAGGTAGTACTTAGTACTCAATGCTCCCATTTTAGAGTGCTAATTTAGTTAAAAAAAAAGAAAACTAAAATTAAATGATGTCCATTGGTTTCAGATGACTAATTATTCATACCAAATAATTAACAACACATATTTTTTTGAGTGGTAAGTTACATACACACTCTTGGGCCTTGAATCCATCCTATTCTAAAGGGAGAAGGAAGTGCCATTTGAGCGTTTTTTTTGTTTTTTGGAAGCTAAACTGGCACCTTCTAGTGTTTCGAATGGAGATATCCAAGCAGAAAGTCCCCTCCTCCCCAACTATGAAATTATAAAATATATTAAAGAGAGAGAGAGAGAGAGAGAGAGAGAGAGAGAGAGAGAGAGAGAGTTGGTAATAGTAAGAATGCAACTAGTTGAGACTTGATTTACGTTTGTATAGAGTGAAAAATTAGGAAATCCATATGAGCATATAAGTTAGTTTGTTGTTGCAGTCATGAAAAGTTAAAGATTGATAATGTGAGGGAAACGGAACACTACGAATTTAACTAACTAAGATTTGGTAATTTATACATACATAGTTTACCCATGCCATGCCAGATGGAGTGAACGGCATTTGGAGTAAGCTTTTGTGGGTGTAAGTAGTAACAGAAAGAAGATTAGTTAATTATGTCATTCATCATGCAATCTTAAATTATGTCTTGTTCCATACATGATACACACGAAAGACGATCTTAATTGACAAAATTAGTTACCTAGTGTCAGTGTATTTGACTCAATTTTACATAAAAACAAAGAATTTCATGTCATGTCTAGCATAGCCATAGTCACACTAACATATAGAGTACCTAAAATTAAAAAATAAAAATAAAAATACAGCATGTAGAGTATAAACATCCTTAACACGACTCAGACAACATTCATTGCCAAAGAAAGTATCATAGCCTATTGATGAAATCAGATACTTGGTGACAAATAACAAGTACAAATAGTCTACAAAATAAAAAATATGCAAAAGATGACCCACTGATTCATTGCATCAGATACTTGGTGACAAATAACAAGTACAAAAAGTCTACAAAATAAAAATTATGCAAAAGATGACCCACTGATTCAGTGCTTGCCTTACACACAACACCAAGTGATCAATGGCATACTCCCCTTAACAAGATTGCCTATGGTCAAATTTTTGTTAGCACTACTGCCACACAAAGAACCTAGCTCAACGCCTTCCTTCACCAAGGACAGAGGTTAAAGAGATAACAGAGCACCACCACCACTTTGTAGCAATATAAATCCAAGTTCAACAAATAAAGGGCGAATGAACAGTATTTGGACTGAAATAATTAAATCAAAATTCAAGCATTTAACAATCCAAACCCAGATGCCTAAGTTCAAAATCATACCATATATGTGCTGAAAACCTAACAAACTCAGGTATAATATCAGTATATCACAAACTTAAATAAAATCAAAGCAAATAAATACACAAAACATACAAAAAAGTTTAGGGATTCGTATACCTTCAAGAGCGTTTTGGGCGGCAGAGGGAGGGGAAGAGACCGGGGATGGCCGCGGTGGCTGTGGTGGAGGTTGTTGGTGTTGGCGGCAGAGGGTAGGACAGATTATATCGGCCCGATTCCCAGTGGAGATGAAGGACGGCGATGGTGAGATGGGTGGGAAAAGCTGCAGCGGCGGATTGGACGGTGTAAAGCCTTAGATCGGAGGACAGCGGCGGCGTGATGGACAGCGATTCGAAGGTAGGTTGATCGGCCAGGGAGAGAGAGTGAGGTCTGATTTTTTTTTCGTGACTGAGAGAGAGAGAGAGAGAGTGTATTTTGTTTAAGTGTGCACACGTGGGAGACCAAAAGTTAATTTAGTGGGAACCCAAAAATTTTGAGTGGGAACCCGGAATCTTCATTGGCGGCAGTCACAATCACATGTGTTTGTGACTCTGTATTCAAAAGAAGCTGTAACGTTGTTGTTGTTGTTGTTTTTTTTTTTTTTTTTTTTTTTTTTTTTTTTTTTTTTTACGGAAAAAGAAGTTTACATTAACATATTACAGTAGTTTTTTTTTTTTTTTTGGTTACTTTATCCTAAAAAATCATCCTCGCATTTAGGATTGTGCACAGTTCGGTCAGCTCGGTTTTTTTTCAAATTTATTACCGAACCGATAAAAATCGGTTTTGTAATAATTAAAACCAATGCATACTGATTAGGGTTGGTTTTCTGACCTATAGCGGTGCGGTTTGATCATCTTGTTATAATTGGTTTGGTGGTTTGGTTTTTTTTCTTTTTCTTTTTCTTTTTCACCTCAAATATCTTCTTTATTTTGAACTTGAAGGAACAAAATTCTTTTTTCAGTCATGCTATAACATTTCTCTAATTTTTCTGTCATTATAATGCTACCTTCATAGGTTCTTCAATCATTTTTTATGCTTTAGGGGTGTATCAGTTGTTTTCTATGTTCCGAGTGTATTTTAGACAGCTCCAATGATTACGGGGGTGTTGTGGTCATCTTTTGATTTATAGGGGTATATTGGTCTTATTTTAGTCATCAAGGGGTATTTTGGTCTTTTAAAAACATTGGGGGATATTTATGGTCAATTTCCATGTATCCGAGGGTATTTTGGTAATTTTATGCGCTTTAGGGGGTGGGGTTGGTCATTTTTTAAAGTTTCGAGAGTGTTTCGGGCATTATTTAGGTTTCAAAGGTAATCAGGTCATTTCCTTTTTTCCTGCGGTGCCCAATCTTAAGCTCCTAATCCAAGAATTATCCCCACTCACCATAGCCACTCTCTCAGCTAAAGCTAGTTGGCCCTTCTTAATCTCTAACTCCCTCCTCACGTGCCCAAATTTGTGCTTATTCCACCAAGTTAATTCTTTCTCACATTTAGCCACTTTTTCCATAATGGCTAGGCTAGGATTTAGCTCACTAGTTCCATTCCACACTTCTTCTACCGTTTCACCACAAGATGGGTCCGACAACCACATCTCTTCAAATCTAAAGCACCTCTTTCTCCTAGGATCCGGCAAACCCAACAAATTAATCAAAAGAGGAGAATGGTCCGATGACATACAACTAAGGTGGTGAATCCTAGTTCCTGTAAATTTTTGGAACCAAGAGTTTGTGGCCATGCATCGATCCAATCTTATTCTAATGGAATGCCCATCAACAAAATGTTTTGCCCAAGTGAACTTCGGACCCACATATCCCAAATCCATAAAACTACATTCATTAATCACGTCTCGAAATAATTGCATTTGATTATGATCTCTAGGAATTCCACCCTACTTTTCCTCTTGTCGGACGATTTCATTAAAATCGCCACCACAAATCCATGGAATGCTCAATCTAGCATTTAAGCTACTCAATTTGCTCCAAGCTTCACTCCTCCGGTGGGTTTCGGGCTCTCCATAAAAACCAGTGAATCGCCATGCATCCTCAGTGTTCCCGTTGATAATCGTATCAATATAATACCTGTGAGAATCTATAACCTCAATATTAATAGAATTTTTCCAAAATAAAACTAACCCACCACCATGATTTAATCTTGGAACCACCCACTTCTGGTCAAAATTAATCTTGTTCAAAATTCGATCTAGCCTTGCTTCATCTGTCCATGTTTTGGCTATAAACACGATAGAGGGATTTTTTGCCTGTATTAATCTAACAAGCTCGTTCTCTATATGTGGGTTCCCAAGCTCACGACAGTTCCATAATAAGAGACTCATTACTTCTGGCAAGGTTGGTAACCAGCCTCTTCCAATATCTTATTTTTTGTTTCACCTCCCTGGGAAACCCTTCTTTTTTTTTGGTAACTCAGAATGGTTGTTTCTACTTTCTGCCTTTCTTTTTCCTTCCATTGTTTCGGCCATACTAACATCTGATGCCACTCCTATTCTAGTGAGCCTTTTCCAAGTTCCTTCATCATGCACGTGATTGACATGGGAGCTTGGACTTTCAGATTGTGGCATGCTTGTTGATGGAGACAAATGAGCCGCATGGACTGCTGAGCCTAGCACGTTGGCTGCATGAGTTGTTGGGCACGACACCTGTTGCTCATAAATGTAATGTTGACTCCCAACTTTTTCCTTTTTCCATGTTAACTACAAAACCGGGTGGGGCAGAGAGGGTTGTCATATTTCTTTATTTCCTTATCAATCCCCTGATTTCCTCCTCAAAAACTTCATCTGACACCTTTCTCTTTATTTACTCGGGTTGGTGTGGCATCACATCTTCCTTGATTCCCTCATCCAATGCTAGGCTTGTCTCTTGTGAATTCCCCTCCTTAAAGACTGATTCCATGTTGCCTTCTACGTGAGTTTCTAGTCTTTCCTTTTCAGTCCTAATAATCTCCGGTACAAGATTCCCTGATCTCACCACTGTCACCGGTGCTTTCTTCACTAGACTGGGTTTTTCCGACGATGATCCAGCTTTCTTCCCCGCAAAAAATACCAGGTACTCTAACCATGTAACGCCGTGAAGGCATAAAAGGAGGAGCCTTAAGCCAGGGACTGAATTGTTGGGACTCCTGAGTGAGGCTACCTTCACTTTCAACCCACAGTTCACAGTCACGGTCATCGTGCGTTAGGCATCCGCACCAGAAACATAGACTTGGAAGTCTTTCATATTTGAAAGGCACCCACATTTCTTTTCCACTATCAAGCAAGACAACTCGCCCCCTGCACAGTGGTTGGGTGATATCAATGGTGACTCGTACTCTCAAGAAGTTATCTCCCTGTCTCTGCTTCATCTGTTCCGACATTAACCATCCCAACCGATTCACATAGGTGTTCAACTATCTTCCTTGTCCGAAATCTAATTGGAAGGTCATGTACTTGCACCCAAAACGTCACTTTGTTGAACTCCATATCTCCCAAATCTGTTTCCTTACCATATCGTTTTAATACCATAAGACGCTTGTCAAATCTCCAAGGTTCAGCTGCCATGACTTTCTCCATTTCATTCTTATCATCAAATGTAAATAAAACCACATGACTGCTCTCCTTTTTAATTTTGAAACCATTTTTCGATCTCCAGATAGGAGTGAATGTTTTAGCGATAGCATCTATATTTGAGCTCTCTTAGTCAAGAACTTAGCTGCTATAATAAACTCAGTTTTTGCTTGGTCCTCCTTGATGCGAAAATTTGAACCTTCGCATTCCGAGAGGGTTAGATTATTCCAGGTTTTTGTAAGTTCCTCCATCCTATTCTAATAACGGTTTCCCTAAACCCTTGGAAAAAAAAAAAAAACCAACAAAGCCTCAAGGTAAACTTGTTACCTTGGGGGACAGAGACACCTTCAAGAGAAGGGACAGACTATTCTACACTCTAGGAAGAAATGAAAACCCACCCTTCACAAGCAGAGAGAAACTTCACAGTTAAAGTCACATCAAGTTCTTTTACGTTGAAAAAGTTGATATGAACAAAAGGTCTAATGTCAGTCTAATTTATAGAGGTGTATGAAGTTGAAATTAGATGGACTTTAACGTGTACTTTAAGAAAAGATTAGATGAAAAATTTGGATTATAATGAAATTAAGATTTTTATCAACTTAGAAATTATCGGAGAAGAAAAATTATATCTATTTTTTTTTTTAATCTAAAAACTTTTCTGCAATTTTTACGTGTATTAAGGTTTTTTTTTTTTTTGGAAGATTTTACATGTAGTAATATAATTTAAATAACAAAAAGAAGAAGTATTAGATGGACCTTTTTTTACGTGTACTATATTGATTTTTTTAATTAAGATTCTTATCAACTTATATATTATAATAAGAAAATGATCAAACGAAGAATTTGGATTGTAATCAAATTATGATTTTATTAATTTAGAAATGATAGGAGAAGAAAAATAATTTATATTTAAAAAGCTTCAAGATGAAAGAATCTCTTTTTTATTTAAATTCTATCCTTAGGTAATTCTATTCTATTGATTTTTAGGGTTTGTTGATAACATTTTAGATAGACATAAGTGTTATAGTTGTAAATCAAATACTACTTTCTTTCATTACTTGATTTGACATATTTATCTAAAAAATATGTATATATCTATTCTTAAAATTTAAAAATTTATTAAAATTTTTGCAATTTGGTGAAGTCACATGGCGCAACCACAGCATCTAAGTCCAACTTTTATTATATATAATATGATATGATATTGCACAACAACAAAAAAATTTCTTGAGGTGAGAGATGATTCCTTATCATGTATGGTTATCGTTTTGTTTTATGGAAGTGTTTATTGCTTAACTAACATGGAATTTCAATCTGCTTTCCACTTAATGCCTCGGTACATTTTCACTAAACTTTTTGTTAGTTGCATGAATTACGTATATAATTCTATCTATGCCTTTGGAAAAGTTCAATGAATTAAAATTTGGGCAAAATCTAAGTATGATTCTTATACATTCAGTTTTCCAATTAAATATTGACATTAGTTAAATTAATCAACCAATGCAATATAAACAATGTTACCTTTTACAAATACAATTAAATTCAATACAATCATGTGTTTGAATGTAATTCTGTATTTGAATTTAATTGAAAACTTAATATACAACACTTAAAAAATTGTATTTAAGTTTTGCTCTTAAAGTTAATCATATATTAGTTGGTCATTGTTTTCCCCTTTTTGTGGTTAGATCTTTTCCACTTCAAAACTTTAAATGGGTTGGACATTTTTTGTGGTTATGAGGGCATTGTGGTCATTTTCTCGATTTATAGGGCTATTTTGGTATTATTCAAGTAATCAAGGGGGTTTCCACCTTTTTCAAGCATTGGGGTACTTTTGTCATTTTCTAGCTTTTAGGAGGTATTTCAGCCATTTTTTATGTTTCGGGGGTGTATCGGTCTTTTTCTGGGTGTCAGGTGTGTTTTGGACATTTTTTTGTCTTTTGGGGGGCATTTTCGTCATTTATTATGAAGTAGATTGAAGATCACAAACAACTAAACAAGTACCAAGAAAACAAATAACTTTAGGTTTACCATAATTTATTAGGCAGTGGGCATGTGCATTTCTTGGCTTTTAATATACTAGTATTATGCCCGTGCGATGCATGGCTTAATTAAAATTCAAATGTAAACAATTTTTTTTATTAATTTCCTTAAAATTAAATAATAAAATAAACAATAAAAAGTAAATGAATATTTTACTTTTAAGTTATATAATGAATGCATATTGTGTGAGACTAAAGTGTTTTAAAAGCATATATGTCTAAAATGATTGAATGAAAGATGGTAGATAACTACATAACTAATATAAAATGAGATACATAAAAGAAATATAAAAGGATTTTTCATAATATATTGAGATTTAAGGCTCAAGTAATATTTAAATGGAAAAACCTTGAATTTAATAATTAAAAGCTATTAAAAAAATGATTGAAAGCATATTTAAGTGGAAACCTCAATGCAGTAATTAAGAATAATCTAAATAACTGAACATTTAAAAATATAAAATAGAGAGACATACATGAAAATATAATTTTTGTCCTTGAAAGCATGGAAGAAGACACTAAAACCTGAGTGATTTTCACCCAACCAAAAAAATAAAAAAAATAAATTCATTAGCATTGATATATGATGAGAGTTGAGGAGTGATACCTTTCATTAGTAACATCCATTTTGGCCTTTAGTTGTGAACAATAATCTCTATTATTTGATCTCAACCTCTCTCTCTCTCTCTCTATTATTAACAAACCAAAATAAGTAGCACCAAAAAAAAAAAAAAAACCTGCTTAGCATGATATTTCCTATCTAGTTCACCTAATTAAGATTTTTCAAATAAGGCTTAAACTACAAAGAGAATGGTAGACAGTAGTTTCCCAATTAACAATATGAGCAATACGGATAAATAAAAATAAATAAAGAAGAAGCAAAAAGACCAACAGAATAAAAATTATTGAGGCATAAATAGAATAAAATAAGTGAATGGGAAAAATGTCTTACTTTTTCTTTGGAGATCATTGAGTAATTCTTTACTTGCAATGGACAATTTATCTAGGCGTGGTATTTATGTTGAAGCAATTTGTCCAATATGCAGAACTTCAAATGAAACTGTACTAAACGAAACAGAATTGTGCTATTGTTGAGTGTAATTCATATATGATATACAAAATAATAAAAATTCATGTCTAACTCTATTTAATGATTGATGCTCAAACAATAACCAAATAAATGGGATAAAACTTTAGGAAATTAGGTTAAACAAAAGACAAAAAATACACAAAACCTAAATTAAACAAATACATTAAAAAAAAATCAGAGTAAACAAATACATATGTGTAAAGTTGTAGGGAGAAGAAGGGAATAATAGAGGAAAAAAACTGTATGGTAGGTATTTATTATGAATTATTTTATATATACACACTTCACGTTGAAGAAGTTGATATGAACAAAAGGTCTAATATCAGTCTAATTTATAGAGGTGTATGAAGTTGAAATTAGATGGACTTTAACGTGTACTTTAAGAAAAGATTAGATGAAGAATTTGGATTATAATGAAATTAAGATTTTTATCAACTTATAAATTATCGGAGAAGAAAAATTATATCTATTTTTTTTAATCTAAAAACTTTTTTGCAATTTTTAGGTGTACTAAGGTTTTTTTTTTTTGTTTTTTTTGGTTTTTTTTTGTTTTGAAGATTTTACATGTAGTAATATAATTTAAATAAAAAAAAGAAGAAGTATTAGATGGACCTTTTTTTACGTGTACTACACTGATTTTTTTAATTAAGATTCTTATCAACTTATATATTATAATAAGAAAAGGATCAAACGAAGAATTCGGATTGTAATCAAATTATGATTTTATTAATTTAGAAATTATAGGAGAAGAAAAATAACTTATATTTAAAAAGCATCAAGATGAAAGAATCTCTTTTTTATTTAAATTCTATCCTTAGGTAATTCTATTCTATTGATTTTTAGGGTTTGTTGATAACATTTTAGATAGAGATAACTGTTATAGTTGTAAATCAAATACTACTTTCTTTCATTACTTGATTTGACATATTTATCTAAAAAAATATGTATATATCTATTCTTAAAATTTAAAAATTTATTAAAATTTCTGCAATTTGATGAAGCCGCATGGCGCAACCACAACGTCTAAGCTCAACTTTTATTATATATAATATGATATTGCACAACAACAACAAAATTTCTTGAGCTGAGAGATGATTCCTTATCATGTATGCTTATTGTTTTGTTTTACGGAAGTGTTTATTGCTTAACTAACATGGAATTTCAATCTGCTTTCCACTTAATGCCTCGGTACATTTTCACTAAACTTTTTGTTAGTTGCATGAATTACGTATATAACTCTATCTGTGCCTTTGGAAAAGTTCAATGAATTAAAATTTGGGCAAAATCTAAGTATAATTCTTATACATTCAGTTTTCTAATTAAATCTTGACATTAGTTAAATTAATCAACCAATGCAATATAAACAATGTTACCTTTTACAAATACAATTAAATTCAATACAATCATGTGTTGGAATAAATTGAGTAAAACAACAACAACAAATAAAAATGTATAAGGCCTCCACTAGTTATTGAGGACTTGGCACACTCAGGTGTACTCATTATTATATACAATCAAGTATGTAATAATTATTAAATAATCATTTTAATTTAAAATTACAAAGTGTCCTTCTAATTCCTATATTATTACAATATTACTATCAACAGTTTAACTATTCAACATATTAATAAATAAAGAAATATTATATCTATGCTTAGGATATGATATTTATTATTTTTGTCCCAGGAAAGTTATGATATGAAAAAATAGATTTGAAAGATAGATTTCTATATTTAATTGGGTCATTTAATTTAAATTTTCTATTTATACTAATTTAATATATTTATTTATATTTAAATAATTATTAAATTAATTATGACGCCATCACGGTTTGACCTTGGTTCGACCTTAAAAACCTTAAACCTCTCCCTTTTACGGTTCAATGAACGGTTCAGATCTGAAAACCTTGATTACAGGTATAGTGCGGAGTTTTAAACTACAGACATGGGGCACCACAAAAGATACCATTACTGCTAGACTTTTACTTTTTTGGATGACTAAATATGCCATCTACAAGTTTTCATGCAAAAATGTCAAAATAGTATTTCGATCAAAATTCTTGACCAGTAGAACCTCGAGGCATTTTTTATCAAGTTTTAATTGAGGTTTTTTTTTTTTTTTTTTTTTTTTGCAAAAGATTTTTTCATTTGTTTCTGGGACCTCTAAGCCCTAGTTTCTATAAGTTTTCGTGCATGGTACTAAAAGGTTAGAGACTAAATTAAAATATGGTGTATAGAATAGAGATTAGATATATAATTTACATTAAAAAAGAAAAAGTTGTGCGGTATGGCGATGACTACTTTGATAATTTGGGAATAAAGAAAAAGCATGAGGTTAATTTAGGTATCGTGAATGGACAAAGCTGTGGGCTTGCTTTGGCATCTGGGCAAGTCCAATGCGAATGACATGTCAGTGGATGTCGAAAAAGAGGAAGATTTGAATGAACACTACAATCGTGAAAAAATGATATAGGTCAGGCAGTGGGCTATTTATATCTGGTTGAGTTATGTATGCATTTTGCTACACAATTTCTGAACTGTTTGATATTTGAATGTTTTTGGATGTGCTACAAGGTTGCTCATTCGATATTTGATTTTAGTTTGAGGAATTTTATTTTTATGCTTTTACCCTAAATGTGTTCTGGTTACTTGGTGCAGGTCTATATTAAAATATTTTGAATTTACTCCCTCTCCATTTAAGTTTTCAAAATTACTCACATTGGGTCCTAGATATTGGAGGGGAGTTTGGGCCTACACGTGAAGTCGGAATGTTAGAGTAATGGTTGATTCATTGAACTCAAAATTTCTTACTACTATACCCTTTGGTAATTTCTGAGTAACTCATTGATGCAGGCCAGCCAACCAACCCCCCCTCTATCCATAGGCCAGCCAACCAACCCCCCCTCCACCCTCTACAAGCCAAACAGCCAGCCAACCTCTCTGACCTCTTAGGGCAGCCAGCAGCCCCTTATTTTAACTTCTCATATCTGTCATGTATCCTCTTTAATTACAGCTTTGACTTATGTAACTATTAGCTACTTTATTTTCTAATAGTAAAAGATTATAAATAGGCTAGCTATGTAAGAGTACAATCAGTTTTTGATGTGAATATAATTTAGTTTCATACCTGGACAGAAACTTGTTTCCCCAATTTCTCTGTAATTCCAGCTTTAATTCTTAATTTTAATGCAATTCTAGTTCAAGTTCTTAATCAATTGATCTTGATTCCCATCACACATGCACTCCATGGGACTTGAACCCAAGTCTCATTCACCCTGTCATTCTTGTGGGGGTTGGAATTGCCATTAGTATTTGCAAATAGTAAAATAAAAGGAATTTTTGTATTTTGGTCTCAGACGAAAGATGTGAGCTCATCATAGCAATAATCTTCCTCTCTTAGTTGCAAGAATGTCAGAAGTTTATAACACCATGAGTCGGGTTTTTCAAAGATTTTTTGTTTTGTGGTTTTGGTCATTTGTTGCCTGTCCTGTGATTTTTTATTCTTGGCTTGTGGCTGTGGCTGATTGGTGACTATCTAGTATATTAAACTACTAAATGCTAATATATATATATATATATATATATATATATATATATATTGGCAGCTAGTTCTGGAATAATAATAGTAGTCTCAAATCTCAATTTCTAACTTTATGTTTTAATATCTGTGCTATACAGTGGTTCAACCAGTTACACCCTGGGCGGATGCTTACTGTTAGAGATCTTCTCTCTTGGGTTTTTTTTATTAACATGACAGAGAGGAGTTTAGGGCCTGAATTTGCATTTCTCCATGGGGCATTTCTTGTGTTGCTTGATGGACTAAGTTTAGGACATTCTTGCTTTGTTATAGCAGTACCTGTCCTTGTAGTTTCTATTCTTTAATAGTGAATAACTGCAAATTTCTTTTCAAAACGGTTTGGCTAAGCATTTATTTTTACCATTTCTTATTGATTGTAAAAATGATAGTGGGTTTATTCAAATGACACTTATTTGTTATGTGTGTCACCAAATAATAGTGATTATGCAAAATAGAAATAAAAATAATAATAAAAAATACAATCACATAAGGAATACAAAGATTTATGTAATTCAGACTTAGACCTACGTCCATGAGCTATGTTGAGGAGAAAGTTTCACAAAGAAAATACGAGGATTACAATGGCAATGCCCAAAAACTCACAAATTCCAAAGCCAAAATACATCCAACGAGAAACTTGAATTTCTCTAAAACAATGCCACGACTTTGAACTCTTAAAAAACAAAGGATAGAGAAAATCTATTCTATTAACCCAAGTTGCGGCATTCTCTGTTAAAGAGAGAAAAGCCTTAGCACTAAAGAATGACCAAAACACCTCATATATGTGTATATCTATATGAATATATTAATTGAGTAATGCTACAATAACAAATTATTTTATACTATTTTTACAAATTATTGATGTGGCAAATTCATATTGGTTTTCATCTGGACCCATCATTAATAGAACTTTTTTTATTAACCAATAATCATTCACCATATCAATAATTTGTAAAAAAAAATTGTGATTTTATCATTTTCCATATTAATTAGCTTAAGGTTTACTAACCAAAGTTTTCCACCATAAATGTATACTCTCCCCTCTCCCACTAATTATGGGTTTCACTAATTAAATTTACTAATGTTTAACCCGCGCAATGCGCGGAATCGTTTTACATATTAATGAACTTTATTTAATAATGTAATATATTTAAGCATATACTGTCCAATACCTAAAACTATATACGTTGGAGTACTTCTTCATGGGATATAACTTGTACCGGCCATTTCAATTAAGTGTCAGCCCAAGGAATCCCTTGAGTCCATCTTGCATTGCTCTAAAACTTCTCTCACCCCAAAGTAAAAGGAAAAGTATATATTGTAATTCAAATGATTATTCATAAGTGACAAACAAATTGTGATAATAAGAACAATAATTGATAGTGACTTTGCTTTTTTCAAGTTTTAAAATATCTCTTTTTCTTGGCACGTTATTTAATTGTATACCATAGTTGCTTATGCAAGAGACTTGTTAGGTAACCTGGATTGTCATACTTTTTTTAAGTTTGGGAATTTCTAGTTGGTTCATACGTGGAGGGGGAAGTGGGCTTACGTTGTATGTCTCCATTTTTTTTATACTTTGTTTAATACTTATTATGTTAGACACTTTCAAAATTAAGTGTCTAATATAAATTGCAGCTTCATGGCAAAGCAATAAACCAAACATAAGGATGATCAACACATACACATACACACCTTTTTCCCAATTTTAATAATTGCAGTTAAATATTCAATTAGAATTGCTTACTATACCAGTCACATTAGCTAATTAAACATTATATAAGAAGCTCACTTTGATCTTGGTGATGTAGAGATATAAAACCAAAAGAGGGTGAGTTAGACTCATTAGAATGCATGGTCTCAAATCTCCTTATTTTCCCAATATCAATATTCACGTAAAAGAAAAAGGGAGTTCCTAAGGCATGTCAAAACATTAGTATTTTACTGATCCAGTCAATTCTTCCACCAAAGGGAATATGGAACAGAATTCACCTAGGTTTATGATTTGTAGAATATGACGCCCGTGCTCAATTGAAGCATAAATGCATTGCTCATTTTTCCCACAACCAAACCATTAAAATTAGGAGAAATTTTTTTTCAATTATCGTTTGGTCACAACTTGAATTAAAACACATAAAACAACACCCAAACTATTAAAATTAGAACCTTGAAACTCATTCAGCCACAAAGTCTCCATAAAATTTTGGACTAATAATGGGAATCAGACAAACTTACCCCATGCTATGCAATATTGAAATAACACAAAACTTAATTAGTTTTGCTTATAAAAATTTAAGCTCTATCTATGGGAAAAAAAAATGTTAGGAAAGTAAGATCAATGAGCCATATATGTGTTCTCTACGATCTGTTAATATAATAAAATGGATGTCCTCCCTCAAGCTCATTATTGCCCAAACGCTACAATCCACTAAAAATCCAGAATTATTACATTCTAATTAAAATAAGAATAAAGATTTGTAAAATCTTGGCACTAACTAACTAATAAAACATCTCCTTAATTTGCATGTGTCACACATTTGGTGCGTGCAACTCCAATATAAATTGCATGTCCATCTTAACAATCTTTGCAAAGGTAGAAATTTTTGGACGGAGGTAAGGGAAATTTGGTTCAAGGATTTCTTCAAATACTATTAGAGGAATTGCGAAAGGAAAGAGAAAAACAGCCCAGCAAACCTCACTTTATCACTGTCAGTAAAGAGTACTTTAAATGCAACAATTGCATTGGCAGCTTCTGTATGGTCAAAGCAAACATTGAAACCAGTTTGGCCGCATGTGACATTGGAATTGTAAGTGTACTGTAGCCCTCCATAGACACAACATTAAACCATTAATGAACATGAGAAAATGAAATTTGGAAATCAAATGTATGGCATAATTGACTTAGCTATAACATTACTGTTTGTGTGAAGTTGACTTGAACTTGCAAAAGTGAATAAGACATTTTATCAAGCACATGGTTTGCTTGTTCCAAATGGGAATGAGATGAATGTTTTGCAATATGAATCCACCCAAAAATTACATCCAAAACAAAATAAGCACAACTAAGTAAAAGCACCATGGGATTGCAACCAACTACTTGAACAATTGAGCCTATTTATAAAGGTATTATATAGAGCAACTAATGAGCTTGCAGATGTACCAGCGCCTGAAAATTTTTAAATGTAATGTGATATATGTTTTCATCATTGTACCCGCATGATGCAAGACCAAGTTATAAATTATAGAAACAGTGTGAGTTAGTAAATATCTCAACCAATAAAGAAATCAAACCAAAACAAACAAACTACTCCGATTAGCAAAAAAACCATTACCAAACAACATAAAAAAATGAATAAACAAAGTTAGTTAGTACCTCTTTAGATACAGAAGAAGGTTTTGATATTCATTGCCCAGTGGTTGTTCCCCCTTTGGTTTAGTATTTTGTACCACAACCAATAAAGTTGAAGATTTGATTTTCCCGAGCTTGTGTTTCCTTAAACATGCAAACCACAAACTCAATACCTGGAATAAAAAAAAAGAATTGAAAGAAATAGAGACAAAGAGAAAAACAAAAACAAAAACAAAACAAACTTCCCTATTATTTTTTTTATAAACTTCATTTTTTATTGTTTTAGGACATTATAAAATCCATCTTAATCTGTGTTTATGCATGAAATATATTCAAATGAAACATAATGAGGAAAATACAAAGCACCTCATCAACATTATAGGATTCTTACTGTAACTCCCCAATTTATATTCCAAAAAGGACAATTAATTCCAAGAATACAAAGTTGAACAAAAATATATCTTGAGGTAGGGGGGAGAAAAAAAGAGATCCCTTAAAACCAATCCTTATTTTGTACTTGCACTGATTGAAACTAAAAATTGGTTCCTCAAGATCAAATGTCCAAGCCTATGTAAGTGCAAAGAAAGTGGCTATGGTAGGCCTAACCAAGTCTTCTATTATAGAATTTTCTCAGTACCAATCATTAAAAGATAAGAGCTAGTACCAATAGAGATCTGCATTGCCTTGCTCTTTCCTTGAGCTGTGTACGTTTGGTTTTCAATTTCTTGATGCTTCCTACCATTGTCCTTTTCCATCAACTCCTATTTCATTAGGATCTTGATAATATTTGCACTTCTCTCAATTTCACCAATATTCATTTTCTTATTTGTCTCTACCTTTTTTTCAACTACTTTGGCTCTAAGTAGCAATTAAGACCTAGCCCAAAAAAAAAAAAAAAAAAAAAATCTCAAAAAAATAGCATTAGCATAAAACATAAAATGATGCATTGAGTTGCACTCTATAAAACTCAAAGGATTATTATATCATAAATTATCCAATTTGTTGGTCACTAACTGGGTGCAGGTGCAAACACATTTATATCAAGAATTGGGTATAAGGTTGTAACATTGAATGCTCATAGGACACCAAGACTAAACTGGATCAAAACGTAGTTCTAATGTTATCCATTTAAAAACAGTTAATTTGTTAATAATCTGCATATCAAGAATCAAGAATATATATACATTGATTTAGGAGTGAGCATTGTTCTAAGAAAATAACTTAGAAACATATGGATTGTGGATGAGATTTTTAAAGACTTTTCCTAAAGATACCATCTCTAGGTAAATGGTAAAATTTACAAATATTAGACCCAATAGAATAACATCCCAAAACAATAAAGGAAGATATCCTTCTACTTCACTCTTGTAGACAACATCCATCCCATATAGCATCTTGTGAAAGACAACATGGCATTCCATCCAACCGTTAAAAGGAAACAATAAGCAAGGATGTATGAAAGAAAAAACAAAAAGTTTTAGTTATGAAAAATGTGCGCTAAATAGTTGGTACCAATTATCACTGTTCAAATACATTTAAAAAAAAAAAATCCTCCCCACTTAAATCCATTGTTCATCATTGCTAGTTTCTCCCCACTTAAATTTCATCATTCAACCATTAACACAGCCAGCAAATGTCAGCATATTATAGTTCAAAACAGAGAACAACCCATAACTGAATTCCATGAGAGTAAAGTTCTCACAGGCATTCTATCAAACACCTGGTCAACAATCTCAAACAACTATACTAACCACCCACAACTTTCAAAACAAAAATAAAATGCCCACATAAACCAAAATAGAAACAGTAAAAATAAAGAAGAAAAAACACTCACCTTGGGTCTGTCTTAGAAGCAACCGACAAGGCAACAATTGAATATTTGGGAGATAGGAAGAGGCGAGAGAAAAAACAAATTGAAGAGGGAGTGGGTTAGGCCCTTTCAAACCCTAACTTCAGAAAACACTACCTAAGAAATCAACGAAAAGGGAATCTGTTTGTACTTTTTCTCAATTTTGCTAATATGTTGATTGTCCATAAATCCTATACAAAGAGAACACACTATCCATTCATCCATTCTTCATTACTATCCTTGAGAAGGTGGCCAAAAAATAATAAATAAATACATAATTATTGTATATAAAGAAGCATATCAGATCATGATTGCCAAATAAAAGTAATAAGCATGAGGGTAACTAACATACCACCCCTATAGTATATCCTCACAATATAAAAATTATTATGTGGCTTATTTTGTGACACTTCTCTTATGGTTTGCTTTATTGATGTCACGGAAGCTTGAAAAAAGCACACACAATACTCTCTTAATGGAACAGAAAATAAACTATTGGCTTCTGGTAGTAAACCTCGAATCCACGAGGGGTTTTCCTGAATCCACAAGGAGATAAACTAGAATCCACTAGAGAAAGGATTTGATAAAAGTATGTATTTATTGATAATATTCTAATTTGCATATGATGGCTACAAAATATATAAATACTGAGGAAAACGTCTGAAACCCTAATTCGCACTAATTATGCGATTAGGTGACAAAATACCTAAATTTACAAAAAATGGTAAAATTGAGTTAAATTCAAAATCATAAACTACTGACATTGAGGGTTGTCCCAAAACAAGTGGGACCTTATTCTGGCTTTTAAGTAAAAAGTTATTAAGGAAACAAAAATTACTATAAACAACAAAAACACAGTTTACAAGGCCTAAATGAAGCAATTTGCCATTTTTAGGGATACCTCATAAATGACTATTGCTCAGAAGACCGTTTCACTTCAGCCTATCAAATTTCATTCGATTTCGACTCCGAGACCCATGATTTCTACTAGTACCTTTTTGCCTTGCGCGATGATTTCATGTGTGCGTAATAGTCCAAAAATGTCATGGCGGTCTATTCTACATCATTTATGTAAACATTTACCTTCTTTATGGTTTGTTTTATAAATAATTGCCATTAATTTTAAGATTATTTGATGATACGGCAAGTTGGTAAGTTCTAACATCACAAACAAAGAAAGAATTGAAGAAAAAAAAATCATTCTACCCTCACATTTACGATTTTATCTCTCTAACTCTCCTTCAATTCTCATTTGGTTTTGTCTATGTTTCCAAGGAACAATTTTAATTTAGAATAACTTTTTCTCTAATTTTTCCCTAATAGGATGTTTTCCCAAGAGGAATTGTTGGCACTTGTCAAATCATCTAACCTTAAGGAATTCCTTGTAAAGCAAACCATAAGTAATGTAGAGTAATTCTTAGATACCCCCGTAGCACAGAGAATAGTGTTCCCTCCTCTTACATTTATGGTGGGGTTCGCTCATTAAATTAATGGTGGGGTCCACCATGAATGTGAGAGGAGGGAGCACCATTTCACTATACTCCGAGACTACGTAAAAATTGTCCAGTAATGTAAATGAACATAAGATACCTCCATATACGTTTCAAACAAGGTTTTGAAATCCGGACTGTTCATTGAACCGTAAAAGGGAGAGATTCAAGGTTTTTAAAGTCAAACTGAGGTTGAACCAAGGTCGAACTGTGATGACGTCATAATTAATTTAATAATTATTTAAATATAAATAAACGTAGGGTCAAAGGCCTAAATCGTATAATGGGCCTTGGGCTTTGTCCGAGGGCACGAATGGTCCGAGGACTAATGAATAGTGGAAGATGGATCCGCCTCAAAGCTTCATGAGCAGAATTCAAATAGGGGAGTAGTCTGAGGGGGAAGGTCTCCTCGGACTGACTAAACCTGTGTCTGATGTATATCTTCATGATCAATTTGATCTTCCAGGAAGCACCAGTGATAGAGACGTGCACCATAAGTGTACCAACGAACTGGGAACCCAAAAATATCCAAGGAAAAGCTGCTACCACCGCATTGAATGATCTCTAGCTAACCCTCTGGCCACATAAATGAGGAAGTGGTGCCTATACAGCCTTATTGCCACCCCCAAAGACTTCTGGAGGAGTTTGATAGGACAAATATCCTGGTGAGCAATCGGTAATCCACATGTAAGGCAAGGATCAATTAAGGAATGTAGTATAAATAGTGGGAAATATCTCATAGAGGGGATGGGATTTTTAAGAAAGAAAACACTGTAGCAATCCTGGCAACTCTTGTAACCATTATCATTAACAATATATTAGAATAGAGCTCCTTGAACTGTGCCGAGGACAAATTTTCTCAGATTATCTGTGTTTACTTGTGTTTGATTCTCTTAAAAAATAACCTTTATTGTTTTTCTTACTCACTAGAACTTAGTTCTTTAACCCACTCTCTACAAATTTATTGTTTGGGCTCATTGGGCCAAAACCCAATCCTATATTAGGCCGAAATCCAAATCCAGTCCTTACAATAAATATATTAAATTTGTAAATATTAGCAAAATTACTAAAAATATCTTAAAAGTTGAAACAAAATACATAAAATAGTACATTATAAGGTTAATAAAAAGTAGTACAACATAAATAAGCATAAAAAGAAAATTTTATAATAATCCTTTAAGAGAAATCATTTCAATTAACTAAAAACAACTTTTAAAATAAATTCATAAATTGCATAGGTATTATTCTTAAATAAAAAGTTAATTTAGTAATATATAATATGTTGAGAAAGATGACATAGAAGTTTAGAAACTATAAATCTTGTAAATTTAATATAAAACTATTCTTTTTATTTTATAAGAACTCCAATTTTCACTACAGTCCAATTAAACTGTAATTAACTCAGAAATCACACGTTGACTACAAAACTGGTTCTACAAATACAAAATTTGTATTTAAAGCAACTCAAAAGACAATTCAAGTTATAATGAAACAGTCAAGACTAACAGAGTAAGAGTCCGGAGCTATTAAAGACGCAATTTAAAAGCTATAAACACAGTATCTAATCTAATTCAGATAATAAGGATGTTAAAGCATGAAGATGGTTCTTGCTAAGATTGAAATGTTATAGCAAGATTTGAGCTTTTTCTTCACAAGAGTTTGGAGCCTTCTCCTTCCCCCATAAAGTTCCATGATTAAAACTTAAGAGAAACCCAATGCTTCCTAGAACAACAAAAACTAAAAGACAGAAGAAAAACAAAATCTTTCTTCTCCATTTTTTGACAGAATTAGGCCCATGTAAATGTTCCCTTGCACTTCTTCAGCTTGGAACAGTTTGGTAATCCATCATTAAGGCCGGAGAGCTTACAATTTGGAGACATCCTAACCAAAACCCACCTATGTATCGTCACAAAGAGCCTTAAAAGCTTGAGAAAAACCCCAGCTCCATATTCCAATTTCAAATTCTTTCTAGAAACATATTACCAATAAATATGCAATAAACAGTACAAAATAAACGAAAGACTGGTAAATACCTAACTGTCCTTGTCTTGTAGTTGTATTACCAAATAACCCAGATAACAAAATGCCAAATCCCTACCTGCAAAACAGTAAGATTCCAATTTTCAACTAACATTCAAGAAACATTAATAGAAGAGAAATAGTGCAGTGCAGAAAGTTTGAAACAGTGCAGTGTAGATTTTTGAGAAACAGTGCAGTGCAGAGTAGATTTTGGTTGTAAAAATGTGTAGATTTTAGATGTAAAACACAGAATTTATGCTGATCCAGATTTAAACTCACTAAAAATTGAAAATTCAGATTTAATTTCCCTATAATTTTTACAAAACCATCTCAAGCAAGGTAGTTCCAACAATTTTCCTAACTTTCTCATGAATCGAGTTGCTAAGATAGGATGGTATTAGACATCCAATTAAATGAGCAAAAACCCAAAATCAGTGTCATTGTCAACATGAATTACCAAGAATTAAAAAACTCGCCAAAAAATTAAGATTATCTAAATAGGTAACCTATTGATATAAATCATGCTCTTAATTGCATATGGTTTCCCAATCAATTTAAACACTCTTATACTTCTACAATCTCCAAAAACTTAGGTCACATGGCCTACAAAAAATCTACCCTATCCAATTTTCTCACCCCTAATATCTTATTCTTTATTAGAGAGAAGTGTTTGAGTAAGAGGTAATTACCATAAAGCAATCAAACTAAAAAGAATTCGCAACCTCAATCCATGCTTAAAAATCCAAACTAATAGAAAGCTCAAAAATCCAAACTATTCTAAGTCTGAACTTAAAACAGTCAAAACATAAACCATGAAGCTGTATTTTTTCTATAAAAAAACATTCATAGCTTTATTGTTGGGTGTATAGAACCTAAAATGAAAAAAATTGAGATCCTCCATTTATAAAATGCTTTTTGAGCTACTGTGCACTACATTAAATGGATCAAGATCCTCCATTTGTAAAACTAATATAATTGATTTAGTGATATATGCCAAATGTGTTTCCGCTCATGTTCACTTACTTTTCTAACCAATGAACATTCTTTGAAAAACAACTCAATCTCACAGCAAACTAATTAAATAAGAAAAGTTAAGAGATTGTTTTTCAACTCATTTAAGGTTGCTACCAAATATAAGAAAATGTGATTAGTTTTATAGAAAATACTTTTTGAAAAATGACTCATTTTTTAAAAAACATTTTCATCGAAATAAACAAAGTGCAAGAGTTGGTTAATTGCAAAAAAAGATAAAAGATGAAAAGAAAAAGATAAAAGGTGCTCTTGTATTTAGGAAGAAGTGAAAATGTTAATAAAATTTAACAGATTTTGAATATTGATTAAGTGGGTGTGGCGACATTATAACTGCCTAGAATGTCTGAAACACATTGAAATAGGCCGAAATATTATCCGAGGTGGAACATGGTGGGTTCTCATTCTAGTTTGCATATCGATATGAGATTTTCCGACCATTTTGGCTGAAACGATATGATATTAATAACAAGGATGAACACCATGCTTCTAATTCAAGAACTATGACCACATGCTTAGAATTAGGGATTGCACCTAGCACACATCACCATGCTTTAATTTTTAATCCTTTCAAATGTGATGATGGTATGCTTAAACTAGGGTTTTTCACCATGCACACACAATCACTCATTTCAACGTTGGATAATATGCTCCTTGATGCTATGAAATGTTATTTGCTTGGATGATGTAACATGACCATTGGCCACCTTAGTCTAGAAGACTAGTTTCGTCAGGTAATATGGGTGCTTAACACCTTCTTATCTTGAATCTTAGCCTTTGAACATAGATCAAGTGATTGTAGATTAATGCTTTTCAATGGAATTTTCATTTTCTAGATTGTAACTAGGATAAAAGTCATGTGATTTTCTTAGATTGTATTTAGGACCAAAGTCATGTAATGTTCTAGTTATTTTTCATATGATGTACATTCAAATATATCAATAAAAATGATGTATTTTTCATATGGTTTCTTATTTTTCTATTTAATTAAAAATAAGTGGCAACTCTATGTAAAAATGACAGTGGGTTTATGCAAATGACACTTATTTGTTATGTGTGTCAACAATAATAGTGATTAAAGACAAAAACTTGTTAGAAAAAATACATAAATATTGCAGTTAACGGGCACCAAATGAATTCAAAATTTTCAATAAAAAATTGTATAATTTCATAAAATTTGTGTAGAGTAACGTTTTGTCTATAGTATTTTTTTTTTTTTTTTAAAACTAAGTAACATATTGTTATCAATTATAAAATAATTAATGGACTCCTCGGCCATGAATACGACACATGACACAAATACCTTATTTAAATTCTTGTTCCCCACAAAAACTATTGTGAATAGTTGTAATAGTTTTGGATGGTTTTAAGACTTTACCCATGATATATAAATGATTGTAACTCTCACTTTGAATATCTTCTTCTTTCAAAACTTTCAATGGAAAACTAAAAATTTTCTGGGACTTCTCCAAAATTTTTTAATTTAAAACTTAATAAACTTGGTTGTATCCTAGGGATAAATTTGTAGTAATGTTTTAGTAACTCTTATGTGGGTGCATATATTGTCTATAGATAACGTTTCGTTGTGGCTCCAAATTGTCAAATGTTTTGTTTGATTATTAAATCACTATATTTTTTAAATATATCTTTTGGTAGTGAAAATTCGATGTGTATCCCTTCTTTCTTTTTTTTCTTTTTTTTTTTTGACGTGAGAAGTGTTAATTCCTCTTTAGTAGAACTAAAGTGAAAGAACCTGTGGCAATGAAATTGGAAAAAATAAGTTTAGAGAATCTTGTACATGCGAGATTTGTTTGTAAGACGTATGTGATTTTAAATACGACACGTGGCACAAATACCTTATCTAAATTCTTGTGCCCCACAAAAACTATTGTGAATAGTGGTAATAGTTTTGGATGGTTTAACTTTCAATGGAAAACTAAAAATTCTTTGGAACTTCTCTAAATTTTTTTTATTTAGAACTTAATAAACTTGGTTGTATCCTAGGGATAAATTTGTAGTAACATTTTAGTAACTCTTATGTTGGTGCATATATTGTTTAAGGATAACGTTTCGTTGTGGCTCCAAATTGTCAAATGTTTTGTTTGATTATTAAATTACTATATTTTTTAAATATATCTTTTGGTAGTGAAAATTCAATGTGTAGTCCCTTCTTCTTTTTTTTATGTGAGAAGTGTTAATTCCTCTTTAGTAGAACTAAAGTGAAAGAAACTGTGGCAATGAAATTGGAAAAAATAAGTTTAGAGAATCTTGTACGTACGACATTTGTATGTAAGACGTATGTGATTTTAAAGTTTTTTTTTGCATCAATAGTTCCTGAGAGTTTGTACGAAACTTGACTGTATGAGTGTTGCAAGGGATTCAGCAGAATTTAAGAATTTGACTGTCTTTTGGACAAAATTTGTTCCACTTGAACTGAAAACATTTGTGAATATTTGAGACAACTTTTGGACCGTTATAACTCTTTACTCGTGTGTCACATCCCGAACCCAACTATAAAGATAGGCACGTGATAATCGCCGTACGCTTATAAAGTAAACACCCAACAAGTGTGCAAGGCCTTCTTAGCAACTAAAATAAAATAAATTCAAAATACCTCAACAATTTCTTTATGAATAGATCTCCAATAATTTAATAGGAACAAAATCCAAACCTCATGCACATAATGCCAATTGGCCAATAAATATAAAACTATTAGAAGACTATCCAATCCCAAAATCACTAAGCTTCTTTTCCTGCTCACAACACAACATCAAAACTCCCAAAATTTTCTATTCTTCACAATCTGAAACTAGAGGAGAAAAAGTGGTGAGCTGAGAACTCAATAAGTAACCAAAATCCTAATAAGTTCTATCTAGCAATAGATCTGTAAAGTATAAGATGTACTATGTGTTTTCAAAATAACTGAAGAAGTTTCATAGTCTTAAAATAATAAGTTGCACATAGATCACATACTTTAATCTTACAAATATATCATAGATAATTAAGAAAATAGTCAGTTTTCCATATATTAAAAGCTATAACTCTCCATAGGTTCCAAAAATACATAAGCAGTTTTAGTGACTCAAAATAGTTCAAATACTCAAACATTTCCGAAATCATATATGTATTTTTAAGGACTCAAAATAGTTCAAATATTCAAACGTAATTCATATTCTTAATAATCTTATGACTATGGTCACGCTATATCCTCGTGACTGGGCATCAAAGTACCAATGAATAACCTCCATTGGTTTGAGTATCATAATACTAATGAATAACCCCCATTGGTTGGGTATCAGAATCAATTCATAGTCAGATTATCCATAATCATATACAAGAAATCATAGTTTCTAAAAAAAAATATCTTATTCAAATACATATATATAATCATATATTCAATATTCAAATCTATTCGTGACATTTCTATATTCTTTACTTTAAATCAATATAGCTAAAAAGAAACAATTAAATAAAATAATTCTTATATTCAATGCTCATATGTATTTGTGAAAATTCTTTATTCTTTACTTGAAATTAATAATACAATAAAAATAAAATTGTAACAACTGTAAACAATTTTTAGTAGTTGAAATACGCAAAATAAAACCAATTAAGATAAGGTTACTTACCTCCAAAAGTCATACCAAAAGGAACTTTTCTCTAACACTTCTTCTAAAATCCTTAGATCCCACCTAACAATTTACAAGCATCATTCACTTAATAATTAAATAATTTAAGAAAAACTTATAACGATACCCAGTCAGAAGAAAGACTATTAAAAATATCCCATAATTTGTCTACTCATCTCACACCAAAATTCCACCTAATCATAATATTTTTCTATATATATTCTGCCACCATTAATGCCTTAAAAGATAAGGCTATAGCACCTAGTTTGCTGAAAAACTCACCTTCTGGATTCCACAAGAAGAGCACGTTTTTCTGAAAAGGAAAAATCTGTAGTGTGTTAATTAGGAAAAATTGTATCACATAAAGCACAATAGACAACCAGTAGCAGACATACCATCAATATAGATAGTTTAGGAATTAAGAACAATTTCCTAGAATAATTGTAGTCACCGAAAAGAATGCCACACTTAAGCTCTATGGTGGCCCCTAATAGCTTAGGCCATTCAGCAAAAAGATTGCCTATACCGGTATAGGCATGTACATGATTACCTAGGGTACCTTCTTATGAAAGCCCCTAAGGTACCTTTTACCCACCAAATACTCATGGAAGCCCTTTTTATGATAGTGAAGTTCTTTCATAGCGAGGGAGGAGGAAGTAGGCTACCAACACAAGAAAATTATAAATTATTCTAGGAGTATGATAAATGTGAAATCTCTCACATAATTGTAGGTCTCATTAATTAAACTCAAACTGAGACCTATTATTTATGTGAGAGTATAATAAATGTTGTACCCTCACTTCTCACATTACTAGTGGATCCTTTCATAAATTTAATTAGTAAAACATACAATTATATGGGAAAGTACACATTGATTATAGTCCTTGAATATTCTATAATTACCCCCACCAACACTAAGGAAACAATGGGCTGCTAGTTAAACCCCAATAAAAGCATTGTTGAACAAGGTAGATGAGGAAAAATGAAATTAACCGCCAATCATTGAATAAGAAAAGTTGCTGAAAATAATGTATCAATATCCTCTAGAGTTTCTAGGGTACACTACAATGTGAAAATCTTTAAGGGTTCGTTTGGTTGGAGTGAAAACTAGAGGGATAGAAAATGAGAGAGAGAAAATGGGAAAAATGTGTGTTTGGTTGGGAGTGGAAAGGGGTAGAGAAAATGGTGCGGCCCAACAATTTTCTTTTCAAGCCCACCAAAACTTAATCTTCATGGGGAAAAAACATGAGGGAAAATGAAGAGTTGGGTTTTTGGACGAAATTGCCCGTCTAATGTTCAAATTTTTATTAAATCTTTTTTTTTTTTTTGTATTTTTCCTCTTTGCTATTTCGTCTTTTCATAATTTATCATTTCTTTTTTCTTTTTTCTTTTTTTATGTGCACATCCTCATTCTTTTCTTTTTTTCCTTTTCTTTTTTGGTGCTCATCCTTTCTTTTCTCAACAATTTTTTTTGTTTTTTTTTTTTTTTGGAGAAAAAAGTTTTGGGTTCTTTGAACTTCTTGTGCTCTTTTTATTTTTTATTTATTTTTATTACTGAATATTATTTATTTAAAATGAAGTGTTCATTCATACACAAATTCTTAATAGAAATTTAACGTATTATTTTTTGTTTTATCTAATTGGGACACGATAGTAAATTTATACAAATTCCTCTCAACTAAACAAAAAAGTTTTTCATCCCTCCATTTTTTCATTTTCCCAACCAAACACCATGAAAGAAAATTAAAATCTCTTCTACTCTCCAACTTTTCTATCACCTTCTAATTTTCTATCATTTCACTTTTTCACCCTCTAATCAAATGGACCCTAAATCCCAACATTTCCTTTATAATAAAGGGGGAAGATTTTGATGCATGAACATACCACCCGTCCCCACCCTCCTCTTCCCATGGCCAGTAGCTGGAGTTATATTCCGATTACAGAGGTGTAAAAACTAATTTTATCACTTTGATTTTAAATCAAACAACATTTTTAAGATATAAAAAAATTCAAAGAGATTGTCACAGCATTTTACTTACAACATCCGCACGTTTTATGCAAATTTGAAGGTTGCAAGTGCCTTCGTTGACATTGTAGCCTTGATGCCTTGTCTTTAAGAATGGCCCTGTGGTAGTACATAACCTGTCCTCGTGGTAATTGTATCCTGCTGTACATAATTGCAATTGCTCTTTGCCCATCCCTCTCTTCTTAACAATTCTCAACATGATTAGTTTTTGATAAACATTCACAGCATCTTGAGGGGACTATTACAAGAAGGGAGACTATTAGAACTATTACAAGTGAGGGAGACTATTAGAAATGTCAAGAGCTGCCATTGGTGCAACATATGTACAATAGGATTGAGATTTGGGGTATTGCACCGAGTGCATTACTTCTCAATGACTGAGATTGAGAATTAAGAAAGCACTTTCAATCTTAGACTTTGAAGTTTGAATACAAAAATTTAAGAAAACTTAAAAAGTTGGGGAAGTAAAAAAATTTGTGAGACGTAAAAGTAGGCATTGCACCTGGTGGGTGATGTATCAAATCTCAATCACAATTACTATGACAATAGGTACTGTAATAGAGAATATGAGAGACTTTTCTTATTGTACCCCCACATATTAGCATGTCGAATAACAGGCGTTGTAGAGTCATGCATCAAGCACCATGTTGTTACCATTAACCTTTATATGTTTGGTTTGTATAACGCATAAATCTTGACTATTATATCAACACATAATGAAGTTCCCAGTAATTTAATCTATGGCACCCTGCAGCCTACCAATAAGACTTAAATTCACCATATAACAATTGACAAGCTTCGAGCAACCAAGAAAAGACCAAAAATAGCAGCACTGCCTAGTTTAAAAGTGCTTAAATTTATGGTAAGACGTACCAAAAAAAGTTGAGAAACCTCATAATCACTTAAAAACCTAAGACCCACCTAATAAATATCAGATATGAGACTTAGCACACATCAACATAACACACACTCGCACAATCCAATCCAATCCAATTTGGGATATCACATAGATCTACTCTCCTGATTGATTTTGAAATTGATATGGTGTACATGTGACACGTATATATGGGCATGGTGCTTATGTAAAGATCAACATGATCCTCTCTATTTCAAATCCCTGTTTATTTCATCCGTTTTATGGTTTAGATTTTAGGCGAAAAGCACATTTTAGTCCCTACATTTTATTTTTACCGCTTTTAGTCCCTATTTTGAAAAACAGTTCCCATTTTGGTCCCTGCCGTTACATCATAAACGGATATTGCTGACGTGGCAAATGACATTGATAAATAATAATAAACTAATGTCTATAGTAGCCTACCTTGCATCTGTTAGTTGCTCCCTGCCCTTAGTAGTCACGTGTCCCTCACTTGACCGTCCCTAACCCAAATAAAACCCAAAATCAACGACCACACCTAAAATCCCATGATGGCAAACTTGCAAAATCCCTAATCTTACCCGTTGCTCATCACATGACCATAGATTTGCACAAAAAAACCACAAATCGGCAAGCACAAAAAATCTGACCACCCATTGCTCATCTTACCTTACTCGTTGCTCATCATCACATGACCATAGATTTTCACAAAAAAACCACAAATCAGCAAGCATAATCACAAATAGCTTCAGATTGTTTGTGCTGAGCAGATTGCGAAGGTTATATTTCTCTCCAACTCTCTCTCTATCTCGTTATGTCTCACTCTCTGTGTGTTATGAATGCCATTTTTAAGTGCTGGGTAATTGTTCTGGGTCTGAATCTCAGCTGTTGGGTTTTGAGAATTTGGAAATTTTGAGATGTTGTGTTTTGTTATTGCTCTGGAATTTCAATCTATCTCTATTTCCCTCTCGTTGTGTCTCACTCTCACTCTCACTCTCACTCTCTCTCTTCTTCTCTCCCTTTATAGCTTTTGTAGTGGACATAATACTGACTAGTGGAATATTTTTGGGATTTGCATTGTTTGGCTGTTGTGTGTTGCTTTTGGTATTTGCAGCTCTGTCCGTTTTACTTTTGTTTATTAGGGACCACAATACTGACTGTGTTTTTGTTTGCAATTGCATTGTTTGTCTGTATTGTGTGTCACTATTGTTTATCAGGGACCACTATATTGACCTTTATAAAATATGGAATCTTTGTGTTGGTATTTGCATTGATTGTCTGTATTGTGTCTTGCTTTTCAAGAAGTGGCTGGGTCCATGTGCTTCCCTTTGTCGGTATCGTATGCTTTTTTACTGTTTATTAGCCTAACAAAGTATTATTAATTTCAAAAAGACCATTTCCATTCTCATTATGTTTTCTTCCCGTGACTTGCATGCATGCAGGATGGATGAGCTTTTTACACTGCATGTCCACCATGGTGGGCATTTCATGTGGGACCCTCAAGTGTATGTGGGAGGGACAGTTGATATAGTGGATAATTGTGACCTAGATAAGTGGTCAAAAGTAGAGATTGAGAGTATCTGTAGGGAGTTTGGCTACACTTAAGTGGATAAGCTATGGTTTAAAATGCCTGGTGTGAACCTAGAGCAGTCAAATTTCCATCAGGTGGTTGATGATGATACTGCTATGTTCATGACTAACTTGGTGAAGGGATATGGGGAGATTCATGTCTTTGTGGAGCATCCAGTGCATGAACCACTTGAGTTACTAGTGGAGGATTTTGATCCCTTAGATGCTAGATTACCTGGTAGTGAACTAGAAGGTGTAGATGCTAAGGCCTTAGAGGTTTTTGTTAGTGACAGTGAGCTTTAAAGTGATCACTATTATGAGTATGCTGAGTATGGTGATGAAGAGTACAAACCTAATTTTTCACAATTTGGAGGCCATGATAATGCTGAATTTACTAATGTTGACCATGGTGAGCCACATGAGGTAGATGCTGAGCAGGTTTGTGCTAGGAGGGCTGGCAAAGCACCAGTTGTTGATGACCAAGTTGAGGAGAGTAGTGAGGGTAGTGAGGATGAGAGGAGTAACTTAGAAGAAGAGCCAGAAATGCAACCAATAAACATTGGTGAAGATAGTACTAATAGTTGGGATAATCAAGCTGAAGATGATGAGGTTGAACCAGGACAAATGGGTGGTGGTGTCATGAATTCTGACTATAAGAGTGAGGAGCTGCTCAGCCTTGATGAATCATCATCAAGCAGTGAGGATGGTGATGATTCAAGTGATGATAACATCCCTATTGTTGAGGTTGACAATTCTATTAGGAGGAGCAAATACCCAATCTTTAGGCCAGTAGCCAAAGCTGAGCGCCTTAGGTTTGAGAAGGATATGTTGTTCACCTCAGCTAAACAATTTAAAGATGCTATAACTGATTATGTAGTCCATGATGGGTGGAGTATAAAATTTGTGAAAAATGACTTGGTGAGAGTGAGAACCCGATGCCAGCCAGGATGCAAGTTTGTTGCCTACTTTGCAATGGTGCCAAGGGAGAAGAGTTTTAGATTGAAAACACTGAATATGGAACACACTTGTAGTAGAAGTTATAGAAATCAAAGGTGCACAGCATCATACATTGGGAAAAAGTTAGTGAAGAGGGTTAGGAGACAGCCTGACCTAAAGCTGAAGGACATTCAGGAGGCTGTGCATGAGAAATATGTGGTTAACGTAAGTGCAGGCAAGGCAAGTAGGGCTAGAGAGAAAGCTTAACATGCTATTGATGGGGCCTACATTGCACAGTTCAACCAACTATGGGAGTACTGTGATGAGTTGAGAAGGTGCAGTCCTAAGAGCATAGTATTGATGAAAGTGCATACTTATAATGATGGTGATTTGGCAGCTGAGCATGGATTGGCAACTGGGCTGCCATATTTTGAAAGAATCTACATCTGCCTAGAAGGTTGCAAGAAGGGCTTCCTAGCAGGGTGCAGGCCAATCATTGGTCTAGATGCATGCCATCTGAAGACCAAGACAAGTGGTCAGCTGATGTGTGCTGTTGGTAGAGATCCTAATGATGAATACTTCCCCTTCGCATATGCAGTAGTCGAGGCTGAAACAAAGGACACTTGGACCTGGTTTCTTAATTTATTGCTTGCTGACATAGGAGATGGCAACAACTGGGTGTTCATATCTAACCAACAGAAAGTATGATGGTAGCTTTACTGCTTGCTGAATTAATTGTAGTTGATGGTAGCTTCATTGCTTGCTAAATTAAATGTTTGTGCTTTGCAGGGGTTGGTGAACACCTTTGTTGACAATTGGCCACAGTACGAGCACAGGATCTGTTGCAGACATTTATACAATATTTGAGGAAAAATCATCTTGGTGTCCTTATTAGAAACCTTTTTTGGAAAGCAGCCAAGGCTACCTATCAGCAAGCATACGAGAGGGCAATGAATGAGCTGAAGGAGGTGGATGAAGATGCATTCAAATGGCTGCAGTCTCACTTAACAACTATCTAGGCTAGGCACATGTTCAAAAGTGATGGCCAGAGTGACACAGTCCTAAACAACATGTGTGAAAGCTTCAACAGCGTGATAGTTAAGTTCAGGAGCAAACCTATAATCACCATGGTATGTATACTTCTTCCTTTCATGTGCATTATGATCCATAGACCTGTGTATGTATACTTGATTAATTCTCCCTTTCTCTTTATGTGCTTGTAGCTTGAGTGTATTAGGCTATATCTAATGACTAGATTTCAAGTAAACAAAGAAATGATTATGAAGGTGGAATCTGAGTTATGTCCTAAGATAAAGAAGAGACTGTACAAGGGGAAGTTGGCATACAACAAGTGGCTAGCATGTTGGGCTGGTCGAACTAAGTTTGAAGTGAAAAGTGGGTTGGAGAGTTTCATTGTGGACTTGGAAGAGAAGTAGTGCAGCTGTAGGAAGTGGGACATAATTGGCATACCATGTTGCCATGCCATTTCCTGTATATTTTTCAATAGAGAAGATGCTGAAAAATATGTCAATGCTTGCTACAAAAGGACTACCTACATTGATTGCTATGAACCCATTATAGAGCTCATCAATGGCCAGAATATGTGGAGACCTAGTGGACTGCCACCTGTGCAACCCCCTATCAAGGGGAGACCTCCTGGCAGGCCTAGGAACAAGAGGGCACTAGAGCCTGATGAACCTAGAAGTCAAAAAAAATAGAGGTCTAGGCATCTCAAAACAAAGCAAGTTATGTGGGAAATTAGGACACAATAGGAGGAGCTGCAAGGGAGAAGTAGGAGGGAACTCCTCCTTGCCTGGGAGTGTGTCCCAAGCCAGTAGGACCACTAAGAGGGTAAATATACTACTTTGACTTAGATATTCCTATTGTTTTGTTTTTCAGTTGGCAAACTATTAATTGTTATTGTGTTTGTGCTTGCAGGCAGCCAAGGATGTTGTAGGCAGTGCACCTCCACCTCCCACTGATAACCAGTCCAATCAAAGACCAAAAAGACAGAGGAAGAGAAGTGCAGTCACCACTGAGACCTTGAATGCAATTGGGAATGCAGCAAGATATATGGCAGCAATGAGATCTGCTAGAAGATAGCAAGAAGCAAGACCTTTTTTGTTGTTGTGCTATATGTTGAAAGCACTCTTCATGTATGAATTATATGGTGTTATGACAGCAAGCAGGACCTTTTTTGCTAGAACAATTGGCATTTTTTGTAATTATAGCAGTAAACCAAAAACTGTCATTGAAGGGCAGTTGTAACAGGGAATATTGATGTATGAATTATATGGTGTTATGAAAGGAGTTTTTTTAATTATATTGTGTGTGTACTTTTCAACTGTGTATCCAACTCAGCTACAAGAATTAGTTTATTTTTATGGTATTCTCTTGGTTCCTTTTTAAAATATCAACTGGTTCCTTGGATGTATTTGCAACTATGCTAAAGAATGTTGCTTTATTGACTGCAAGAGCTGGTTCCTTGGATGTATTTGCAATTCCCTCAAGTTATGCAGCTTAATATGTAATGATGTATGAATTAATGTGTAATGATGTATGATGTATGAATTAATGTGTAATGATATATGAATAAATGTAAATTATGCAGGTTTGCTAAATTGCTTGGTGCCATGACAGAAGAGAATGGATCCATTCCCCTGGCAAAATGATTCAAAAGAACCGGTAGATGCAGGTTTGTCTAGTATCTCTTAAAAATTACTTTTATTGGAGTTTGGCCTACCTTCAACTAGTAGATGCATGTATCTTGTAGCAGACCTTTCCTTGTTAATTCAACAAACTGGTATAGTGATCTATGATTTCAAAGATCATATATATATGTCGGTTGTTGGGTGTGGACTTGGTTATAGCTATATATACTTGTTAGGTTTCCCTACCAACTAGTTTAAACTTTTAGGTTGGATGCTTTAACATGAATTTAAAGTCTGATTTTTCTAGTTCTCCCATTTGTCCTTATTTTGGTTTCGGTTGATTCATGATCATGGCACCAGTCATCTTCTAGTTTTGCATATTTTTTAGTTTTTTGTTTATTATATTTAGTTCCATGTTTTTTTTAAAGCCTCAATTTAATAGATATAACTATATTTTTTTATACAGCTTATTTTTTAATACAAAATGAAGCACCAAATATAATTTAAACCAAACATATACATGTGGGACCATTTTATTTTAGGATCGATGCATGTGGGCACCTAATATGAAGAAACATAACACTAGGAGGCCCCTCTTGAAATAATAAAGTCACTGACATTTTTTTTCTTGTCAAGCAAATCCTGTTATCTGGTAACTTGTCTTTACCTCTTAATGTCTATCATTTTTGGTTGTAGAAGACCTGCCATATATATTCACAATTTAGAACCCAAATTTTTATGCTAAATGTTGTTTTATAACATATGTCATCAGATCCATGATCATGGCACCAGTCATCTTTCTATCATAGATCATGACTGCTACTATGAATAATAACGTTTTTCATGTCAATTCTATTTATCATATTATGTTTGTCATTGCTGGAACTAAAGAGGGTCTCTTGAATCATTTTGCCAGGGGAATGGATCCATTCTCTTCTGTCATGGCACCAAGAGTCTATCACCAGCTCCTTTTATTTGAGTGATGCTAAATATATTACAAAATTTTCATAAGTTTTAAAAACTGATGTTTCTGCAGTCAGCCCCATTTTCTTGCTGTCAAATTGCTTGGCAGTGTCAAATTGCACAGTCAAATTGCACATTAGCTTGGCAGTGTCAAATTGTTGTCTGTCTAAAACAGGATGCTGTCTCAAATTGCACAGTTTAATATCAAATTGCTATCTCCATTCAAAGTTTACAGTTGATGCACAGTTAATATTACAAATAAGCCTTTATCTATGTATGAAACTAAAAATTTTGTTATAAGGCACACAAGGCACAAACACTTCACAACAATGCATTCAAATTGGTACACAAGTCAAATTAATTAAAAAGACCATTTCCATTGATAAAGTCTCGGATTACATACTTCTTTACACCAAAATTCAGGCCTTTTCCCACTAATACATACCTACACAAATTATGGCCTTTTTCCACTAAACCTACCCAACTAATGACCCATTTCACCCCCCCAGCTATTTAGCCAACCAAAAGAAACATCATACAGAGTAGCATCCCACTTATCACCAAAGACAGCCCCAGGCAAATGAGCAGCCTCTTCTCTCTCTTCCTGTAGCCTACAATGGCAGCTTCAAGGGTCAAAATCCGTTGCCTCTGCTCCGGAATCAGCACCTTGCCACGCTCGCAGATTTCATCATTAAGCCACTGAAAAAATTTACACTTGCGTCCAACCTGACACCCAACAACCAGACAAAACCCATTATATCTTCAACCAAAATCGTGAAAAACAACAACAAAACCAATTTATATTAGTATTAGCACAAACAACAACAAATCAGATAAAACACATTATACCTTACCTAGAAACTAAAATAGTATTAGCACAATGTCGGAAACAAGAAAACCAACACTTGTATTGGTAAAATATAAGAAAACCAATTTATATTGTCAGCAACAAGAAAACCAACACTTGTATTAGCAAAATACAAGAAAACCAATTTATATTGTCAGCAACAAGCTGAGGTTTTTTTTTTTTTTTTTTTAAAGAAAAGAAATTCTGGGTTTCCGATGGTCTAGCACATCATTTAAGTGTCCACGGAAATAAAAGAAAAATGAAATAAAGGGGTTGTAAATGAAAGAGAGAGGGGTTTGCGAGCTTGAAACGAAAATGAAGAAGGAAAAGCAAATATAAATTAAAACCCATAAACTGAAATTGGAACCTGAAGTGCTTCCAAAGTTAAAAACCCGAAGATACTACCTTACCTAGTAATTTGGACACCCGTAGAACCTTCTTCCAGGGTTGTCAGGTGTCCACAAAACGACCAAAACGGGTTTCTTCGAGCAGAAGCATCAGGTTAGGCCCCTTTTCCTCAAGCTTCCACTTGATGACATTGAGCTTGAATCCATGGAAAGCAGTTGATTTGAAGATGTTTTTGGGCTGTGTGGTGAGCGAGGAGCAATTGATTTGAAGATGTTTTTGAGTTCGTGACTGGTGAGGGACTTCAATCTGTGTAGTGACTGATGAGCTAGGAGTTGAGGAAATTTGGGGGTTAGGGATTTCAGGTGTGGTCATTGATTTGGGGTTTTATTTGGGTTAGGGACGGTCACGTGAATACTAAGGGCGGGGAGCAACTAACAGATGCAAGGTAGGATACTGTAGACATTAGTTTATTATTATTTATCAATGTCGTTTGCCACGTCAGCAATATCCGTTTATAATGTAACAGCATGGACCAAAATGGGAACCGTTTTTCAGAAGAGGGACTAAAAGCGGTAAAAATAAAATGTAGGAACTAAAATGGGAATAGCCTGAAAATGTAGGGACTAAAATGAGTTTTTCGCCTAGATTTTATTTTCTGCTTCTAACAATGTACAAGTTGTCATATTATTTAAAATTTTAAATGATGCAACTGTATCCACCATCCCTCACCGTGGTTTGTTTGCCAAATATGCAAACATGGTTACTACCTTACTGGATAAATGATGGTTAAGGAGGGAATCATCTTTTTTCAACAACCAATAAAGACTTTTTACTTCTTCTTTTTTATTATTGGAATTCTTTCTTAGTAACTTGTGTGCTATCGTCCAAAGAATTCTTTCAAATTTACCTTTATGCCTCCATCTTTCCCACTATAATTTCATCCTAACAATGTCCCTCCCCTAAATGACTGCTCTTTCTTGCTTGTAACTTTTATTCTCCAAGCAAAACGTTTTTCCTGTGCATTGACAGTCCAAAATTTGAGGAATGCTTCCAAATATCGAGTACTTCATGATTATTATTATTTTTTTGTCTATGGCTTTGTAAAAACGGCTAGCTCCCGCAAACAAAGCTGCTCAATAATTCCACTTTTAACTGTTTTGTTTACTTGATGCAGCTTGATCTCATAAAGCTTTGGCCAATGTTTTCCTGTCACTATTTTGGGGGGAAAATCCAATAAAAAAGATATTGAACAAGGTTATAGTCTAAGGTTACAACTAATTTTGTAACTAAATTTTGTCATTTTAAAAATAACTTCACAACTCCCATTAAAAAAAAAAATCATAACATGAGAACCACTCCTAAAAAAAAAAAAAATTACTACTATTTATTAGTTTGAGGAAGGAAAATTTCAGCCAATTAAGCTACAAGTAAAATTCTAGCTTCACAGGCTCTTGTATTTTTTTTTTCTTTTTTTGGTTAATGATAATAATTTGCATTAATTATAATTTGATATTACAACATTTACCAAGTTTTTAAAAAAAAAAAAAAAAAAAAAAACCCTAAAGTGTGCGTTTGCCTAGCATTTGCGTTTAAGCTGCATTGTGTTTTTTGGTTGATCCCATGCATGGCACTGTTTATGAACTAGTCAAAGCACAAAAACGCATGAACAATGTTCGTAAACAGTGTTTTGCCTTTAAAAAATATTTTGCTACAATGTTTTTTTTTCCTCCTCTATTTCGGTAATGCCATTGTCACAAACTAATTGCAACAATTTTTTTTCCCTCCTATTTTGGCAATGCCATTGCCACAAATTCATTCCCACAATTTTGCTTCCCCTCTATTTCGGCAATTCCATTGCCACAAATCAATTGCCACTTTTTTTTTTTTTTTTTTGAGAAATGATATGTGCACACCATTTTTACAATATTTTTACAACAAATCCTAAATGACAGGTTATTACTAGTTGTTATTGTTGGATTAAAAAAGTAATCTCAGTGTTAAATTCAAATTTGAACTAATAACAACTAATCACATGTGATTTGTTGTGAAAATGTTGTAAAAATATTGTGGACGTAGCATTTTTTTTAATTTTTCCCCAGATTTCGGCAACCACTTTTTTTTCCCTCCCATTTTCGGCAACTTGGTTGCCACAATTCATATTTTCTCTCTCCTCAATTCCCTACAATTTCGACAACTTGATTGCCACAATTGGTAAATCATTCGGGCACTGGGGCACTTCACGGGCAGAGGTTGGGCAGTGGAATGAATTTCAATAATCACATCACTCAACTTTCTTCTCTCTCATACTTTTCTTACAATTTCGGCAACGGTGTTGCCAAAATTCAGTCTCTCTTCTCATTTTGCTAAATAACTTTGAACAATGCCTATAACAACAATAAACTCCATTTTTTGCAATATTTAGCCAAAAGACTCAAATATATCCACAAAATTAATAAAACACATAACAGAAAAAACTTAAAAAAAAAAAATTAAAAAGGCAACCCTCATAACCCTCAAATTTAATGTGTTTTCTTCCATTTTAAGCAGTATTTTTTATAATTACAAATTAAGTTCCCAATTTAACTACGTGTACATTTGCTGAAAACTTATTTTGCTGAAAACTGAAAACAATAAAAAAATATTATTAGATTACTGTTCACAAGAAAATTACTATTCACTTGCCCTTTTGAATAGTGGAAGAGGCGCTGGGTTAGGGGTGTCAATGTTCGACCCAACCCGCGAACACGACACGAAATCGACACGGGTTTTTTCGGGTTAGGGTTTGACCTTAATGGGTTTGGATCATAAATGGGTCAACCCGAAAGCGACACGATAAAAAACGTGTCATAAGCGGGTCAACCCGCATAACCCACAATAGACACGTTTGACACGCCAATTTATTTGTGTCAACCTGAAATAACCCACTTAACACAACTTGTTTAACTCGTATAACAAATAAATATTTATTTTATTTTAAATTTGTCAAATACCTTTTATATCCAACATATATTTTAAATTTAAAAAGAAAAGTGAGTAATTACAAAAATTTACAAAGGATATAATTGGAAATTGAAACTTTACAGATCTTAGAACTACTAATACTTTTTTTTTTTTTTGGCATAGAACTTGCACAAATGAAATTAGATGAGCTTGTGGAAGATGTTATGAATTTAGACATCAACAAAGAATCTATGGATGATCGTAGTCATAGTCAGGATTATTCTACTGTTTATTCAAATTCTTTCAATATTGATACTTAGCATTTGACGAGTTCCAAGGATATTATATTTTTGTTGAACTATGTTATTTTATTTTTGTTAAACTTAGTTATTTTGAATTTGGATTGAGGTGTATGCACTTCTTGTGGAGTGTAAAAAACTTATTTTCTAGATGAATGTTATATTTTTGTTGAACTATATTATTTTGAATGTGGGTTGAAGACTTGAAGTGTATGTACTGCTTTTTGGGATGTAAAAAAAATTATTTCTAGATGGATGTTATATTTAATATTATGCATGTTGAAATGGGTTGTGTTACATTCGTGTCAACCCAACAAGACTCGTTTATTAAGTGTGTCAAATGGGTTGGGTCAGGTCAACCCGCCTTACTAATAGGTCAGGTTAGGGTTGAAAGATCATGACACAATTATTAAATGGGTCGGGTTAGGGTTGAGCCATTTAGTCGAATACCCCTATCTTGACACGACACGAACCCGACACGCTAACCCGAATTGACACCCCTAGTTAGTTAAAAAAAAAAAGGGCTGAAACATAGATGCCAATCCAAACCAACCCTATTGCGTTTGGATATCGCTTATTTGACTGAAAACTAAAAACTGAAAATAATAAAAAAATATTTTTTTTCCCTATTTATTACTGTTCAGTAATGTTCATTGGGCCAAAATGGTCAAATACCACAATTTTTGGAAATTTTTAGCAAAAAAACACTATTTCAGAAATAAATGGCAAAGTACCACTTTTTCTAGAACTCGAGTTTCAGAAACTCGAGTTCCTCATTAGTTTTGCCATCGTGGCACTGTTGAGTTGGATTTGTGCGATTAAAAAGAATTATGCGGTACTCGAGCTTGGTAAACTCGAGTACCATGCAACACAGTACTCGAGTATACCAGACTCGAGTACCTTTAAAAAAAAAAATTACACAGTACTCGAGCTTGCTAAGCTCGAGTACTGTGTAAATTTTTTTTTTTTTTTCTTGTTTGGGGATAATCAACAAATAAACATGAAGATAAAAATAAGTAGCTTTTTTTTATGTTTTTATTTATTTAAATAGAGGCATTGTAAAATATAGAGATTTTAATTTCGAAATATGAATTTAATTTCTACATTAATTAAAATTGTTCATTGTTTTCTCATAAAAATTGTTCATTGTTTTCTGTATAAACAATTTCTACGATTTTGCATAGTAGGAAGGATCAAGGAACTTCACAATATTATGGGGAATATGCATTAGAAAATACCACTTTAGTGAATGAAAATTGAACACCTTAAAAGAGTCCGCAAAATCGTTAAGATATGAAAAAATCTAAGATGGACCCAATGTTCTAATTTTTGGATTAATTTGTTGCTTATACCCTAAAATTGCTTACACCAACTTCCAAGGAAACAACATGCCAAACCACGTGGTTTGTTGAAGAATTAGTTTCCATGTAAGAATATTTGGCATTTATCTAAAGAATTATATTCTTAGTTGGTGTTATATGTGCAAGAAGGATGGTGAAACTGTGCATCACTTCATTTTTTATTCGCCTATGAGTTATGGTTTCTGCCTTTTTCACTCTATGGAGTGCATCAGATTATGCTCAGATCAATTCTTGATTTCTTGAGGGTGTAGCATAAAGGGCTACTCCGTCATGCCTTATTTAGTATATTTGGATGGAAAGAAATAAAAGTGCTTTTGAAGAGAGAATTCCTTGGAGGTAATAAAGTTTAACTTTCTTAAAGTGTTGTTCAACTAGGTGTTGGTCCATTCTTTGACCTCTTTCTTAGGTTTTCTATTGACCTTAAATTTAGGCATTGAGATTTTTTTTCCCTCTTAATATATTTTTGAATGATCTCATTTGCATACTACCCGTATCCTTGTTTATCCTCCCACCCTCTTGGGGGACAAAATACCTTGTAATGTATGGAGGAGTTGTAGTATAGTGAGAAATTGGACAAGCTAGGTCTATACCACTAGGTTTTTATATTTGATAGTCAGTTTTGACTCTTCCATTTGTGGTTATAGAGAGTTGGAATGCATTTTCTCCATATTAAATCACGGTTATGCATATTGTTGTCAAAAAGTGAATCGATATATAAGTTTTTGTGTCATGTTTTGTAAAATACATCTATAATATCATAAATAATAATATTATAAATATAAGATATACATCTATAAAAAGATACGAATTACAAGCTTGAGACATAATCACTATATGACCAATTATATCATCATTTATACAATAATATTTTTGAAATTCAACTAAAAAATTTAATTAAGATATATTTACAAAATCTTCAAAATAATCATATTTTCAAGTTACAATGCATCAAGTAGGTAATTCACACCATATTAAAATACATCACACCAACAGTTGTCTTTCTCAGAATCTTGCCAAAACAGAATAGAGTTATAAATTGCCTTCAAACTAGTATATATAAAGGGGAAAGTCATCCAATTAAATTCTAACAATCACAAACTAAAAACAAATGGTCCAATCTAAAGTCTCCATCAAACCCCAAATATGAAGAAGAAAAAATGAATCATAATGAAAAACGAAACAGAAATTATTGTTCAATACGATATACACCTGACTTGAATAGATTTGGAAAATAAATTTACTAATCATACAATTTATGAGCATTTTTATACCCACAAACAATTTGAAAATCTTTACAAGTGATTTGATACATACTCTCTGGTATGATACACACACTACAACAAATTTGACTTTTTTCAAGGGTCAAAACCCTTAAAAAAAAGTATTAAAAACCCTTGAAAAAATTTATTTTAAGAGTCCAATTGACCCTTAATAACCTTCGAAACATATACCATCGAAAAAGAAATTTTAACGGCCTTCGTGGCCCTTAAAATAAGTGCTCTAATCTTATTTTGAGGGTCAAGAGACCCTTAAATAACCTTTTACCAAGGTTTAAAAAATTTATATCTACAACCCTTGATAAATAAGGTTATTTAAGGGGTCTCTTGACCCTCAAAACAAGATTTTATTTATTTATTTATTTTTTTTAAAAAAAACCACAATCATGCACAAACATATATATATATACATACACAAAAATTCATAATTGTATGAATTTATATGATACCAAAAGTCAGATTAACCCGATCAATATTTATATGATCTAATTCAATAGTCAACAGGGGCAAGAGTTTTAAATTGTAAAAACAAGGTTCTTTGCACAATCTGACATGGTAGTAGGTGAACAGAACAAATCCTAATACATCCTATATAAGGCCAAAGGTGATGAAAGGAAATAAAAATCGGTTACATGCACAGCTTTATATACATGTCCCTTCCCAAATTCTAAATTCTTCACATGTTTCCTTATATCAGCAACCCAAATTAACAGCAAAGCCACCTGAAAAAAACAAAAATGGAAATTTCACAATCAGACTAAAGGAACAGAATGTCACAACATTGAACTTTCAACAGATAAATCAGATATACATCAGCACCAAACTTATCCATATATATAATCATTTGAGAAGCCTGCCAAATCATGGAAATGTGCCAACCAAAGCATGCCAGTGAAAAGATTAAGTCATGCATATTATTATTTGACTTCTTGTTAACAATAGCAATCCAGTACGCATTTTGTTCCAGCAATCAGTGAGATGTTACATAAATCAGTTAAGGATTGCAAAAGCAAACTAGTACCAATAGCTCAACAAGTCATTCCAAATTTATCCAATAGTACTAAAACAGTGACTAGCTTGAGATGATCTTCATACCTTAGTGATCACTACTAGATTGGGCTAATTGTGAGGTGATACAACTCAACAGAGCAACTAAAATTTGTAATGATAAAAGCAATAATGAACTGATCCATAGTAGCTTTTAGACTAACCCATTACCTATATTCTCACACTATCAAGAAAATTATTATAGATCAAGTGCATAAAACTTGAAAAGTGGAGACAAAAACTATATTCTTTCAAATAGCAAGAGCTCAAAGTTTTCCTCGAGTTATTTCTATAAATCAAAAATCTGTAAAATGCAAGTTTAGGTTATGAAATTTAATCTTATTGGAACAATATTTCACGGAAGCTTTCAAAAGGTTGATCAGGATGGTAGCTAGATAACTAATCCAGTATTGTATCCACATAATTATAGGTTGGAACTTGATAGAAAATCTAATCTTCATCACACCTCACCATTTCCAAAAGTGATATTTCTATTTCTCTTTCTAAAAATAATGTGAAATTTCTATTCATGTATGTTCCAATACACGACCTGTAATAATATCAAAAAAAAAAAAAAATCTAAACATTCTATATTAAAAAAAAAAAAAAAAAAACATATATCCACATTCAGCAAAATTTTATTTTTTAAAGAAAAATCCTTACATCAACGTACCACATGTTTTTAAACTCTCCCCTTTTTTTGTCATAAATCAAATTATTTTATTGAATAAAAAATCTTATCAAGTTCTCTATTCAAAATTTGAAATGCTGAATAAAGGCGACAATTTTTGACAAAGATAAAATAGAAATAGAATAAAATTTAGTTACAAAATTGGTTTGTAGCTTAAGACTACAACTTTACTCAATATCTTTTTATTGGAGATGAATTTTGAGAAATCTATTATTGAATTACATCTTCTTCTTATATCTTCCATGCTTGCAAAATTTTTTTAAAATTAAAGATTAATAGCTATGTCATCAATAAATTATTTAAATTGTAAGTTTTTGTAATTTAAAATTATGCATAAAATATAAATTTATTGATCATATAATAAATAATATCTGATTGACACAAAATTTGACATGTATATTAAGAGCGTAAAGAACATGATATTCAAAAGTTAGATTTATAAAATATGTAGTAATATTTATTTTATTGAGTAAGATTGTAGCCTTAGGCCAACAACTTCCACAAAAAAAAAAAAAAAAAAAGTTTGACTGACGCGTGGTAGAGAGCTTTCTGGGGCTCTGGGCTAGTCTTGAATGTCGATCGCCAGATCTTTTGCTTGGAGAAAATGGTCACATGCTCTCATGCTCATCAATAAAAAAGCTTCTCACATAAATAATAAATGTATTTCTTGGGTTTTCACACCGATTACTAATAAATGTACTTTATCTATTTTTCGTTTTATGTTAAACTTTACAATTCACTTGTGTTATTAAAAATAAAAAAAATAAAAACAATTCAGTCAGACTGAGATTCTCACTTGTGCTTGTCACTCAATGTTTGTATTTTGCAACCTAAATTTTTAGGGTCTGTTTGGTTGGAGGAGTGGAAAAGTGGGAGGATGGAAAATTGTGAAAGGATAGAAAAGTGGGAGGATAGAAAATATTTAGTTTTCCCTCTTGTGTATTTGGTTGGAGGGGTGGAAAAGTAAGAGGGTGAAAAACTCTTTTGTTTGGTTTGAGAGAAAAAGGGAAAGATGGAAAATATAATTAATATAAATTGACTATTATACCCTTATTACATAATATGTAAGAAATAGATTTATTTGTACTCATTAAATAAAATAAAATTTACCACATTATATATATAAATTTATGTTATTATTTTTATTATTATAATGTAAAAATTACAATAATGTACAACTTGATCAGGTTACGCTGAAAAAAAAAAAAAGTACTACGTCCTTAACATTTTACAATATTTTCACAATAAATCATATGTGGTAAGTTATTACTGATTTTAATTTGAACACATCACTTAAATATTTTTTTTATCAGTATTAGTTAGTAACAACCCACCATTTAAAATTTATTATGAAAGTATTGTGAAAATATTGTAATGACATTTCTAAATTTTAATTTCTTCTTCTTTATTTTTTTTCCCTTATTTTTTTTTATCCACACGTTTTTTTTTTTTTTTTCTCTTTTTTTCTCCTCCACACCTTTCCCTTATCTCTATCTTCCCTTTTCTTTTTCCTTTTGTTCTCTGGCACTTGGTCTAAGCTCTCTTCACTTTACTCTTATTCTTTTCTTCTCTTCGTCTACTCCACCGGTGCTCTCCACTTTTCTTCCTTTTTTTTTCTTTTTTTTTTTTTTCTTTTCTTCTCTTCTTCTCTTCGTCTACTCCAGAGCAGAAGATCTCTCTTTATTTCTCTCTCTCACACAAACAAATTCTCTCTCATACACACATAGATCACCGGCAAAGAAGTGGAGATCGGCGTTCTACACAGATCGGCCTACATGTTTTATTTTTGTTCTGGTTTGATTAGTTTTATTTTATTGTTCAGATTTCATTAGACTTATAAGAAAGATTGTTTTTGTGTTTCAAATCTTTTGATTGAGTTTTGTGTTTTTGTTTTGATTGTGGTATGTTTTAGTTTTCTGTGCTAAGTTCCCGTGTTTGGTGGTGGTGCTGGGTTTGGTGGTCATTTTCTGCTTCCTTCTTATTTTGCCGTGTTGGGTTGTTGTAGATGTTGGGAGAGGGTATTTGGGTAAAAGTGCTTTCACAGCACTTTCCTCTCCAGATTTTCCTCCCGATTTGGGAGGATGAAAATTGTGGGCCTGGGAGAGAAAACTTTCTCCCGGGTTTTCCTTCCTCCCCATTTTCTCTCTTTTGCCAAACAGTGGAAAACATTGTTTTCCACCCTATTTTCCTCCTTATGTTTTCCATCCTCTCTATTTTCACTCAAACCAAACACAGTGTTAGTCTCTCTTGGAAAGATTGAACCTTCTTTCAAAAGCCTCAGTCTCTCTCTCTCTCTTTCACTCCGTTTGGTTGGAGTAAGAATAGGAGGAGTGGAAAATGAAGAGAAGAAAGCAGGGGAGAAAATGATGTTTTCCCTTGTTTGGTATAGAAAAGAAAACACAGAGAATAGAAAATGCTGAAGAAAAAAAATCCACCGGGCCCACAAATTTTTTTCAACCCAATTTGAGAGGAAAACGGGGAAGAAAAGAGAGAAGTGTTTTTGGTGTGGGGGGGGGGGGGGGGGGGGCTAACACTTAAAATTACATATTTACCCCCTCCTTTTGTGAGTTAGGTCCTTGACTCTTGTCTTTTCTTTTTCTTTTTTTAGTTCTTTTCTTTTGTGTTAGTACAACACCCTTTCTTTTTTCAATTGTTTTGGTTTTTTGTTTTTTTTTTATATAAAAAAATTGTTTTGGCTTTTTATTTTTTGAAAAAAAAGTTTGGGTTCTTGAACTTCTTATCCTCTTTTTATTTAATTTTTTAATGGATAAATCATTCATACATATTTTTTTAATAAAACATAATGTATTATTTTTGTTTTACCAAAATTGGATATAATGATAACTTTATACAAACTTTATTTTCTATCCTCTCACTTTTCTTCTCCAACCAAACAAAAGAGTTTTCCACCCTCCCACTTTTCCACCCCTCCAACCAAACACATAAGAGAGAAAACTAAATATTTTCCATCCTCCCACTTTTCCACTCCTCCATTCAAACGGACCCGTAACGTTAGTTTCTCTCTTGTTCACCGTCAGTTTCTTTCTTTCCCTAATAAATTTTCTCAAAAGTAATGATAGAAGTAAAAACTAATCAGCTCTCTCGTGGGGTCAAGAAATTCCACCAAGTCTACCCTATATCTCTTGATAAAGGAAGGAAAAAATAAAAAATAAAAAATAATGAAGAAAGAAAAGTGAAAACGTGGAGTAAATAGTAATGCTTGGAGTTAAATGCATAATACTCATCAAAACTCTAGATTTTTTTTTTTTTTTTTTTTTTTTTTTTGTGATTAGCCATAGTTATTTGAAAGTTTTGTTAAATATTTGAAAGTCGGGTTTTTTTTTTAGGGAAAAGTTTTTTTTTTTGATAATTTTTTAGGGAAAAGTTGAACATGAGTTTTTTTTTTTTTTTTTTTTTCATAGAAGCTGAACGTGGGTTTGAAATTTCAATGTGGTATTTGAATTTTTTTTGGATATGATTGATTTCTACTTTTTAGTTTTTTTTTTTTTTAAGATTTAAGGAAAAAAAAAACAAACGTGAGATGAAATTGAGGGAAACCGATTATTGAAAAAAAAAAGTAAAGTTTTTTTTTTTTTTTTTAATGCAAAGAAAAAAAAATCAGTCTTGATAAAGGAAGGAAAAAAAAAAAACTAAAGAAAGAAAAGTGAAAACGTGGAGCAGGATTTTTTTTTTTTTTTGGAGAATTTTTGACACCGTAAGTTTCTTTAAAAAAAACCTTATCTCCTCTCCCGGTGTGAGTAATGCTTGGAGTTAAATGTGGGAATTAAATATTGCCTATTTTGTAGGCAAGGTTATAGGTGAGAGTTAAAGATGTATTTTTATTATGTTATCCTCAAGCTTTATATCTACTTAAATTTAGGTTGCAGGGGTATATTTTGGAGAAAAAAAATCTGGTCCAAACAAGTGCAGCCCCTTAAATAGTAGTATAGATTATAGATTAAGAAGGTGATCCTATTTTGTAAGAAGTTAGTGAATAAAAGTAGGAATTTAAATCAACGTAAAAGTATGAGTTCGTTAGAAGCAGGAAGACATTTCAACGTAGAAGTAAGAATTTATTATTTTTGTCAATTTACTATTTTAATCCAATTTTTAAGTTTTAGGAAAGGGTATTTTTGACAGTAAAAAAAGCAATAACTAACTTTCTTTTGTTAATTTACTATTTTAATCCCATTTTTAAATTGTTGGTTAATTAATTTAGGGGTATTTTTGACAGGAAAAAAAGCAAAAACTAACTTTCTGAAGCCTCTTAATATATACATATATATATATATATATATATATATATATTATATGCCAAATAAAAAATATGGAATTCAAACTCCATTTACATTAAAAACTAATTGATGTGTAAGTTCGATGATAAAGAGTAGTGATTATCTACAAATATTTACATTTAAAATTTAATTAACCTTTGTTTTATTTTAATGGAAAATACACAGCTCCTCAAAACACTACAGGGATTAAATCGCAACCATTGATCAAAAGTGAAAAAGATATTAGCAGTTTTGTATTATCCTCCTTAGACCACGTCATATGTCAATCCAAAGTTGGTCAACCCTGCTTTTTTTTTTTGGAACAGAAACGATAGTAAGCTTTATTGATGTATATCACTTTGTACAATGGGAAAGAGAAAAGAGGGGCATTCTTCTAACCAAACAATGACCTCCTCTTTCCCTTTTGCAGCATTAGCTAAAGCTAGTGCAGCTCGATTACATCTTAAAGGGATACTAGAAAAAGAAATAAAATTAGAACTATCCTTAATAATAGCAATATCTTCCAAAATCCATGCCACCTCTAGAAAGCATATTCGGCCAAAGTTCAACAAATCCACCAATTCTGCAAAATTACATTCCAATTGCACATGGGAGAAGCTGGTATTTTGATAGAACAATAGAGCTTTCCTCAACACACAAGCAGCCATACACAGTGGATTCAACTCCTTCACACCAGTATCACATGCAGCAGCTAAAACTTCTCCATGATTATTTCGGATAATGAGTCCAATACCGCCTGGGTCCTTTGGAACGCGCGCAACAAGTACTATTTTGAAAAGGTGCAGCTACAATTGAAAGTTATTATTGATGGTGCCTATACCCTGCTGTCCGAATACCAGAGATTGATGGAAGCTCAGAACAGGGATTGATTATTTGGGTATTGTATTGTTTTGTTTTATTAGCCTGGATTCCCAGCTAAGCCCTACGGGTGGCTTTAAAGACTGGGTTATTTGCATGATGTTGACTGGACGATTTTGGGTCCAGTTTTTTTCTTTTTCTATGTCGGTTTTTGTCAAGCTTATTCAATAAAATTCTATCATTTCCATTTCAAAAATAAAAAATAAAAAAATAAGTTGAAGTGGGTGTATGTACAATATGCTATGACATTTATATTTTAAGATATGTAAATCCATGGAATATAATAAACATATATTGGAATGCTAAGAGCATTCACACTTAGCATTCACACTAAGAGTATTAGTAGCATACATGCTGCACCAAAAGTGGAGCTAAAAATTTAACTTTTTAGCTCCACAAAAAGTTACTTTATCTGTATATATTAAGAGGATTTAGAAAGTTAGTTATTGTTTTTTTTTTCTGTCAAAAATATCCCTAAATTAATTAACCAACAAATTAAAAATTGGGATAAAATAGTAAATTGACAAAATAAAGTTAGTTATTACTTTTTTATTGTCAAAAATACCCCTACCTAAAACTTAAAAATGGGGTTAAAATAGTAAAATGACAAAAATAATAAATTCTTATTTCTACGTTAAAATACCTTCCTGCTCCTAATAAACTCCTATTTTTACGTTAATTTAAATTTTTACTTCTACTCTCTAACTCCTTACAAAATAGGATCACTCTTTTGTTAGTTTTAAAACTTCTCCAATCTACAAAACTCATCCCACGTATTCTTTTTTTTTTTTTTAATTGGAAAAAGTAGAAATCCCAAATTATAATATAAACATCACATTAAAGTTGTTTTTTTTTCTTTTTTTTCACCTTCACACGTTTTACTTTCTTTGTCTTCTGACTTGTCACTTTGCTTCACCACTTTGTTTTGAATGACCACTCAGTTTCAAACTATGTGTGGGTTTGGATTCACGTCCACGGTTGACTAAGTTTTCCAATGTAGCGTGTTTTTTTTTTTTTTTTGGCATGCATTTCAAGAGCAAAAGGTGATTGTTTCATTAACAGTAGCCGTAAATTTGACTTTTTAGCACATTAGTGGGTCCTATGCACTATTTACGGGACCCACCCTTGAAAAGAAAATCCATTATTATATATAAATTTTAAAATTTTTATAACCTCTATTTCATGATTGATTGAAGTGTATTGTCCCATTAATTGCGTTTGGTTTAATCACGTGGGACTTACTGTTTTGAACGTGGTTTTTTTTTTTAGAAGTTGAATGTGTGTGAGGTTAATGGAGGGTTTAGGGTTTAGGCCCAAATCGTATAGTGGGCCTTGGGCTTTGTCCGAGGGCACGAATGGTCCAAGGACTAATGAATAGTGGAAGATGGATCCGTCTCAAAGCTTCATGAGTAGAATTCAAATAGGAGAGTAGTCTGAGGGGGAAGGTCTCCTCGGACTGACTAAACCTGTGTAGTTCATCTATCACGATTATTCCAACTTCTGACAAACGACCCTCTTCAAGTAATCTGTTTATTAGAGGGTTTGCCTTCTCTATTGTGCAGACAGCTACAGCAGTATCTTTAGGAAGTGTTCCACCACCTTGGTTTCCATAATAGCTACAAACATGCTTACCAAGTGGTTCAAGAAGGACCTCCAGATGTTCAGCATGCACCAATTAGTACACAAACTAGAAATATATATACATAATTCGAATTAAGGAAACTGTAATCAACTTATGCTTGCATCAATTCAAAAAAAAAAAAAATCCAGTAAAGCACCTTTTCTGCACAAATTGATACATAAGGAAGTACAAGTAGTGCAATTTTTCCAGTTGATATGACACGCCGCAACATCAAAATTACACCAACAAAACTTTTACCAGCACTGCAGCGGAGGAAGCAACGTGAAGCAACACAGAGATTCTCAATAACACTCCCCCCCCCCCCCCCCACCCCAAAAAAAACCCAAAAAAGAAAGAAAAAAAAGAAAGAGAAAAACTTGCAATGAGCACATAAATTTGGGGTAGATATGGATATTAATAGAACTACCAATTATACAAATTAATAACACAAGCAATTCAGAAGTCACATGTATATATGATTTAGAAACAAATTTTAATTACACTAGAAAGAAAAATACTATACTTTCTCAAATATCAAACCATATACATTAGAAAATATCAAGTATGTGTTAATGAATAAAATCTAGAAGCTAGAAGCCTTAAAATGCTCGGTGGCCTAGAACACTACCAATTGTTCCAAAAGTTTAAACTACTAAGAAATATTGAATTTAATTATTTAATCATTATTCTAACACTCACCCCACATGTGGGCCAAGATGCCCTCTCAATAAGTTGACATAGGATAAATTGGGGAATTGCCTAGGTGTGCTTGTGGTAGGCTTAGGGTTAGGAGGATTTACAAATTCATGATTTAGAACCTTTAGAAAGAAGGGTTAGGGTTCAAGAATGACTAGAGTTTTTTAGGGAAGAGAAAATTTTAGGGTTGCAAAGAGGTAAGAAGAGACAGAAATAGAATCTGCCCACAGTTTGTGAATAATACACGTGAATAATACCCATGAATAGTGACAGAATATCAAAGAGAAGGGAAATATATGAGAGAAAATAAGGGGGAAAAAATTAAGGACAATATGCCTCAATACTCAAAACACTCAATATTTTATTAATCAACATCAATTCATCCTTATTTGAGTACAATAATACATTTATTCAAACCTAAATCTTAACTTTTCCTAATAGAACTAGGACTCCTTTGATTGTTAAACCAAAGCCCACACATAAAATACTCAAACTAAATAAGACTTACTTATTAATAGATATAACTCAAGTCCCACAACTATGGCTCATAACCAACAATTGTAGAGTTACTAAAATACACTTGGCTCTTTAATAACCAAATAAAACCAATTTAACTGCCATGAACACTTATTCTTGGGCTTTGCATTAAATTTAGGCTTCCATAGAGGATATTGTTTCTAACCACGCTACAGTTGTGCTATCATAAGCAGGGCCTAACAAATGGGACTTTTAACTTTTTGAATGAGAGGTAGAGCACATACGTGGTTCAAACTCAGAACCACTTGCATCAATAACAAGATTAACTACCCACTTATCCCAAAAGCTTAAGATATTAAGAAAATTTAATCATTTAACCATTATTCTAACAAGCCTAACCAAGAATATAGCAACCAGAGCATCACAAATATTATTTGTCTTCTTCATATCTAACTACAGTAGATCATACAAAAAGTTAATTCCTATTGGTTTAATCTCATGGGTTTGAAATACTAGAGGGATTAAAAAAAAAGTATTAACTACAAATAATAATAAAAAGTAAAGAATTAAGAGAGGATAGTATAACTGAAAACTTAAGATGAATTCTAAATCCACAGGAAACTACCTTGTAGATGCACAATATACTAAGTTTCTTCTCTGTAAGACGCCATCCACCTGAAGGCAGTCAACCTGAAGAATAATAAAAAAAAAATTAAAAAAAAAATTAAAAAGTATGTGTATCATGCTTCAAACCTAGGAAGCAAAGGATAGAGATACCTCGTATTGATATGATATGATATAGATACACATCCAGTCGTCATTAAAAAGTAGGCTACCAGATAAATCAGGGATGCTACCAATAATAAATATAAGTTCCATTTTTTGTTCCATTCTAAATCAAACATAGATGCAACTCGGTAATTTAACCACACAGGCACTCATAAGTCAATCACATATGTAAACATATGTCATTAATCTCTTTGATGTCTTCACACACAATCACAGTCCCTATATACTTTAAAATTGATAATGGCCATATCATAACATTTTTTTTATAAGTAATAAAAATATATTATAAAAATAAGAAAAGTATCACCAGAGTATACAGGGAGTATACATCAAGGAGAAAGTACAACAGTCCAAAAACCCATGAACTGAAAATAAATCATTAACTGAAGTGAAAGAATGACAGCCTAACACTACAACCCAATCCAGAAGAGTCTTGAAAAATAAAATTTTGAGATCTGAAACTGTTTTCTCCGAGTCCTCAAAATGGTCATATCATAACATTGAAGGTGTAGGTAACAAGTGTCAAAAGTATCCAAGAAGCATCGTCCAAATTTTACATTTTAAATTTGGTAATTGCATATGCCTATCAAATAATCACACACATTGATGAGTATCCAAGAAGTGATTGTCCCCACTACTCATAAGGATGCAGGTCCCATATAGAAGTATCCATGCCACATAGCTTTAAACTTACAACATCTTAAAAACTAAAGCACATGAACATGATTGCAAGGGCGGTAATAATATATAATGTGATTGCAAGCATGGTAACAAAATACCAAGGTCTAGAACCCCAACCACATCTCCTCACATGCCATAATCCAATCAACCACCACAGCAAACCAAAAGTTTATAGTTACCTGCCAAGGACACAATTTCGAAATTCCTTTCTTTCTATATATGCCACATACTTCAAATGGAAGCCAACAATTTAGATCTAGACGATCTTCAAGTGGCACAAAACTTGAAGGAGTACTTGCTCCATCCGATTCATGGTCAAGATTTAAATTTTTGACTTCATTAACTGGTGAATTAGATGTCATGTGATTTGAATCCTTGATTTCAATAACAGGTGGCTTAGATGTCATGCAATCATTATTTGGACACAATAAATCCACCTTCCTTTTAGTTACAGCAACTACAGATGTCATCTCCTTTCCCTCATGCATCTCTTCATCTGTCTGATGACCCACAGAACCACATTCAGATTGCTCACCACCTCTATGAGAAGCACATTCTGAACCATCTACAGCAGGACAGTGCGGGGTACTTTCATCCAGGTTTTTGTCCTCAAATGAAAAGTCAAGATGCTTAACAGGAAGTGGGGATACTTCTTTATCCAGATCTTTTGTATGCTTCCCCAATGACCCCAAAGAAGTAATTAATTCTGTATGCCATACTCTGTTCACACCTTTGTCCGATGTTTCCTTTGACTTGTCATGACAGATTCCATTTCTCAAACTGCACGAGTTCAGATCTTTTTCACTTCTACCAGACTTCAAACCAGGTGATACAGGTTTCCGTTTCTTCGAAGCAAAGAACTGTAAAAACACAAATGAGTGGTCACTGAGAAAATGGGAAAACTAAAATAAACCCCGTTTGGCTACCAAGAAAGTGTGGAAAACGAAAAAGAAAAGCATCCAACGTTAAATTGCAACTGCATTCCATGTAAATATTATTTTCTTGCTCAGCAACCAGACAATTTGTCACGGCATTTTCAAATTTATCAAAATTCTTAGCGCAGTGTTTTAATTCAAGAGCGAACCTAGTGCTCGATCTGTAATCTTCGTTAGCAAAAGAAATTTGAGTGATATAAAGTGAAAGGATGTGGATAAAGATGACCGTTGAGAGTTTTAGGGTTTGAGAAATAACGATATTGGATTAGAATGTGGACGGACCTGATCGATGCGCGCCCGTGGCGAACCAGACGCCATGATCGAAGACGGAGTGTTTTCAGAGGGGTCCGCAAAACCCTAGTTATTTCTTTGCCATCACCGGGACGATTTTGAATGTTCACGCGCAAGCGCAAAAGTCTAGACTATAATATGCAGATCTACAGGTAAAAGCGTTTTGATTCAAAAAATTTGACAATTTTGCAATCGTGCCCTTTTCCTTTTCTATATTTTCTTCGTTTACTCGAACTGTTGGCTTTTTTCGGTTTTCCCATCTACTATAGCTAATCATAGAAATGATATGGGTACGAGTACAACTTTTCAGTTTCCCACGTGAAAGTAATGTTATTTCAAATTACAACCAATCACGTTAGCTTTTGTGATAATTGATATGTTCTTAACATTACTCTTAAAATACGCTTTATATATTTCCTTACTTTATGAGTAAAGGTGTTCAAAAATTTGCAAATCTGACTTTGATCAACATAATTAATCACAAACAATTTCTCTGAAATACTCAATCATAACTGTCAATAATTTTGTAATTCAATCAACACCTCATGGTATTTTTTATTGAGATGTCTATAATTCAAATCCTCCGTCCAAATCGCAACTATTGAATTATCAATATATATACATACACACACACAATCATAATTGGGTTTTGTAACCTAAAACCTAACTTGTTTTTATTAGCTTTTGGAACTTTCAACCCTCAAATTGGAGAATCCTACCTACCTAGTGGTTTGATGAATCATTGACCTTTGTTTTGCCATCCTCACCAGCATCATCCATCCTTCACACTTATCGCACATCAAATATGAGTCGCACCTAATCTCGATCTAAAATATGAGTCGCACATAATCTCAATCTTTATTCGATATGGCAAATATGATCCGCATTGATGCCACTAGTTAATTGATCTACCTCCCCTAGCATCTAATTGGCGGAACTAGTCATTGGCTTGAAAGTAATCTTTAACAAATCCTTTTTAGGTTTAGTGATTGTTCAAAACTCAATCTAATCACGTTGGTTGACAATTTGACCCTCAACTCAACCAAACCCAACCCATGAACACCTCTATTTGAGAGCTTAAAGAAGAGGGAATATAACAAGTATGAAGAATTGCTCATTTTATTATACTCACTAAAAGTGTCAAATCATGTTTTCATCCAAATTTGGGCGAACTATAGGAGAGTATGAAAATGTTTAAGTAACTTTTATTGGAATTTAAATAATACAACCCTTATCTAGTTGTTCTCATTTTCACTCATCACCCAATTTCCTTGCCATTGGCACCTCCCTATCTTCACATGTTATTGATTTGAATGACTTTAGAAAATACAAGATAATCTTAAAACCACAATGATGATGATGATGTTGCTGTGTGTGTGTTTTTTTAAACAAAATTATATCAAACACACAACTAAATTTTCAAGAAATCAAATTTTCATTGAATAATCATTGAAATTGCTAATTATTTTAAGGATCTGTTTGAGATCTGCTTATTTTGCTGAAACTGAAAACTTTTTACTGAAAGTATGGTAGATAAAGGTAAAAGCTAGCTGATATAGTATAGTAAGACTTATGAATAGTACAAAAAAGTGCAGTAGGATCTATAAATAGTAGTAAAAATAAATTAAATAATAAAATAAGCTAGCAAAAATAATTTTTGCCAAACACACACTAAGGGTGTGTTTGGATGCATCTTATTTTACTTAAACTGAAAACTTGTTGTTGAAAATATTGTAAATAAAGGTAAAAGTTAGTTGAAATAGTACAGGGCCCATGAATAGTATTAAAAAATGCAGTAGGACCCATAACATAATAGAAAAAAATAAGCTGGATAGTAAAATAATTTTAATTTTTCATCCCGAACCAAACGTACACTAAGCCTCCGTTTGGATACAGATTATAAATGAAAATTATTTCACTATTCAGCTTATTTTTACTACTATTCATGGCCCCACTGCACTTTTTGGTACTATTCATGAGCCCCACTATACTATTTTAACTAACTTTTACCTTTATCTTCAGTACTTTCAGCAATAAGTTTTCAGTTTCAGTAAAATAAATGGTATCCAAACAGACTCGTAATATATTCCTCTCATTTATACAGCTTTTTGGAAATTTATATATTTAGGATTTATTTGGATACCGCTTATTTTGTTGAAACTAAAAATTTATTGCTAAAAGTACTGTAGATAAAAGTAAAAGTTAGTTAAAATAGTACAGTGGGGCCCATGAATAGAATCAAAAGTGCAGTAAGGTCTATGAATAGTTGCAAAAATCAATTGAATAGTGAGATAATTTATAATTTTTGTTGTTTCCCAAACGCACACTATAGGTCTGTTTGGATACCGCTTATTGTTAAAAACTGAAAACTGAAAATACTGTAACAAAATAATTTTTAAATGTATGAATAATGCCGTGAGACCAATTTTTAATGAAAAATTTGATTAAAGAAAAGGTTTGTGGGTCTTGTGAATAATGCATAGGATCCACTGATAGACACAAACGCACAACGCAAGCATTGAAAACGCTATCCAAACTCCACCTATGAGTATGTTCCATAGAATAATTAGAGGCTGTTTGGATGCAAAAATTTCATCACTCAATTTTCGTCACTCAATTTCCATCACTCATCACTCTAAAATATCATGTTTGTTTGGCACCATCACTCACTTCTCATCACTCAATATTTTTCACACTATTTGTAGGCCTTATACCTGTCACTCAGTGTAGTTTTTTTTTTTTTTTTTTTTTAGTACCTAAATTCACCGAACCCAGTGAAAAAAAAAAAAAAAAAAAAAAAAAAAAAAAAAAAAAAAACCCAGAACGTGAAGACTGAACTAGTGAAAGAAGAAGAAAAAAAAAAAACCAAATAGCCAACCCAGGAGAAGAAATGAAAAAAAAAAAAAAAAAAAAGTCAAAAGGTGGTCAAAATGTGCAATTGGGTACTGTTTGTGGGTCCTCTATGTGTGTTTAATTACAATATTGTCATTGAGTTATGAGTTATGGAAACTGAAAACAGCCAAAATGTGTTTTCAGTTTCCATAACTCATAACTCAAAAATCAGAGAATTGAGTGATGAAAACAGAGTTATGGAAACAGAGTTATTGTGCAGCCAAACAACCTTTTTACTATGAGTCCCACCATTTTAGAGAATTGAGTTATGGAAATAGATAATTGAGTTATGGAAATAAGTGAGCCAAACACCCTCTTAACTTGCAAGGCTGTTAGGCCCACAAATGTTGGGACTCTATTTGTGAATGAAGTAAATTCATAAGATAATTAGTTGTCTCCATTAAATTGTTAAAAACTTTGTAACTTAACTGGTTAACATATATATATTAAGACAAAATTTAGGTACAGTATCTTAGGTGCTGTTCCTTAGGTTTACCTTTTAAGATTCAGCCATGTGGTTACTTAACTAAAAAATACACTTTCATTTTATGAGAAAAAATCCACATGGCAGAATCTTAAAAGGGGAACCTAATGAACAACACCTAAGTACTGTACCTAAGTCTTATTCTGTATATTATATATATTTTAAAAGGCAAAATTTAGATACAATACTTAGGTGTTGTTCCTTATGTTCATCTCTTAAGATTCTGCCATGTAATGTGAATTTTTTTACATGGGATACAAATGTATTTTTAAGTTAAATAGCAACATGACTGGATTTTAAAATGGAAACCTAATGAATAGTACCTAAGTTACCGTACTTAAATTTTTTCCAATTTTAAAATCCTAGTTGACACTTTTTGATATCTCTACAAAAGACATTTGAAGTTTAAATACTCACTCCTATAATAAAAAATGTTTAAATACTCACTCTTCCAACTATTGAATTATAACTTTCTCAAAATAAAAAAAACTATTGAATTATTAAAAAAAATTGACTCATTAAAGTGTTTTGTTGTTGTTCATTTATAGAGAAATGCTATAATCACAATATTTTTATAGCAAATCATAAGTGACAAGTTGTTATGGTTTGTTACTAGTGGGATAAAAAAGTAATTTCAGTGGTATGTTCAAATTAGGACTAATAACAATTAACCACTTATGATCTATTGTGAAAACTATGTACACGTAATATATCTCTTATTTATAATATAGCTCATTAAATTGTGCTCTTTCCATAACATATATATATATATATATATATATATATATATTAAGAAGACATAACATAACATATTGTTTTCTATAAAAAAAAAAAAAAAACACATAACATATTGATTTAATAAATTAGAATTATATGTTTAAAAAAAAAAAGAATTATAGACCATTTTTAAAAATCTAAATAACCTAGTGAGTACTGAAAGTTGCTGGAAAATGGCCTTTATATATATTTTTTTCTAAAGCAAATTTGATCAAAAAGAGAAAATGGCACCGTTGTTTATTTCTCTCTCTTAAAAGCCAGAAGATAGGAGGTGGCCTATATATTTGTGTAATATCTAGATCAAAATCAAAATTAAATCAAACACACATTAATAGGTAAGAAAAAAACACACGCACACACACACGAAACGCGCGCTTGTCACTAGGGTTTTCACTTTTTCAGGTTCAGTGGGGAAGAAGAAAAATTAAAGCAGAGCATTAACACTAAAATTTTCAATCTCGGGAAAGAAAAAATCGTAAGTTTTTCCCGCTAATTCTTCCATCCATTGCCCCCATTATAGTGTTTCGGTGCTATTCTGCACTAGCATTGCTCTTTGGTTGCCAAAGGCGCTGTTTGTTTCTCGTCAAAATCTTAATTGAGCTGTTCAATTCATTTTGCTAGACTTTACGATTGGTTTTTTTTTTTTTTTTTTTTTTTTTTTTTGAGAATTTACGATTGGTTTGAAGGCTTCAATTTAATTTATGTGGATTATTTTTTGGTAGGTTTAGGGGACGTTTATATTTTGTAATTTTTCGATTGGTTTCTGCGATTCAAAAAAATTTATAGCAAAAGTTGTTTCCTAAACTTAAGGAGATTGAAGTATGGTTTGCGTTATTATCTGTTTTAGGGGTTTATGTGTTTAATTTGTGTTATTTCTGTATGAGAGTAATAAAGGAGGGTAGCATTAATTTGCCCTGGAAATCAGGGTTTGTCTTCGTTTCAATGTAAAGAAGTTCCTCAATAATTGTAGGATATATATATATATATATATTATTTATATTGTTTTAATTTAGTGAATGGCACTTCAATTTGGGAGGTGACAAATTGATTTAGAAATAATTTTTCTGTCAAATTAAATGGCTGTTGGGGAGGGGGGGGGGGGGGGGTTGTATGGTCTGATTTTGGTGCCGTAGTTGTTGTGTGTCTCCATTGTGATTGTGAAGAAAGTGCTGAGAATGAATTATTTTTGGCCTCTGGTGAAGGCGTAGGCCTTGCAAATGTTAATCCTCTGGTAATTGAACTTAGGATAAAATAGTTTTGCATTTTCCCCTCTTTTTCCTGTATATCCACTTTCTATTGTGTTTAGCACTTTGATCTTGTAACTGGTTCTTATGCTTATAATGTTAGAGATAGAATCAGTTTCCAGGTGGTACAGAATCTAATATACTGTTATTTTAGAAAAGATTAGTGTTTATATTATTTGAATTCTTCTTTAATCCTATTGCTTTTTCGGTAGCATAACTTATTAATACTCTTATTTTATGTCTCTGCAAAAGTTGATTTGTGGATTTTCAAACATGTTGCCACAATTGAACTACTAATTGCTTTAAACAAACTTCAGCATCTTCTTTATTTTTTATTATTTGAATTCCGAATGTTTATTTAATTCTTTGACATGGGGTAAGCTTTTTTTATGAAATAGTTTTTTTATATTTTTATATTTTGTAAGTATGAAATATTTTAAGTGCCTTTAGAGTTGAGAATTACTTTTCAGCTCAAGTGAATCAGCTATTAATCATTTTGATATGATTAATCAGGAAGCAATTTCTGGAAAATGCAATGTTGTCTGTACTTCAAAGGATAGTAGAAATCCACAACCTTCAGATGAAGAACTTCAAGCAGCTGACTTTATATTTTGCCGTGCCTTTGATGTTGGGAATCATAGAATTTTGGATAAGATAGAGGAAAAAGTTGCCGGGATTGAAGGTATAACTTTTCTTTTCTTGTTTGTTTGTTTGGTTTTAAAAAAAAAAAAAATTTATAATAATTCCTTGGAAGTCCCAATGGTGTAATTTCAAATTAGTTGTTTATTGTTCTAATTTGTCTTATGTGTTCATTGGTTTGTAATTGTTGCAGTTAAATTTATCTTTAACAGAATAGATCTTCAGAAGACCAATGTTGTTTTGAAACTTGATTCAGACAAGAAAGGAGCTAGTGGAAATGCTAGAGCAAGTTATGAAACAGGGGTTCCTTCCCAGCAAACTCCAACTATAGAGCACACAAATCTAAAGACAACTGGAATTTCTATTGATAATTTAGGGAAAGACAATGCTGGTTCTAACTCTTCATTAGTTAAACAGAAATCTTCACTTAGAGAGAAGCCTACTTCTACTGTAGGTGTAGAATCTGATGAAATGGCTAAAAGTAATAATAGAATGGAGAATGATTTCAATGATGGGACCAAATCTGGGCCTATTGTTAAAGAAAATACAGACTCGAAAGCTTCTCTAGTTGAACAAAAATCTTTGCTTCTAGTATAGGTACAGAGGTAAAAATTTCTAAAACTAATAATAGACAGGAAAATGTTTCTTGTGACAAGACTGCATTAAGGTTTGAAGATGATTCAATCATGGTTGGCAAACGGGTTGACATTGAGAAGAAAGTAAAGTCTGCTAAGGATTTTGGTGAAATGGAGGATAGACCATCTAAGAGAGCAAAGTTAGATGGTTTTGTTAAAGTTGATGATAAGACCAAGAAGAGTCCACAGATATTAAGCACTGATTTGGATAGTAATGATGCAAAGGCTTTAGCAACTGTAACTGCTTTACATGATAAATCTAGGCTTAAACTTGCTAAGGATACTCAAGTGGATGAAAAAGATCCTTTCAAGAAGGTAAAGCCTGATGACAAGACAAAGTTTTCTAATGGGAAGTTGCCTAAAGCATCTCCTGGACGGGCTTTGGATGAGGACAAAAAGATTGATCACCAAATAATAGAAGTAACACGAAGACCGGATACAGTAAGTTATGTTGTTAGGAATTAGGATTGCCACTTTCTCGCCTTTTTTTCTTTTCTTTTATGGGATCCTAACTTGAATAGATGTTATGTTCTAATTGATGAGGTATTTTTACTATAGCAACTGTATATTGCTGTGGAGTTCTTCTACGGACACTAGAAAAGCTCATAACATTTTCATAAGTTGAGGCGGTAGCCAACCATAGGTCAAAATAAAATGAAATAATTTTTTTTTTAAATATATTATATTGAGACCCACCACAACTTAAAATAAAGGTTTTGTGAAATGCTATGAGATTTTGTTGTGCTGCTAGACTTTCTTATTACTAATTGTTCCTTTGTCATATATACATATATATTTGTGTGCTTTTCTATTCTACCAAGACATAGATCTTGCTTGTAGCCAAAGATGTTTCATACCAAAATTTCAAATTTCATATCGGTCAGTATGGCTGGTATTTTTTTTTTTTGTATCAGTACCAAATTCAGTACTAAGGAACCTATGTTTGTACTGGCTAAAATATAGGTTTGAATCAGTTAAATATTGATCATTTTCATTTTGGCGATATTGGGAAGTTTGTAGTTGGAACCGATACATAATATGGTGTTTTTGTAATTTTGATACAACTTAAAAAAAAAAAAATCAAGACATATCCATTGTACCTATCATGGTTATAGTCTTCCTTTTTGTTCTCTCTCTCTCTCTCTCTCACACACACACAAAGACACTCACACACACCTCCATTGATATCAATCAATGACTTGAAGCAAAGAGGATATCAAATGCTAGGGGCCAAGCTACTCTTCACCTCAATCTTTTGGAGGTGGGCTTGTTAAGGTGTTAGGGGTCGTGACCAATTGGTAATGTGTGCTCACTCATTGATATTCTTGGAGAGTTTGCAATTTCTTTTTCTTAAGCCAAAGAGTACAATAATTTGAGAGCCGTGGAAATGAAAGGGTATTTGAGGGTGAGATGTGATATTCCATAGGGTATTGGATTGGATTGTATAAGTATGTTGCTGGGTGTGTGCTAAGTCCACATAAGATAAGCAATTATTGGCTACAGATACCTTTTCAATAGAAGCATAAGTCACTAAGGAAGTTCCTTTAGGAACCCAACCATATTAATAGGCACAAACACATTGCAAGATTTCTTAATATGATGAGTGCATATATCAACCTGTTATACCTTCATTTAAGCATTATTTTAACAATTACAATATGAAGTTTAGAAAATTAAAAAAAAATTAAAAAATTAAAAAAAAAAAAAAAGAAGAAGAAGAAGAAGAAGAAGAAGAAAGACTACCCAAAACAGTCATCCATCAAGATAACTCTTAAGAATAAATGGCACGTTGTTTCTTGCTATTGAGACAATTCACATGGCACAAAGTGGGATAGAATTTCAATCAAGCCAATATAGTGGTGGCTACAAATACCTTTCAATAGAAACATAAGTCACTAAGGACCTTCAGGAACACAATCACATTAATAGGCACAAACACAACACAAGACTGCTTAATGTGATGAGTGCATCAACTTTTATACCTTTATTTAACCTGCCCCCACCCGCCCCCTTTATAATAACAATTTATCATGTTAAGCATGACATAGTTCCACTACATTTATATTTATTGTTGACAAAGAATATTAAGTGTCCGTTTGGGAACAATTTATTTAGTTTTTTGTTAAAAGTGTGCTAAAATATACTTATACCTTGAAATTTTTTGAAAAAGTGAGAAAAGATGGAAAAAAGCGAAGTTTTAAAAAGCTACACATAAAAGATAAAAGTTAAAAACTAAAACCGATGCCTAACAAACTCTAAATATTATAAACATTTGTTCATTGAATTATATCCTCACATGACTCATGATATTCAACAAAAAAGTAGAGTGTAAACTAACAAAGATAATAATTTTTTTTTAAGTGAAAAAAAAAATTAATTATTAGGGTAAATTTCACTAACTACCCCAAAGGCTTGAGCTAATGCCAACTAGATCCAAAACATTTCAAAACTGACCATTTCAATCCCTAAGTCCAAACAGACTCTAACGCTATTAACTCATCTCTCATCCCTCTATTTGATAATCTGACTCTCTTCTCTTTCTCTAACTTGGATTATATATAAAAGAAGAACAAAGAACTTTCTCTATAAACAAATAGGAAAGGAAAAATAATTGAATGGAACCAACAAGCAAAACTCAATGAAGAGATAAACATAACAAATCAAGTTCATTTAAAGATTTAAACCCAAATCACAGAACATGCAATCAAGAACTATGACAAAAAATCAACCCCTCAACTCAAAATTCTAATCCAAAACCAAACCAATCAATCAAAACATCCATTTAACCAAACCCTCCAGATTCACAGACCTCAACAAGAAAAAAAATTTGCACCAATCTATGTGGCTTTGTGACCATCCACCACCAACCACCCCTATAGCAAACCCATCACTGCCAACCAAAACCTAACCACCCCTAACCCATACCACGGCATCGCCACACACACCACGAGAGAGAAAACCCAAACCCTCCAACGCCAATCCACACCACAAACTGCCACTAACCCACACTATGGCGCCGCCACAAAACCACGAGAGAGAGAAGGTAAGGACTCCAACGCCAATCCACACTAAAACCCACGGACCACCACCACTAAACCCCACACCAAAACCCATGAGCCACCACTTACTTAGACCACGGTGCTGCCGCAAAGACCACGTGAGAGAGAAGAGAGGGACAAGAGAGTAAGAGAGAAGAGTGAGGGATGAGAGAGTAAAAGAGAAGAGAGAGGTCTTTGAGTGAGAGGGATTACAGAGTCAGAGAGAGAAGACAAAGAGCCGAGAGAGTAGAAAGGTTTGAGAGAAACTAAAAAAAATAACGGCTTTATAAGTTGTTTAAGTACTGAATTTATCAATTTTAAAATATTTTGGACCTAATTGGAAATTTAAAATAACGGCTTTATATTAGCCCAAACCTTAGGAATAGTTAGTGAAATTTACCGTAATAATTATCTTTGTTAGTTTACACTTATTACTTTTTTTGTTGAATGGCCTGAACCGTGTAGGATATAATTCAATGAATATTTTAAACAACATATTGACATCCGCTAGACTAAATAGCTTCAGGATCCCTTTAAGTCTAAACATGTATCAAGTTGGTAACTGTCAGCTAAAAGGTTCATGGTCAAACAAAATAGTAAACATGATATTGCATTAGAAGCATAGCTTATCCCAATTGAATGAAAGATTGGTGGAGATGAGCAAGCAAGAGAATGGGCGAAAATTGGAGGAGAAAGAGTCTTGGCCATGGAGCACAATGAACAAAGCTAGCTTGGGAGTTAGAAAGGAGAAGATGAGGATTAGAGAAAATGCAGCAAAGGAAGATAAAGTTCTCCTTTGGCTTAGGTTTTTCTGTGAGAGAGAAGATAAATGAAGAGTACTTCGGAGTTTGGAATGAAAGGATAGTATTCTCTATTTTCTGAATCTGGAAAGGATGTGAGGAAAAGAAATCAAGTTGTTAGGTGAGAGTTTGATAGAGTAAATGAAAGTAAATGAGGGTAGGTAGTAAAAAAATTAAAAAAAAATAAAAATTTTTTAAGCTTAAAATAAATATTTAAAAACTAAACATTGCTATTATGTAAATATGCAAGGGTGAATTCAAATTAAAATCAATAATAATTTATTATATTAAATCTATTGTATGTTTCTAAAAAAAGAAAAAAAAATCTATTGTAAAATATTAGAAATTTAGCACTATTCTTAAAATATTACATGATATTTTTATCACCATTAAAATATTCTTATTTGGAACCCTCAACATTTATATATCAAAATTTGTGAGCCCATAAATATTTAATTTAATTTTACAAACTTAGAATTTGTTGAAAGTGTATTATGAAAATATTCTGAATCTAATATTTTTTTTACTAGTAATGTTTTCATTTTAATATAATAATTTATCTTGTTTTAAATCTAAAATTTCAATTTTTACAAGGATGGATTAAAATTTGCAACATTTTATTAGAATAATATACACCAATTGATACATAAAATAACTATATTAATGATAAGATAATATGAAAATTATATAACACCTGTCAAAATTTTATCACAATTACAAATTAAATTTTGTAAAAATAATGTGATTAATAGATAAATAAGAGTCCATTTAGAAATAGCTTATTTAGTTATTTATTAAAAATGTGCAAAAGTATACTTGTATATTGAAAAAAAAATAATAATAAAAAAAATAAAGTTTTAAAAAACTATACATAAAAACTAAAAACTAATGCTAAACATGCTTTTAAATGTGAAAATTAAACAATGCACACATGATATGTCATAATGTGTAAAAAGGGGATTTGAAAATTAAACAATTGCTAGGATATTGTACCCTGCCTTATTACCCCATCTTAACACAAATTATTATTTTTACAACTTTTACATTTTTTATACATTATTTTTTCATTGTATTCATTCAATGGGTTTTTTTTTTTTTTTTTTTCAACTTTCACTTTCACCCATAGAGAGCTGTTACATAAGTTACAATACTCTATATTACACCAAATATCAATCCCTCGACAAGCCAAGTACAGTGACAAAACACATGATTGTATTGAATTTAATTGTATTTGTAAAATGTAACATTATTTATATTGCATTGGTTGATTAATTTAACTAATGTCAATATTTAATTGGAAAACTGAATGTATAAGAATTATACTTAGATTTTGCCCAAATTTTAATTCATTGAACTTTTCCAAAGGCACAGATAGAATTATATACGTAATTCATGCAACTAACAAAAAGTTTAGTGAAAATGTACTGAGGCATTAAGTGGAAAGCAGATTGAAATTCCATGTTAGTTAAGCAATAAACACTTCCATAAAACAAAACGATAAGCATACATGATAAGGAATCATCTCTCAGCTCAAGAAATTTTGTTGTTGTTGTGCAATATCATATCATATTATATATAATAAAAGTTGGGCTTAGACGCTGTGGTTGCGCCATGTGGTTTCACCAAATTGCAGAAATTTTAATAAATTTTTAAATATTAAGAATAGATATATACATATTTTTTAGATAAATATGTCAAATCAAATAATGAAAGAAAGTAGTATTTGATTTACAACTATAACAGTTATATCTATCTAAAATGTTATCAACAAATCCTAAAAATCAATAGAATAGAGTTACCTAAGGATAGAATTTAAATAAAAAAGAGATTCTTTCAACTTGATGCTTTTTAAATATAAATTATTTTTCTTCTCCTATCATTTCTAAATTGATAAAATCATAATTTGATTACAATCCAAATTCTTCGTTTGATCATTTTCTTATTATAATATATATGTTGATAAGAATCTTAATTAAAAAAATCAGTATAGTACACGTAAAAAAAGGTCCATCTAATACTTCTTCTTTTTGTTATTTAAATTATATTACTACATGTAAAATCTTCAAAAAAAAAAAAAAAAACCTTAGTACACGTAAAAATTGCAGAAAAGTTTTTAGATTAAAAAAAATATATATATAATTTTTCTTCTCCGATAATTTCTAAGTTGATAAAAATCCTAATTTCATTATAATCCAAATTCTTCATCTAATCTTTTCTTAAAGTATACGTTAAAGTCCATCTAATTTCAGCTTCATACACCTCTATAAATTAGACTGACATTAGACCTTTTGTTCATATCAACTTCTTCAACGTAAAAGAACTTGACGTGACTTTAACTGTGAAGTTTCTCTCTGCTTGTGAAGGGTGGGTTTCCATTTCTTCCTAGAGTGTAGAATAGTCTGTCCCTTCTCTTGAAGGTGTCTCTGTCCCCCAAGGTAACAAGTTTACCTTGAGGCTTTGTTGGTTTATTTTTTCAAGGGTTTAGGGAAACAGTTATTAGAATAGGATGGAGGAACTTACAAAAACCTGGAATAGTCTAACCCTCTCGGAATGCGAAGGTTCAAATTTTCGCATCAAGGAGGACCAGGCAAAAACTGAGTTTATTATAGCAGCTAAGTTCTTGACTAAGAGAGCTCTAAATATAGACGCTATCGCTAAAACATTCACTCCCATCTGGAGATCGAAAAATGGTTTCAAAATTAAAAAGGAGAGCAGTCGTTTGGTTTTATTTACATTTGATGATAAGAATGAAATGGAGAAAGTCATGGCAGCTGAACCTTGGAGATTTGACAAGCGTCTTATGGTATTAAAACGATATGGTAAGGAAATGGATTTGGGAGATATGGAGTTCAACAAAGTGACGTTTTGGGTGCAAGTACATGACCTTCCAATTAGATTTCGGACAAGGAAGATAGCTGAACATCTATGTGAATCGGTTGGGATGGTTAATGTCGGAACAGATGAAGCAGAGACAGAGGGAGATAACTTCTTGAGAGTACGAGTCACTGTTGATATCACCCAACCACTGTGCAGGGGGCGAGTTGTCTTGCTTGATAGTGGAAAAGAAATGTGGGTGCCTTTCAACACACCCACCACCACCATGCAAAGAAACCCACAAAAAGTCAAAGAAAAATCCATTCAGAACCCCCATCAAAACCCATCGGAAGCTGATCTCCACGCCTCCACCGGCGTTGTCTCCATAGTTGTGGGACTTGAGTTATATCTATTAATAAGTAAGTCTTATTTAGTTTGAGTATTTTATGTGTGGGCTTTGGTTTAACAATCAAAGGAGTCCTAGTTCTATTAGGAAAAGTTAAGATTTAGGTTTGAATAAATGTATTATTGTACTCAAATAAGGATGAATTGATGTTGATTAATAAAATATTGAGTGTTTTGAGTATTGAGGCATATTGTCCTTAATTTTTTCCCCCTTATTTTTTCTCATATATTTCCCTTCTCTTTGATATTCTGTCACTATTCATGGGTATTATTCACGTGTATTATTCACAAACTGTGGGCAGATTCTATTTCTGTTTCTTCTTACCTCCTTGCAACCCTAAAATTTTCTCTTCCCTAAAAAACTCTAGTCATTCTTGAACCCTAACCCTTCTTTCTAAAGGTTCTAAATCATGAATTTGTAAATCCTCCTAACCCTAAGCCTACCACAAGCACACCTAGGCAATTCCCCAATTTATCCTATGTCAACTTATTGAGAGGGCATCTTGGCCCATATGTGGGGTGAGTGTTAGAATAATGATTAAATAATTAAATTCAATATTTCTTAGTAGTTTAAACTTTTGGAACAATTGGTAGTGTTCTAGGCCACTGAGCATTTTAAGGCTTCTAGCTTCTAGATTTTATTCATTAACACATACTTGATATTTTCTAATGTATATGGTTTGATATTTGAGAAAGTATATTATTTTTCTTTCTAGTGTAATCACAATTTGTTTCTAAATCATATATACATGTGACTTCTGAATTGCTTGTGTTATTAATTTGTATAATTGGCAGTTCTATTTATATACATATCTACCCCAAATTTATGAGCTCATTGCAAGTTTTGCTCTTTCTTTTTTTTCTTTTTTTTTGGGTTTTTTTTTTTGGGGGGGGGGGGGGGGGGGGGGGAGTGTTATTGAGAATCTCTGTGTTGCTTCACGTTGCTTCCTCTGCTGCAGTGCTGGTAAAAGTTTTGTTGCTGAAATTTTGATGTTGCGGCGTGTCATATCAACTGGAAAAATTGCACTACTTGTACTTCCTTATGTATCAATTTGTGCAGAAAAGGTGCTTTACTGGATTTTTTTTTTTTTTTTTTGAATTGATGCAAGCATAAATTGATTACAGTTTCCTTAATTCGAATTATGTATATATATTTCTAGTTTGTGTACTAATTGGTGCAGGCTGAACATCTGGAGGTCCTTCTTGAACCACTTGGTAAGCATGTTCGTAGCTATTATGGAAACCAAGGTGGTGGAACTCTTCCTAAAGATACTGCTGTAGCTGTCTGCACAATAGAGAAGGCAAACCCTCTAATAAACAGATTACTTGAAGAGGGTCATTTGTCAGAAATTGGAATAATCGTGATAGATGAACTACACATGGTATTTTAGTCAAAGGCAGTGGGGGTATTTTGTAGATATCTTGCCTTTTTTACTTTATTTTCCCTTTGAAAGGCATTCTCCATTTAGTTTTTCTTCTTGGCCTTAGGCTTGTGCTCTCTGATTGAGTTACATAGTAGGTTCTCATCCTTATGTTCATCAACAGGTTGGTGATCGGAATAGGGGTTATCTTTTGGAACTTATGTTGACAAAGCTTCGTTATGCAGCTGATGAAGGCAATTCAGAATCAAGTAGTGGAGAAAGTTCAGGTATGAGCAGTGGTAAGGCTGACCCTGCTCATGGTCTGCAAATTGTTGGGATGAGTGCAACCATGCCAAATGTGGCAGCTGTTGCGGATTGGCTTCAAGTGAGTCGAACTAATTTTCATTACACATATTCTAGTATTTCACGTTAATTTTAATGTAAAGATCTACTTGTGGCCAATGAGCTCTAGCTCAAATGGCAACTCTTTCGCTTGTAAGAACAGAGAATGGGGATGAAGGGTGAAGTTGAAAAATCAAGACCCTCTAGGTGTCTGTAACTTCTTGAACTAAAGAAGAAAGGGGAAAGATCTGCAATTGTCACACATTTTTACATAAGAAGGGAATCAATGCATGAAAAATGCCCCAAATACCACCTAACCATGGTTCTGTGGATGAATCATTAGCCTAATACGTATCTGGAATACAGAGGAATAGAGCTAAAAATGGGCGCAAAATTGATTTGTAGAAGCTTGCCTAATATATTTCTAATTTCATCAAATATCTTAGTCCTTTTCTAGGAGGACCATTACGAGTCTTGGAATGATACATCTAAAAAATCTAGTTGATGGGTTCTACATGAGAGTTTAGTCCTCTTTCTTAAAAGTAGTGCATGTAACTCCCTTTGTAGATTTAGGAGTGATTGGCAATCAGCTGACATCATAGAAGCTCACCATAGGGTATTTGTGCTTTATACTAGAGTAGAACTTATACCTCTGAGGTTGTGGATGTTTTTGATTTTGACTTTTTTGAAATAAATGCTTGTTTCATCTAGAAGGAATTTTTGGACACTGATGTCTCAATTTTTGGATGTCGCTATCATTATTTTTCAATGTTATGATGATAGTGCTTTATGTGGATAATTTGGAAGGAACAGAATAAGAGAGCTTTTGAAGATATAGAACAAAGCACTTGTGAGTTGAAGTTCATTTTCCTGCAAGTACTGTTTGAGTGGATGACTGTTCTGCCATGGCATTCTTTTTCTTCTTTTTTAGACTTTACTGATTTTGTCCTGCTGTACACAGCTTGTGTATGGACAGGCATGTTTTCTTTTGATTTAATAAAGTTTTTTTTATTGCTTTAAAAAAAAAATTCAATGTTATGGAAAGACCCTGTACTTGAAAGATTTTCTTTTTGGGTTTTTCATTATTTGTTGTCTTAGGGTTGGTAAATCATAGGTGAAAGGAACACAATGCACCAGGTAGCTTTGATCGTAACAATTTGCTTCAAGTTTATATGATGCATCTATGGTGCATTTATTTTTGTTGTAAATGATTTTATGCCTTATATTTAAATAAATTCTCTTTTTTATGTTAAGGCAATTGAATTAGTGGTATCTACTTTTTACACCTTGCCTTGAGGGAGGATATTAAGTCTTGGATTGCTGTAGCCTTCTTTTGTGGTTGATAAACTTATAGATCTATTTTTTCCTGAATCTGCATGTAGGCTGCATTATACCAGACAGATTTTCGACCAGTTCCATTAGAAGAATATATTAAAGTTGGTAACACTATTTATAGCAAAAAAATGGATATTGTTCGAACAATCTCAAAAGCATCTGACCTTGGTGGTAAAGATCCAGATCATATTGTTGAGCTATGTAATGAGGTAGGGATTGCTTGTGTGGTAAAGCTGTTTTGGGGCATTATTCCATAAGTTGAAAATTTATGTACCAAGGAACATATTTCAGGTTGTTCAAGAGGGTCATTCAGTGTTAATATTTTGCTCTAGTCGAAAGGGATGTGAATCAACTGCAAGGCATGTTTCAAAGTTCCTCAAAAGATTTTCTATTAATGTTCGTAATGATGAAAGTGAGTTCCTGGATATTACTTCAGCTATTGATGCCTTGCGAAGGAGTCAAGCAGGATTGGATCCTACATTGGAAGAAACTCTCCCTTCTGGTGTTGCCTATCACCACGCTGGCCTCACGGTATTTATTTATTTTGTTGGGGCTGTATCTTTCATTATTTTTCATGGTATATACTTGATTTCTTTGTCTTTTGATTGTCTTAAAATAATTTTTAATGGGGATTCCTTGGTCATTGACAGTTGTGGGATTTCCTTACTTTTAAATGTTTGGATGTTTATTTATCTTTTCTGTAGTTTGAGGAGAGAGAGATTGTTGAAACCTGCTACCGCAGAGGCCTTTTACGTGTCTTAACTGCTACATCTACCTTAGCTTCTGGGGTTAATTTACCAGCTAGGAGGGTCATTTTTCGACAACCCAAGATTGGTCGTGATTTTATTGATGGGACAAGGTACAAACAGATGGCTGGTCGGGCTGGTCGGACTGGGATAGATACAAAGGGGGAAAGTGTATGTCTGATTTTTTAGTTCCTGTTTTATGTTTCTTTTTAGTCCAGGCACCTCTTATTTTTTATTGTTATCTGGGATGATTGCTGGTTGCTTATATTATTTTTGACTGTCTTTTTAAATGTCAAATTGATTGATGCTTGTTATTGTTTTATTACCTTTATTTTTTTATCATATTTGACTTACTTTTTTGGTGTATTTCAGTGAGGACATAATTCACTGCTTTTATATTAAGATGCTGATTTTTTCCCCTAATGATTTTACCTTACCAGGTACTAATATGCAAACCGGAAGAAATAAAAAGAATGATGGGACTTCTTAATGAAAGCTGTCCACCATTGCATTCTTGTCTATCTGAAGATATGAATGGAATGACTCATGCCATTTTAGAAGTTGTGGCTGGCGGGATTGTTCAAACTGCTAATGATATTCATCGATATGTTCGGTGTACTCTTCTGAATTCCACCAAGCCATTTCAAGATGTGGTGAAATCAGCTCAGGAATCTCTTCGGTGGTTGTGCCACAGAAAATTTCTTGAATGGAATGATGATACTAAGTTATACAGTACCACACCACTTGGACGAGCAGCTTTTGGCAGTTCTCTTTGCCCAGAAGAATCACTTGTAAAAATTTGCATCTTCTATTTTCATTATTTTCCTTTTTATTTAATTTCCTTACTGTTGATTTACTTTTTGTGCAATAAGTAATGTTGATTTCTGGGAAAAAATTTGTTGTTGAAATTGATATGTTTGGTTCCCTAGATTGTGCTGGATGATCTTTCAAGGGCAAGAGAAGGATTTGTGCTTGCGTCTGATTTGCATTTAGTTTACCTGGTAACACCAATAAACGTTGACGTTGAGCCAGATTGGGAACTGTACTATGAACGTTTTATGCAATTATCTACTCTTGACCGGGTAATTATGCTTCTTGTTATAGTGGCTTCTCTGATTCCAAAAGGAAATTCATTATCAATCACTCTTTCTTGGTTTATATTATTGACCCTCCATTTTCTATTGAACACTAGGCTTATGTAATTTTGTCATGGGAGGCTTTTTTGGAGTTCCATTTGTTGTGCTATGATAAAGGGATGATTTCCTGTATCACTGGAGGCAAGCCTCAAGTTTACTAAGAACTTGTTTTGTGCTTCCATCTTTGGGATTATCTAAAGTTTACCTCATGCGCCAAGTGGACCTCCAAATTGTTTTTTTAAATGCCATGCGGAGTTTTAAAAGTATTGATCTCTTTAAATGGATGTCTTGCAGTAACAAATATTTCTTTTGGGTTAGTTACACACACAATCAATGGGTCTTGAACCTAGAACCTCACTATCCACCTAGAACTTATAAGGGAAGGAGGTGCCAATTGAGCTAGAGCTCATTGGCTTGTCACAGTAACAAATTGTTTGTATTTTTAAGAGCAATTAGATTTAGAGATTTACCTAATGGTAGAATCAATATAAAGTATGCTTTCTTTCTTCATAAATCCATGATTGTGTATTGGATTTCCTTAGTAGATGATTCCATCTTCTCAGAATCATGCTAATAACTTATTCTTTTTTTTTTTTAATTTAAAATTTTTAAACTTTAATGTGGTTTATTTCTCAGCCTGTAATTTTCATCTTTACATCTGATTTTATAATAAAAATTATTTAATTTCTCTTCCCAATTGCATGAAATGCAGTCAGTGGGCAATCGAGTTGGAGTTGTTGAGCCGTTTCTGATGCGCATGGCACATGGTGCACCTTTGCGCATTTCAAAGCAGTCAAGAGACAATATGAAAGTGCTGCGTGGCAAAAGTGAAAACCGACTTGGGATCACAAACAGCAATATGCTTTCGGATGATCAATCACTTCGAGTGTGTAAACGTTTCTATGTTGCACTCATCTTATCAAGATTAGTGCAGGTATTGCATGCACTAATAGATTTCCTATTTTTCCTCAATTTGTGAATGTCAGCAAACCAAATACTATATATTGCATGTTTGAGGTGACTGTGACTTGGGATAACATTCAATTTAATCTTCTGGTCTATTTTCCTTGATTTTCACTAGGACTGCATATTTATTAGTTTGGTTACTTTGATAGGATTCTGAGTCGTCTTTATATGGGATGGCTTTGTTGATGTGTATTTGTTTTTTGGTTTTCTTGTTTTGCTAAATACATTTTCTTAAACCTGGGATGAAGGAAGTTCCTGTGGCTGAGGTTTGTGAAGCTTTTAAAGTGGCTCGAGGCATGGTTCAAGCCTTACAAGAGAATGCTAGAAGGTTTGCATCAATGGTTACTTTATTTTGTGAGAGGCTTGGATGGCATGATCTGGAAGGCTTGGTTGCCAAGTTCCAAAATCGTGTTTCATTTGGAGTGAGAGCAGAAATTGTAGAGCTTACTACAATTCCATATGTTAAGGTACTTCTATTAGCAAACGACCTTTCTGTTACTGTCTTGAGGAGAACCTCACTAGTGGTTTCAGGTTTCTATAATAATTTGGGATTGGTTGTTTTTATTATTTGAGTTTTAGTGTTTTAGAACATTTTATAAATAGTCAAGGATTGGTTGTTTCTATTATTTGACTTTTAGGGTTCTCGAGCAAGAGCACTCTACAAAGCTGGCTTGCGTTCACCTCTAGCAATTGCAGAAGCATCTGTTCCTGAAATTACCAAAGCTCTTTTTGAATCTTCTTCATGGGCTACAGAAGGTGATACTTACGAGATTTTTGGTCTCTGATATTGGTTCATAGTTATAATTACATTTCAAGTCATGCATGAAAATATCTTTGTTTTGTCATGGATTTTCAAACCAAAGAATAGTATGGACCATAAGTTGTATTTGTTTTGTGGCCATTAATGGGATTTCTTGACATGACTGTTATAGCATGTTGTTCTTGTCAAATTTCTTTGGGAAGTTTCATCTATCTAATATTTTGCTTTCTATTGGTCTTCTCTCTCCCTTCTCTCCCCCCTCCCCCCCCCCCAAGGGCCCCTCTTTTGATAGGTAAAATGGTACAAACTAAAGCTCCTTTCTATTGGTCTCTCCAAAATTGGGTTTTTTATTTAATAATTGGGGGTGGGGAGGAGAATTTGAATAAAGATGTTGCTATAACAGAGTACATGTATTGTTTAAATGATGCTAAACAATGATGCTCTTGATTGGTGTCTTACTATCTCTCAAGCTTTGCACTATCTGTTAATAACATTTTTGACATCCTTTATGCAGTTTATATTAACAGGAGCATTTATCTTAATAGGAGCAGGAGAGAAACAATCAGTGTTTTGAAGATTCTAAAAGGACTATGGTTGATTTAGAACTTTTCTTCTTTAAATCTCTATCGGATTGGATGTCTATCATAGGAAGTCATTCTATTTTTTTGGTCTATGATTTGATGGATGCTTGTAATTTATGTATTTGATTATTTTGGTCCCCCACTGTATACTTCCTGTATAATTATGTCTTTGAATAAAATTTTCTTTACTTATCAAAAAAAAAAAAAAAAAAATTAATAGGAGCAGTTTGGGTAGGATGGGTTAAGTATTGTTGTTTACTTAACAGTTGATAATCTAAGGGAGCATAAAATCATCATTGTTGATTGGTCTTGTATGTGCAAAGTTGTTGGGGAGTCGATTAAGCGTCTCTTTTTGCATTGTGATGTTGCTAGCAAGCTGTGATTGTTAGTATTTGCTTTGTTTGGAATTTCTTGGGTAATGCCTAATTTGATGGAGCTTTTCATGTGTTGGAGGTGTTCTCAAGAGACGTCAAAGTTTGAATGTGTGGAATGCTCTTCCTCTATGCTTGATATTGTGCATTTGGAGGGAGCATGATTGCAAGATGTTGATGGAATGGAGATCTCATATGTGCAATTGAAACTTTTATTTTTGAGATCTTTGTTTGATTGGTAGAGGGCAATCAGGTTGATAAGTTATCAATTGTCTCAAAAGCCTAAGTTATTAGGAAATGGTGATTTTGATCATTTAATCTAACACCTTCCCTTCATTTGTGGGCCTAAGCTGCCCTTATAAGTGGGGCCAACATGTGGAATTTTTTTTGAATGGGAGGTAAGGTGGATACAAGGTTTGAACCTGGAATCTTTTGCTCTGATACCATAATAAATTATTGATTGTCCCAAAAACTTAAGCTATTAGGAAATTGTAAATTTAATCATTTAATCTAACACAGGGTTTAGCTTCTTCCTCTTTGTTGGATTTTTAAGATCATTGTAGCTTTAAAGATGACATTAAAATTTTTGTGATGCTTGGATTATTAATGGTGGTAGATTTTATATTTATAGCACTGTATGCTGTTATCCTTCATTTTCTTCTTCCAGTTTAAGGTTGTTTTCATGTAATTCATCTTCATTTGAAAATTTAATGCATTTATGGTTTTATAGATCTTTTAATCCTGACAAGTTCACTAATATGAGTGTTAGCAGGTTCAGCACAAAGACGTGTACAACTTGGAGTGGCCAAGAAGATTAAGAATGGTGCACGCAAAATTGTTCTGGATAAAGCTGAAGAAGCAAGGGTTGCTGCCTTCTCAGCTTTCAAATCACTTGGATTTAATGTGCAACACATTTCTCAATTTTTGAAGAGTGACCCTTTTGGGTTGTGACAAATCTGATCAAGGATATACATTAAGGGTTTCTTATTCTGAGTAACTGCTTGATGTCTCTGCAGCAAAGTTCAGGTGGACTTTTGATAAATTGAATTACTATTTTTTGATGAGCAATGTTTCACGTGTCGATGTGGATTTGGAAAGTGCTTGCATCAGCCATACCCAAAAAGTGCATTAGTGTTCACATAATGATGTGTATGAATGTTAGTCATCTGTATATTATTATTATTATTATTATTAACGGTCCTAGTGGTCCAGATCTTCTACCTATGTTGTCAAAACTAAGTAAAATAGTGTATCTTCAGTAGGTGAAGCTTAAATTTCTATATGCTATTGATTTGTTGGTCACTTGTTTTCCTTAAGAATATGTTGGAGTATTACTCTGTTGAAGTGATGTCTTGGAAAAGCAGGTATAGCTGCATTTTCAAAATAGTGAAAAACATTAGATTTTTGTGAAAAAAAATTTGAGGAAAATTTTCCTGGAATACATGCAATTATTTTGGGCTTGTATATTGTCTTTCTCTTCTTGAAATTAAATGACCCAATTAAATATAGAAATCTATCTTTCAAATCTATTTTTTCATATCATAACTTTCCTGGGACAAAAATAAGAAATATCATATCCTAAGCATAGATATAATATTTCTTTATTTATTAATATGTTGATTAGTTAAACTGGTGATAGTAATATTGTAATAATATAGGAATTAGAAGGACACTTTGTAATTTTAAATTAAAATAATTATTTAATAATTATTATATACTTAATTGTATATAATAATGAGTGCACCTAAGTGTGCCAAGTCCTCAATAACTAGTGGAGGCCTTATACATTTTTATTTTTTGTTGTTTTACTCAATTTGATTTTTCTTTTGTATTCATCGGTGGGCTGGGTTGACAGTCATTAAATGCTTGTCACATATCAATCTATCACTAGTCACATCACGAGCTCAGCTGGAAAAATCTAATGGCTGAACATTTTGCCATCTTTAATTCAAAAATTAAAAGTTTTCTCTTACCCAATGTAAGTCATGTGAAAGGGCCTTGGACACATAAAAAAGAATTCAAAAGAATCAACACAAACACAAACACAAACAGAGAGAAGATGAGAAATGGAAACCACAGCAGTGGAGACGGAAAGAAGAAAGAGAAGGAGAAAAAGAAGTAAGAAGAAGGAATAGAAGCAGAAGACGAAGATGAAGATGAAGATGAAGGTCGTGACTGGCGGTCAGTGCTGGGTTGCTAGCTTGCTACTTCAACTTTGCACAGCCCCTACAGTCTGCAAGCAATTACACCGGGAAAACTCAAAATGGAATCAATACTTGTCATGCAAACAATACATGAAGTATGTGTCAGCCAAGCAACGAACACGTGCAACAAGAAAAGACTCAACTGCAAATTATTAGCTTTCAATGGATTTCTTTGTTATGCTAATCCAAGCTCCAAGGATAGGTTTGATTTTTAGGTCTTGAGGGATTGGTGTTACCGGGATTTAAAACCCCCTTCATTATTTATGATTCTAAGATCATTTTTCATGTGCTAGACACCTCTCTCCCTTGAAATATAATTAATTTTCAACCAAACATATATATAATTTTTTTTTTGTTTTGTACCAGGATTCAAAACCCCCTTTATTATTTATGATTCCAAGATCATTTTTCATGTGCTAGACACCTCTCTCCCTTGGTAATTAATTTTCAACCGAACATATATATAAAATTTTTTTGTTTTGTTTTGTTCTTTTTTTTTTTAATTTAAATTGAAATTTTATAGATATTTGATCATTTGTTATTTACACAATAAGAATGTTTTACTTTGGGAGTGTTCTTTTGGGATTCTAAAGATTTTCCATCTTCTAAGAAAATGGTTATCATATTTGTTAAGCTTGTTAATTTTCTCTTATATTTATTTTAAGTTAAATAATTTTTCATAAAATTTTACAATATGACGGGTTCATATCTATCTTAGAGGTTCAAGTGATAACTGAGTGGTAATGATATTTTTTATGGTGTCTCATGCCTAACCTCACCCTCCCCCCATTATTCAACCATTTTTTTGGGTGGTTTTTATTACACATACTCTCACTCTCACTCACACAATCAAAATGCACATAAATCTTGATTTGAAGTCATAATTTATGTGTAGTTTGAGTGCGTGTAAGGGTGTGTATAAAATGGTGTGAACTAGTGTTCAATCTTTTTTAATTTATTAGAGCATTCTTTGTAACTCGTGTAATTTTTTTCAACCTTTTAACTTGTAGTGAAAACTTCAATAGTAAAGTTGATCATGAAAAATGAATCACATTCTCACATAGTAGATGAACACTGCCTTTTGGATCAAGATGACATCTTGGAGATATTAGCAAGATTGCCAGTAGAAAGCCTTATCCAATGTGAAAGGGTTTGCAAAAGTTGGTTTAGAATGATTCATGATCCAAACTTCGTACACAGATCTAAGCAAGTATTCATCACTTCAAATTTTTTACTTAAAATATCAGACAATTTCTGGTTCAATTATTTTGATATTGAAGATGCCTATGATGGGCTGATAATGCTTAAAAAATCTATTTATAATGGCAATCTCCGCGTCTATAATCATAGCACCAGCCAGATGAGCACCATCCCTCATGTGCCACTAACGAGTTCAAGTTCAAGGAACTTCTATTCATTGGTATATGATGTTTCCATCCAAAAGTACAAGATAGTTTGCTTTTGTTTGAATAAGAATATGGTCAAGTGTTATATATATGTTATGGATAGTAATGATGATGAAGCTCCTGTTGCTTGGAGGGAATGAGCTTTTCTTTCGTGTTAAACTTTCTGATTCATCCCCATCAAACACAAGCCCATAAAAATTTTGATGGAGTTGTGTGTAACGGGGCATTGAATTGGATGGAAAAATATGAAACAAATAGGATGCAATATGTATCATCATTAGACATATCAAGTGAAAAGTTTAGGGAAAGAATTAAGTTGCCATCCAAACCCAACATGTGCAACAAGAAAATACTCAACTGCAAGTTATTAGCTTTCAATGGATTTCTTTGTTATGCTAATCCAAGCTCCAAGGATAGGTTTGATTTTTGGGTCTTGAGGGATTGGGTTAAACGTAAACCTATTTGGACCAAGCAATATACATTAAGCCTTTCGTCGATGATTTGCAAGCCCAAAACTTTGAAGAGTTTCATTCAAGATAGTTTTTTACCTCTTGCAATATACCAAAATTTCAATTCTTGTTCGGTAGAAATCATTATACTAGTTTGCCGCAAGTTGTTTATATACAATGTGAAGAGTAAAGAGTTAAGGGCTGAAGAAGAAGGATTACTGGATTCAAGCTCTCTTCGTTGTTTTTCTAAGTTTACTCATCTTTTGTACTAGCGATTATAGCTCATACCAGTATAAGAAGATAAAAGACATTCGTTTATAAGTTTAATTCAAATAAAGTAGATAGGATTAGGATTGCATTCTTAGTTTCAAAGTTGTGTTGCATTTACCATTAAATTCAAGTCCTATAATGTAAAATAGGAGGTTGATCTTGGTTGTCATGATTCATGAGGTTACATATTCATTAGTATTTAATATTTACTCTTTAACTATTTATAATATCACAATTTTTTTAATTGTTAGCAAAATCTTTAAAACTCAAATTATCACGTGTTGTTAAATTTAGTAACAATGCTTTGTAGGGTTTCTCTTTAAACTAATTTAGAGAGGAATCATGTCCTTTTACTACAAAACGCGGGGGCATTAGGCCACATTTTTTTAGGCCGCGTTTTTAAAAACGCGGCTTAAGTTATTCATATGAAGCCGCGTTTTATACGTGCAGCTATAGCCCATGTCTAAAGCCGCGTTTTTAGTGTCTATAACCGCGTTTTTTGGGGTGGAGCTATTGCCGCGTTAAAAAAACGCGGCTATAGGACCTTCCTTTTTTTTTTTTTTTTTTTAATCTTATCCATGGCCGTGTTTAAAAAACCCTAGCTCCAGCTTGCCTAAAGCTGCGTTTTATAGACGCATCTTTAAATTTAGTCTGAAGCCGCGTGTTTAGAACACGGCTTTACATCTGGGATGGGGCCGTGTTTCTTAAACGCGGCTTCAAATTTTGCCTAAAGCCACAGTTTAAAAACGCGGCTTTAGGCTTTGTATAAATAGGAAACTAAAAACATTTTCAACCCTAGCCTCCATCTCTCAAGCCTTCACCCTCCATCTCAACCCTCACCCTCCATCTCTCCAATCACTTGCTAAATTTCCTATTTCACGACTAACATTTCAAACAAATAAAGCGAGAGATTCTGGGCAGCTAGGAAGACCAAAGGGCGTGGGTTCTGTGACGACCACCACCCCGAATCGGCTGACCGATCTTCGAGACTTGCCAACTCCAACTTCGACTCCCTTAAGTCCGAGGATGGCCCTGGTCCTCAACGACGTCAGTCTCTCTTTTCTATTTTAGGGTTTCATAATTAAAGTTTGTATTTTTAATAAATATTGTTTGATGTGATTTTGGATTCTAGGGTTTTGGCTGATGACTTTTGATTTGTTGTTGTGATTTCGGATTGATTTTGTGTTTCCTTAATGAGGTTTTTAGGGTTTTTGAAATGTTTAGTAGCAGAATGATTGAGAGATAGTTGAATTTGGGGATCAAATAGCTAAGTGTTTGGGTTTAAATTAAGTTGAGAGAGATTTGGTTACTTCCTGTTGAAATTTGGTTGCAAGATTGGGTCTTTGGTTGAATTTTAATTCAAATCTTGTGCTTTCGAATTGACTTTTGTGTCTTCCTAGTGAGAAATTAGGGGTTTTTGAAATGTTAGTTGTTGAATGATTGAGATAATGAGTAAAAAAAAATCCATAAACTGATCATCGTGCTGGTAAATTTGAGGCAAAATTCTATGACAAGGTAAATCCATACTTCCATCAAAGTTCTTTGATGATATAAGGCAGCTAGGCAAGAGGAAGAGGGCAGCATTGCTCCTTTTCCAAAGAGGGTATACACTTTTTTCCTGACTTTTTTGAGTTTTTTTGTGAACTGGGTTTGTGTTGTTTTGGTGTTTCAGGGCTTTGTGTTGGTAGTTAGTTGTTTAAATTGTTCATTGGTAGGTTAGTTTTGGTGTTATAATTGCATAATGATTGTTTGGGTAGTTTGATCTAATATTGTTTGGTTGTCTACCAATTGGATTGTTTTATAATTTTGCAAAGACATAACCTTTGGCATGCTAGTTTAATGTTGTTTTGTCGTTTATCGGTCGGGTTGCTGCTATAATTGCCAAAAAGGGTATATGGTAAATGATTTGGTTGCTGCTTGAATTGCTAAAAAGCTTATATTGTAAATGGTGAATTGTCTACTTTTGTGTTTGCAAGTATCTAGTTATATGGTGATTTTGACTAGTGTTGATTTGGTTTGGTGCATTGATACCTCTTTTTGTAATTTTCATAAAGGTCTCGGTGGGAGGGTCACCTGTATATAAGATAGATTGGAAATTGGGCAAAGGTGGCTTCGGTTAGGTGTTTGTCGGTCGTCGTGTTTCAGGTGGAACCGAATGCACCTCAGGTCCCAGAGCTATAGAGGTTAGCTCAGTTCAGATTCTCTTGTACTAGAAAAGTTCTGTCAGTTGTCTGGATTTTAACTTCTGAATTTTATGGTCATATCAGGTAGCTCTCAAATTTGAGCATAGAAACAGCAACGGCTGCAACTATGGCCCTCCATATGAGTGGCAAGTGTACAGGTAAGTCCTTTTTATTTTTATTTCTTAAATTGGCGCTTCTACTTTACTTTGCCATAAATTTATATTTTTATGTTTTTATTCTTTATTTTTACTTTGCCATAAATTTATATTTTTATGTTTTTATTCTTTATTTTTGTTGTTTAGCACTCTTGGTGGTAGTCATGGAGTGCCTAAAGTACACTGCAAAGGGAGGCAAGGAGACTACTATGTAATGGTATAAGAAATTCTTTATTCTTTACTTTGAATCAGTATAGCTAAAACAATTAAATAGAATACATCATATATTCAGTAATCAGATATATTTGTGATAATTCTTTACTTGAAATCAATAATACAATAGAAATAAAATTGTAACAACTGTAAACAATTTTCAGTAGTTAAAATATGCAAAATAAAACCAATTAGGATAAGGTTACTTACCTCCAAAAGCCATACCAAAAGGAACTTTTCCCTAACACTTCTTCTAAAATCCTTAGATCTCACATAACAATTTACAATCATCATTCACTCAATAATTAACTAATTTAAGAAAAACTTATAATGATATCCAATCAGAAGAAAGACTATTAAAAATATCCCATATTTAAGAAAGACTATTAAAAATGCCACCATTAATGCCTACCAAACAGTGTCAAAACCTACAGCCTGAGGCTCTGAGCTCATACTTTTGGAAAATCTCTGACACCCCTGCACCATCACAAGCCTCTTACTCCGAGTTGGTGGTTCAATCTCATCAACCTGTGAAGAGGAAATGGCCAGAGAACAAAGGCCAGAAGAGTAAAGACAGTTCTCTTGGTTGAAATCAATGCTTCTACTAGGAGAACTCAACTCATTTTGTTCAGATGACTTAATATATAAACCAGCCTTCTTCAGCTGAAAATGGCAAAAGCAAAATCAATATATATATATATATATAAGCTGTTTAAATTTTAATTTGAGAATTAACAATTTGCTCAAAGAGTTAGACATAACCATTAACCAACCGCAAAAAACATGAGAATGCTTCTGTGGCCCCAATTACTGAAGTGTGGAGTTGGTATGTGGCTTGTTTTCAGAATGACTGATAGTATCTGTATCCCACACCATTTAATGTCTGCAATAACAGTATTATCTGCAGCACTGCTGCTCAGGTCAGGATTGGAGGTCTGCTTTACAAGATCCAAGAAACAGGACCAGTTCCAGTTCCTAAGTTTAGAAAAGATTTCTGAATCCATGAGGAGGAGGCCGTAAGATGTCCGAGCAGCACATAATCTACGAGTTCCAACCTGAAAAAACAAAATATAATTCAAATAAAGAAACAAAAACAAAAAATTGCCCGTGAAATAATTTTTTTTTTTTTTTTTTTTGGAGAGAGAGACAAAAATTAATGGCATGTGCTACTCAAAACAATACCAACATTGATTCCTCTGAGAAAGTTCAATTAACATACCTTACCACACAGTCAAGGATTTTTTCCTTCCTTTGAAATGCGCTCAAAAGGAGGGGGAGTAAATTCAAAATATTTTAATATAGACCTGCACCAAGTAACCAGAACATATTTAGTGTAAAAGCATAAAAATAAAATTCCTCAAACTAAAATCAAATATCGAATGAGCAACCTTGTAGCACATCCAAAAACATTCAAATATCAAACAGTTCAGAAATTGTGTAGCTAAATGCTCAACCAGATATAAATAGCCACTGCCTGACCTATATCATTTTTTCACTTCTCTAAACTCTAGGATCCATCTAGAGGGTTAGCCTTTGCCATAAAAAGGAGGGTGAAATTTTTAATTAGGTGCAGTGGTTAAAGAATTACACAAAAAGCACGTCAGCTTACCCCAATAAAAAAGGAGCCAAGTCAAGGGCGCGACAGAAGGCCAAGCAAGCAAGCAAGCTCGTGAAGATCAAGACCCCTCCCAGCTTGATTGTAGTGCTCAATTACCGAAACAAGTTCATTCAAATCTTCCTCTTCTTCGACATCCACTGACATGTCATTCGCATTGGACTTGCCCAGATGCCAAAGCAAGCCCACAGCTTTGTCCACTATCTTTCTGGCTATCGGGCGAAAACATCCCATCAAAGGAGTGGTATAATTTGGGTGCAGAAACACCTCCCCCACCACCTTTACCACCTCCTCTTCTGTTCTCTGCACAAGCCCAAATGAAAAAAAAAATGCAATACTAAAACAAACAAACAAAAATCATTCAAATTAAAATTAAAATTAGTTCAACTAGCTCTCTCTTTGAGTTATTCCAAAGTAACCAAAATCCCATATAGATGTCCAAAATTCTTCTTAATTCCAGCCAAAACCAAAAAAAAAAAAACACACAAAATTTTGAACTTTACATGTCTCCAAACCTCAATTTAGCTAAACCCCACAATTTCTCCAACCCAAAACAAAAAGCAGCAAAAGTTTGCAATTTTCTCAGCAACCAAACAAAGAGAGAGAGAGAGTTACCTCATTAGCAAGCGAATCAAACTGCGGGAAAGACCGAAGCTCTGGGCAACGATCAAGGAACCTTTGGAGTGAAAATTGAAGACTGAAACTACCGTCCATGGCCATTGCATTTTGATCACAGTGCCTTCGTGTATGTATATATATAATATATATATTGAGAAAATAGATATGTATTTGTTTGTATAAACTACAAAATTTCACAGACCAGAAGCAGAAGCGATTTGAATCAAGCTCTAGTCTTTCTGGCTCCAACTTTCAATTTCGAAAGTGAAAAGATAGGGTTTAAGGGTTTCTTCTTCTTTCAATTCAGGGGTTTCTTCTAGGGTTTTAGAGAGTGATTACTTAGGGTATGAGTGATTTTCATTTTGACATTCACGATACCTAAATTAACCTCGTGCTTTTTCTTTATTCCCAAATTTTCAAAGTAGTCATCGCCATACCGCACAACTTTTTCTTTTTTTTTTCTTTTTCTTTTTTAATGTAAATTATATATTTAATCTCTTTTCTATACACCATATTTTAATTTAGTCCTTGTTATGGTACTTTTTTTCATACCTAATTTTATTTGAGTACCACCTATTTATACCACTAACAAGTTATTGAGTTTTCTCAAATATTTTTTGCTCTATTATTCCATTAATCACAAATATTTCATATCTCATTATCTAAACTAGGTCATGATATAAACTATTACAAAAAGCCCAAAAACTCATATTTTATCCAATTTTTTTATCATTATTTGGCTAAGCCCAAAACTGACCATTTGAATCCAATGAGCACATCATATTCTATTTAAAGTTCAAGAATACTTATGTTTGGCAATATTTGAAAAGCCCATGATTCAAGTCCATGACAAAACAATTTTATCAATGGAATTCAAATCTATAATCAAAGCTCATGGTTTAAACCCATGGCAATTTATTTATTCAAAACCCAATTCTCATTGGCAATATTAAAGCCCAATTCTCATTGGCAACATCAAAACACAATTCTCATTGGCAATATCAAAACCCAGTTCTCGCTGGCAATATTTAAAACCCAATTCTCATTGGTAACATCAAAACCCAATTTTCATTGACAATATAAAAACCCAGTTTTCGCTGGCAATATTTAAAACTCAATTCTCATTGGCAATATTAAAGCCCAATTCTCATTGGCAATATCAAAAGCCCAACTTACGTTGGCACTATTAAAAACCCAAACTAATTACTTGACACTATTTTATCGAAAGTCCAAGGTTATCAATACTTGGTAAAATACTACATCGTAATTATTTCACTTAAAAGTCCAATAATGAACAAATAATTTAGATTCTTAAACATATTACTGTAATATTACAAGCTCATGGAATGTATGAATTATTTATTCTCAAAACTCATGGCAATCATCTTATAAAAGCCTATGAAAAGTTATGAATATTGGACCCATGATATTTATTTATTTCATATTAAACCCATGCTCACTATCTATCTTATATCACAACATCCATAATATTTATTAGCAAAACTCATGGTAAATATTCAAACCCACAAGCTCATCATTTAAGTTATGATGTGATTATTAGAAACCATGAAACATTATTTGCAATATGAAATTCATCATAGTAAATATTACTTACAAAGGTATTTTGAAACTTGTCCTATTATTTCAAACATTACAACTAATTGCCCAAGGGCTGTCATATCAGTTGAAGTCCAAAGGAGGATGGAATTTCATTATCTTCCCCAAAATTGCACCTCTAGCAGAAGGGGAGCTGAAACCAAATTATTCAAATTCCAACAAATTGATGCTAAAAATGTTAAAAACATTCAAGACGTAATTCATGTGCCAAGCCCATGAATCTTAAAGGGGAAATAATTAGGAACATGTGGTTTGAAGGGCATAAAAGGATCTCCAGCGGAACCCCCTGAAGTGACTAAGAATTTGACACTTGGCTTGAGGTGTTGAATCTTACTTCTTGGGGACCAAATCTCAGTTGCAGCATTAGGATTCACTCTTGATACACAATAATTAAGCTCAGCCCCGAAAATCTTGGCACTTAATGCAAAAAGCTCTAAAATCCCATCATTACCTAAAGAAGCAAGACAACCCCTCAAAGTGGATTTTCCTACTTCTGATCAATAATCTCAGGAAACTTAAAACCTTGATTTCGTCACCTCTGATGAGTCATGCATTTTTGTATTCTTGCCAATCAATGCTTCTCCAAAGCTTCATTATAAAAACATACACACCTCAGCCCATTGGGAAGGAAGCCTCTCCAAGAACTTCTGTCATTGACTACATTCTGTAGAAATTCAACCCCTTTTTGCTTTCTTTAAGCTTCCCCAAGCTCTCTAGAGCTCACTCACAATCTTTCTTAGCCTATAGTCACCATAACACCAACATTCACCACCTTGCTTACACATTCCTACTCCATAAACGTCCCATAACTGACCAACCTAGCTACCCTCTTTGAAATTCTGGGTTTGTTTGTTATTTTGCTCGTGGTTTAGCTTCCCTCAAGCTTACCACTCATCATCTTTAGCCCACACTCATCTAATCTTAGAAACTCTTTTCCTCATTTACACAATCACAGCTCAAAATGTCCTCCAACTAGTCACAAATAGCCCATTACTCACAAAAAGCTTCAATCTCAGTGTTAATCCCATCTCACTCATTCAAAATAGCCCACATTCACCTCATTCATGCCTTATAATTATACACTCACCAAAATTTCAGTTTAATACTTGCTGCACTGAACTGGGGATCTTTCTCTCCCTTTATTCCATCCCATTCCTCTTTTATTTGTAACTACGGAGCCTTTAATCATTGTTTATTATTATGATAATGAATATAATGTATTTGTAACAATTGAATTTTTCCCTCACAATTGATGTAATGATGGCTGAAAGTACTATAATTTCCCTTGACCAAGACACACAAGGACCCCTAGGAGTGAACACTTTCCTAAATTTATTTTATCATTAACTGCTGGACTCTAAGTATAATTTTACCCCTACTGTTGGAGATAATACCATACTGCCAGAGGATTGATTTGAACTATGACGCCGTAAAAAGACTAATAATACAACAAACTAACAATACTAACATGTTTATTGGGCTTTATTGTGGTCTTCTTGTTAGGGTGCAGCCTCTATCTCTTGCTTGGGCGGACTTACACCACACCGATAGCCTTTGGGCTTTATTTCAAGGGCCCATCATTGAGTTTCGGCTTGGCTACCCCATATTCTATTTGGGGACATCAGAAATTTTCCCCCCAACAGTCCCTAACCTTTTAGTACCGTGCACGAAAACTTAGGGCACGTTTGGTAGACTGTAATAGATATTCCTTATGAATAGTTATTCTTCAAAATGAGGAATAACTATTCCTTATCAAAAGTACTGAATATCTATTTCTTCACCTTATGTATTAACTTTTTAAAAAAATTTCCTAAAAAACTATTAGTTGCCACATCTTCAAAAGGAAATAAAAATAAATTTTCCTTCTTTTTATACTCTACTAAATTGTGAATGCATATTCAGAATTCTATTCCTAAATAGTCACCAAACTAATTAATAGTAATACTTATTACATTCAAACTTAATGTATTCCTTGTAATACTTATTCCTATTCCCATGTAATAATCATTATAGTGTACCAAACGTGCCTTTATAGAAACTAGGGTTTAGAGGTCCCAGAAACAAATGAAAAAATCTTTTGCAAAAAAAAAAAAAGAAAAAAAGAAAAAAAAAACTCAATTAAAACTTGATCAAAAATGCCCCGGGGTTCTATTGGTCAAGAATTTTGATCAAAATACTATTTTGACATTTTTGCACGAAAACTTGTAGATGGCATATTTAGTGATCCAAAAAAGTAAAAGTCTAGCAGTAATGGTATCTTTGGTGGTGCCCCATGTCTGTAGTTTGAAACTCTGCACTATATACCTGTTGTCAAGGTTTTCAAACTTGAACCGTTCATTAAACCGTAAAAGAGAGAGGTTCAAGGTTTTTAAGGTCGGACCGAGGTTGAACTGGAGTCAAACCGTGATGACGTCATAATTAATTTAATAATTATTTAAATATAAATAAATATATTTATCCATAGATACCCTCTTCAAACAAAGTGAATATACATCCCTTTAAACACTAGTTTGGACATTTCACCGAATTAAAATTATGTACTCCTAAGTCCTAACACAAGGCAATTATGGAGAATTGGCCAAAAAAGCTCATTCTAGCCCACCTAGTCCCCATTTAATGGGACTAATTACACTTTTCTATAATGGTCTGAATATTTTTATTGAGTCCAGCCTAACCTTATTAGGAGTTTTTCCTTTTTAATTTTTCCATTTTCTCAGGTACAAACCATATGTATGTGAAGTATTTTAATTTTTAAGCCACCAAGAGGGTTTTTTTTTTTTTTTTTTTTTTTTTTTTTTTTTTTTTTAATATGGCCACAAAGAGGAATTTATTTATGTAGTTTAGCAAAAATCAAATTAGAGGGGAAAAAAATTTCCAAATATCATTTTGGAAAAAATAAAATGACACTACTTGCTTAGACTTGAAAAATCTTATGTGAAATTAGATGTTAATTAAACATGTTAATCTCAGGTAATGAAGTTATATTGCCACCCTCCCTTAAAAGTTACCATGACTTTTGAGTGGAGTTGTGGTGTGCCTTTGTATTATAACCCATTTCCCTCTCTCTTGTGTGTGTGTGTTTGTTTCTCAAAAAATAAAAGGTAAGTTATATTGTTTCATTACATCAAGGAAAAAAAAAAATTACAATGCTAAAAAAACCTTACTAATGTTTAGTATTTAATATTTATAATGATAATTTGATATGTTCTTCATGTTACCCCCTGCAGACACTCCTAGATGTTTCAAGATGGGTATGTGATATGAAGGATATGGAAAATGTACAGAAATAGGAGGTAAGCTTTCTTAAGGGGGGTTTATTTACTGCGCTTAAAGATCAAATGCACAGCGATATGGAACTCAAGCCAGGCAATAATGGGCCTTCCATACCTGCACATAGGGCCTTACTGGTTAGTCTCTCTTTCTCTCTCCTTGTCTTTTATATATAATTATGTATATAAAGTGGGTCCTCTAATAATCTATAATCTCAATAGAAAAATCTGAAGCCAGAAGTAGCTTGATTAACTCACTTGTTTGTTGCAAATTAATATTCTTCAATAATGAATGATTGTATTTTCTACCTTAATTATGAACTATTACATGTTTAGTATATAAAAAATAATCTTAAAAACTTATGTGTAGTCACTAGTCAATCACAAAAAAAATACTTTAGTCATTTATTTAAGATGTTGTTCAAGTTGCACTAATCACATTTATTATTACATTTTTTTTGTAAGTCTTTTATGATAAAACTAATTAATAGTAACTTTAGTATTTATTCAATAAAATAGTAATGATGTCATGTATTATGTAACAGGCAACAAGATCACAAATATTTAAGAATATGCTAGAATCGGTGGGTTTGCTACATCTGTAATCTGTTGGGCTTGCCGTGGGCTTGACTCTGTTACAATTTTTTTATTTTTTTTATTTTATTTTTTTTCAGGTCAGGGTGTTCCTAGGAACACCCTGAGTTGCACGTGGCGTTGCCACTGCTAATACTCCAACCCATTTAAAGTTTTGAAGTGGAAAAGATCTAACCACAAAAAGGGGAAAACAATGACCAACTAATATAGGATTAACTTTAAGAGCAAAACTTAAATACAATTTTTTAAGTGTTGTATATTAAGTTTTCAATTAAATTCAAATACAGAATTACATTCAAACACATGATTGTATTGAATTTAATTGTATTTGTAAAAGGTAACATTGTTTATATTGCATTGGTTGATTAATTTAACTAATGTCAATATTTAATTGGAAAACTGAATGTATAAGAATTATACTTAGATTTTGCCCAAATTTTAATTCATTGAACTTTTCCAAAGGCATAGATAGAATTATATACGTAATTCATGCAACTAACAAAAAGTTTAGTGAAAATGTACCGAGGCATTAAGTGGAAAGCAGATTGAAATTCCATGTTAGTTAAGCAATAAACACTTCCATAAAACAAAACGATAACCATACATGATAAGGAATCATCTCTCACCTCAAGAAATTTTGTTGTTGTTGTGCAATATCATATCATATTATATATAATAAAAGTTGGGCTTAGATGCTGTGGTTGCGCCATGTGACTTCACCAAATTGCAGAAATTTTAATAAATTTTTAAATTTTAAGAATAGATATATACATATTTTTTAGATAAATATGTCAAATCAAGTAATGAAAGAAAGTAGTATTTGATTTACAACTATAACACTTATGTCTATCTAAAATATTATCAACAAACCCTAAAAATCAATAGAATAGAATTACCTAAGGATAGAATTTAAATAAAAAAAGAGATTCTTTCATCTTGAAGCTTTTTAAATATAAATTATTTTTCTTCTCCTATCATTTCTAAATTGATAAAATCATAATTTGATTACAATCCAAATTCTTCGTTTGATCATTTTCTTATTATAATATATAAGTTGATAAGAATCTTAATTAAAAAAATCAATATAGTAAACGTAAAAAAAGGTCCATCTAATACTTCTTCTTTTTGTTATTTAAATTATATTACTACATGTAAAATCTTCAAAAAAAAAAAAAAAAAAAACCTTAATACACGTAAAAATTGCAGAAAAGTTTTTAGATTAAAAAAAAAATAGATATAATTTTTCTTCTTCGATAATTTCTAAGTTGATAAAAATCTTAATTTCATTATAATCCAAATTCTTCATCTAATCTTTTCTTAAAGTACACGTTAAAGTCCATCTAATTTCAGCTTCATATACCTCTATAAATTAGACTGACATTAGACCTTTTGTTCATATTAACTTCTTCAACGTAAAAGAACTTGATGTGACTTTAACTGTGAAGTTTCTCTCTGCTTGTGAAGGGTGGGTTTCCATTTCTTCCTAGAGTGTAAAATAGTCTGTCCCTTCTCTTGAAGGTGTCTCTGTCCCCCAAGGTAACAAGTTTACCTTGAGGCTTTGTTGGTTTTTTTTTTTTTTCCAGGGGTTTAGGGAAACAGTTATTAGAATAGGATGGAGGAACTTACAAAAACCTGGAATAATCTAACCCTCTCGGAATGCGAAGGTTCAAATTTTCGCATTAAGGAGGACCAGGCAAAAACTGAGTTTATTATAGCAGCTAAGTTCTTGACTAAGAGAGCTCAAATATAGATGCTATCGCTAAAACATTCACTCCTATCTGGAGATCGAAAAATGGTTTCAAAATTAAAAAGGAGAACAGTCATGTGGTTTTATTTACATTTGATGATAAGAATGAAATGGAGAAAGTCATGGCAGCTGAACCTTGGAGATTTGACAAGCGTCTTATGGTATTAAAACGATATGGTAAGGAAACAGATTTGGGAGATATGGAGTTCAACAAAGTGACGTTTTGGGTGCAAGTACATGACCTTCCAATTAGATTTCGGACAAGGAAGATAGTTGAACACCTATGTGAATCGGTTGGGATGGTTAATGTCGGAACAGATGAAGCAGAGACAGGGAGATAACTTCTTGAGAGTACGAGTCACCATTGATATCACCCAACCACTGTGCAGGGGGCGAGTTGTCTTGCTTGATAGTGGAAAAGAAATGTGGGTGCCTTTCAAATATGAAAGACTTCCAAGTCTATGTTTCTGGTGCGGATGCCTAACGCACGATGACCGTGACTGTGAACTGTGGGTTGAAAGTGAAGGTAGCCTCACTCAGGAGTCCCAACAATTCAGTCCCTGGCTTAAGGCTCCTCCTTTTATGCCTTCACGGCGTTACATGGTTAGAGTACCTGGTATTTTTTGCGGGGAAGAAAGCTGGATCATCGTCGGAAAAACCCAGTCTAGTGAAGAAAGCACCGGTGACAGTGGTGAGATCAGGGAATCTTGTACCGGAGATTATTAGGACTGAAAAGGAAAGACTAGAAACTCACGTAGAAGGCAACATGGAATCAGTCTTTAAGGAGGGGAATTCACAAGAGACAAGCCTAGCATTGGATGAGGGAATCAAGGAAGATGTGATGCCACACCAACCCGAGTAAATAAAGAGAAAGGTGTCAGATGAAGTTTTTGAGGAGGAAATCAGGGGATTGATAAGGAAATAAAGAAATATGACAACCCTCTCTGCCCCACCCGGTTTTGTAGTTAACATGGAAAAAGGAAAAAGTTGGGAGTCAACATTACATTTATGAGCAACAGGTGTCGTGCCCAACAACTCATGCAGCCAACGTGCTAGGCTCAGCAGTCCATGCGGCTCATTTGTCTCCATCAACAAGCATGCCACAATCTGAAAGTCCAAGCTCCCATGTCAATCACGTGCATGATGAAGGAACTTGGAAAAGGCTCACTAGAATAGGAGTGGCATCAGATGTTAGTATGGCCGAAACAATGGAAGGAAAAAGAAAGGCAGAAAGTAGAAACAACCATTCTGAGTTACCAAAAAAAAAGAAGGGTTTCCCAGGGAGGTGAAACAAAAAATAAGATATTGGAAGAGGCTGGTTACCAACCTTGCCAGAAGTAATGAGTCTCTTATTATGGAACTGTCGTGAGCTTGGGAACCCACATATAGAGAACGAGCTTGTTAGATTAATACAGGCAAAAAATCCCTCTATCGTGTTTATAGCCAAAACATGGACAGATGAAGCAAGGCTAGATCGAATTTTGAACAAGATTAATTTTGACCAGAAGTGGGTGGTTCCAAGATTAAATCATGGTGGTGGGTTAGTTTTATTTTGGAAAAATTCTATTAATATTGAGGTTATAGATTCTCACAGGTATTATATTGATACGATTATCAACGGGAACACTGAGGATGCATGGCGATTCACTGGTTTTTATGGAGAGCCCGAAACCCACCGGAGGAGTGAAGCTTGGAGCAAATTGAGTAGCTTAAATGCTAGATTGAGCATTCCATGGATTTGTGGTGGCGATTTTAATGAAATCGTCCGACAAGAGGAAAAGTAGGGTGGAATTCCTAGAGATCATAATCAAATGCAATTATTTCGAGACGTGATTAATGAATGTAGTTTTATGGATTTGGGATATGTGGGTCCGAAGTTCACTTGGGCAAAACATTTTGTTGATGGGCATTCCATTAGAATAAGATTGGATCGATGCATGGCCACAAACTCTTGGTTCCAAAAATTTACAGGAACTAGGATTCACCACCTTAGTTGTATGTCATCGGACCATTCTCCTCTTTTGATTAATTTGTTGGGTTTGCCGGATCCTAGGAGAAAGAGGTGCTTTAGATTTGAAGAGATGTGGTTGTCGGACCCATCTTGTGGTGAAACGGTAGAGGAAGTGTGGAATGGAACTAGTGAGCTAAATCCTAGCCTAGCCATTATGGAAAAAGTGGCTAAATGTGAGAAAGAATTAACTTGGTGGAATAAGCACAAATTTGGGCACGTGAGGAGGGAGTTAGAGATTAAGAAGGGCCAACTAGCTTTAGCTGAGAGAGTGGCTATGGTGAGTGGGGATAATTCTTGGATTAGGAGCTTAAGATTGGGCACCGCAGGAAAAAAAGAAATGACCTGATTACCTCTGAAACCTAAATAATGCCCGAAACACTCTCGACACTTTAAAAAATGACCAACCCCACCTCCTAAAGCGCATAAAATTACCAAAATACCCTCGGATACATGGAAATTGACCATAAATATCCCCCAATGTTTTTAAAAGACCAAAATACCCCTTGATGACTAAAATAAGACCAATATACCCCTATAAATCAAAAGATGACCACAACACCCCCATAATCATTGGAGCTGTCTAAAATACACTCGGAACATAGAAAATAACTGATACACCCCTAAAGCATAAAAAATGATTGAAGAACCTATGAAGGTAGCATTATAATGACAGAAAAATTAGAGAAATGTTATAGCATGACTGAAAAAAGAATTTTGTTCCTTCAAGTTCAAAATAAAGAAGATATTTGAGGTGAAAAAGAAAAAGAAAAAGAAAAAAAACCAAACCACCAAACCAATTAAACCAAGATGATCAAACCGCACCGCTATAGGTCAGAAAACCAACCCTAATCAGTATGCATTGGTTTTAATTATTACAAAACCGATTTTTATCGGTTCGGTAATAAATTTGAAAAAAAACCGAGCCGACTGAACTGTGCACAATCCTAAATGCGAGGATGATTTTTTAGGATAAAGTAACCAAAAAAAAAAAAACTACTGTAATATGTTAATGTAATCAATGTAAACTTCTTTTTCCGTAAAAAAAAAAAAAAAAAAAAAACAAACAAACAAACAAACAACCACAACAACAACAACAACAACAACGTTACAGCTTCTTTTGAATACAGAGTCACAAGCACATGTGATTGTGACTGCCGCCAATGAAGATTCAGGGTTCCCACTCAAAATTTTTGGGTTCCCACTAAATTAACTTTTGGTCTCCCACGTGTGCACACTTAAACAAAATACACTCTCTCTCTCTCTCTCATCACTCTCTCTCATGAAAAAAAAATCAGACCTCACTCTCTCTCCCTTGCCGATCAACCTACCTTCGAATCGCTGTCCATCACGCCGCGGCTGTCCTCCGATCTAAGGCTTTACACCGTCCAATCCGCCGCTGCAGCTTTTCCCACCCATCTCACCATCGCCGTCCTTCATCTCCACTGGGAATCGGGCCGGTATAATCTGTCCTACCCTCTGCCGCCGACACCAACAACCTCCACCATAGCCACCGCGACCATCCCCGGTCTCTTCCCTTCCCTCTGCTGCCCAAAACGCTCCTGAAGGTATACGAATCCCTAAACTTTTTTGTATGTTTTGTGTATTTATTTGCTTTGATTTTATTTAAGTTTGTGATATACTGATATTATACCTGAGTTTGTTAGGTTTTCAGCACATATATGGTATGATTTTGAACTTAGGCATCTGGGTTTGGATTGTTAAATGCTTGAATTTTGATTTAATTATTTCAGTCCAAATACTGTTCATTCGCCCTTTATTTGTTGAACTTGGATTTATATTGCTACAAAGTGGTGGTGGTGCTCTGTTATCTCTTTAACCTCTGTCCTTGGTGAAGGAAGGCGTTGAGCTAGGTTCTTTGTGTGGCAGTAGTGCTAACAAAAATTTGACCATAGGCAATCTTGTTAAGGAGAGTATGCCATTGATCACTTGGTGTTGTGTGTAAGGCAAGCACTGAATCAGTGGGTCATCTTTTGCATAATTTTTATTTTGTAGACTTTTTGTACTTGTTATTTGTCACCAAGTATCTGATGCAATGAATCAGTGGGTCATCTTTTGCATATTTTTTATTTTGTAGACTATTTGTACTTGTTATTTGTCACAAAGTATCTGATTTCATCAATAGGCTATGATACTTTCTTTGGCAATGAATGTTGTCTGAGTCGTGTTAAGGATGTTTATACTCTACATGCTGTATTTTTATTTTTATTTTTTAATTTTAGGTACTCTATATGTTAGTGTGACTATGGCTATGCTAGACATGACATGAAATTCTTTGTTTTTATGTAAAATTGAGTCAAATACACTGACACTAGGTAACTAATTTTGTCGATTAAGATCGTCTTTCGTGTGTATCATGTATGGAACAAGACATAATTTAAGATTGCATGATGAATGGCATAATTAACTAATCTTCTTTGTGTTACTACTTACACCCACAAAAGCTTACTCCAAATGCCGTTCACTCCATCTGGCATGGCATGGGTAAACTATGTATGTATAAATTACCAAATCTTAGTTAGTTATATTCCTAGTGTTCCGTTTCCCTCACATTATCAATCTTTAACTTTTCATGACTGCAACAACAAACTAACTTATATGCTCATATGGATTTCCTAATTTTAATCACTACAGCGTCAAGATCATAAGGAATCACACACAATGAGGTCTTTCCCATTTCAGCCACACTACTCCTACTTCTCCCAATATCAAGAATTGGCCTTACAGGTTCTAGGAGTATTGAATAGACCAGACTGATGTCTACCAGCAAGATTTTCACTAATATAGGTCCCAAAGCCTAATGTTGTTGTTGTTGAATTCTCCTCTTATTTGCAGGTTGAGAAACCTCCATTGAAGTGTAATAGCCGTATCAGCAAGAATAAGGATCTATCAGTCTACTCTACCTAAGATTCAACTTTGTTGTAGTAGCTAGCAAGTGTACTAGTTTAAAGAATCACAACTAAGTGATTCTATGTTCTATTTCATGTCCCTTTAGTTCTAGCTTTATCACCATAAGCATAAGGATGTCTCCAAGGAAGACTCATTGAATGTGAGTTTATTGCCTTCTTCAATCTGTCACTATTGTCCAAACTTCTCTGTAATCAAATATATGTAATACTAGTATGTGTTTTGTTTATCAAATATGTAGTTATGTGTTTTGTTAAAGTATAACACTTAAGTTTTAAACATTTCTGACCTCAGCTTTTGGAAACGATCTTGAACTATCATAGATTTGGAATTCTCAGAAATGATATTGATTCAAAGCTTTACAACATTGAAGAGAGGGAGAGAATATAAGAGTTAGATGGAGAAGTCAAGAGGCGGGAAATATATGACTTTGAAAATTCCTTAGTTCCTTTCCAAAAAGAAAAAGAAAAAAGGTCCTTAGCCCATAAAGGGAAAGGATAGCATTTTGGTGACTCAGGAACATTTCAACTCAAAACCATTCTGCCACATGGTTGGCAAGAGAAACACCACGTCTTTGGTTCTAAATTGAGATTTTATTTTGTCGCAAGATATTCTTGGAGTATCAAAATTTTGCGATGCACTTCATAGAGTTCAATAGTAACCCAATGAAAATTTACAACATTCAGTCTATCACAACGAAAAAATTTTTATATATATGTTTGGTTGAAAATTAATTACCAAGGGAGAGAGGTGTCTAGCACATGAAAAATGATCTTGGAATCATAAATAATGAAGGGGGTTTTAAATCCTGGTAACACCATTAATTAAGCTATAAAATCCTTGGCCAGAACAATCATTAACTCTTTTACTAAACAAGATATCATAAATGAAAATAAATTACAGCCCATGAAAAGTTAAAAGACATACCTTCTCTTCTTTGATTTATTTTCTTGATACGAATCCATATTAGTTGAATTCTGTCTAGAAGGGAAATCATAAGGAAAGAGATGGATTATAGACTTGGCTCCACAGCACCTCAAGTAAGTGTGTGAAATGAAAAAGCTTGAGCTATGACTTATCAAACAAAGTACTTATAAGGGGATCCTACATCCCAGAGAGAGAGAGAGAGAGAGAGAGAGAGAGATTATATGGCTGAGTTTGAAACGCCCTTGCAAGTAGGCCAAGGGATTTTGACTACAGCGTATATATATGCCATTGAATTTAGAATATTTCCTAGTTTATTTCACTAGTGTATTTAGAGATCCCAACCGGGCATAAAAAAGTTCAGCAGAGAGTTTAGATAAATTTAAACACGATCAAAATATTCTGACATATTGGCAAGCAATTATACCTCAATAATGCCACCATATAGCCAGCCAAAAGATAGATGGGGATACAACTACTTTTGGCTAGGTTCAATCTCAGGTACTGACAAAGCAATATGATTTGAACACTGGATCCATATCCTATGTAATACCTAGGGTATTGCACGGTGTGCAATTCCTCTATTCTCAGCCATAGAGTTAATCTAATGGCCCAAATCATTGACACCTCATCCATCCATGCTGGCAATCCATGTGCTCATTTTTCTTTTCATTTTAGCTTCACTTTTCAGTAAAACACTCTCTCCTCTCTCTTTCTCTCCCACTTCAACCGGTGTCTCTGTTGCCTCCACCACTCTCTCAACCTCCACGCTTCCCTCAACCTCATCATCACTGCTGATAGCATACCCAACTCAGACCCATCAGCAAAATCGAAGAAAAAACATCAACTCACCGTTTGAAGCCAAACCCCCATGCCTCGTAGAGCGCTTTTTAGACCCAGATCAGAGAGCAAGGTTGCGGTTTGGAGAGAATCGGGTCTGGATCTCCGGTTCTGACGATATGGAATTTTTAAGTTTTTTTCCCATAATTTTCTTATTTTCCAAGCTCTTTTTTCCTATAACGGTCTACCAAGGCTAAGTTTTGTATACAGGAGCCTAAATAACTGATGGTAAATATTACTACTGTGTAATTATAAACATAAAAAAAATGCAAGCATCGGACAAGAAGAGTACAAATTAATTTATTGTGAGGCAAATTACAGCTGATATTCTTTGCTCTATTGGTCTGGTACCTCTGTCCCTATTTCCATTCCCATGTTCGGTCCTCCACATTCACGATTGCAAATACTTTTCTTTTTTCTTCATGAAACATGTGATATATTATGTAGTATTATCATGTATCTTTTTTTCTTCATGGAACATACAATATATTATTTAGTATTATCATGTTTTTTTTTCTCTCTTCATGGAACATGCAATATATTATTTAGTATTATCATATATACATTAGGTTTAAAAAACACAAAAAACTGAGAAGACGGCAATACCCCCACCTAATTTGTTGGTGCGTGACATTATAACAGGATGGCCAAGGTAATTTCAGCCCATGGTGTAACAGATGCTAGGTCATTTTGCAATATTGAGCTGCATAACATTGCATAAGAAGATTACGAACTTCCAGAAGCCATAAGTTTTTGATAATTTGGTCATTCGAGCATTGTGACCACTCGTTTTCATACGTTTTTGTGAGATCTACGAGCAGGTAAAGAGAAAATGAGCATCCACGGTGATTAGAAAAGCATAAAATGCGCGTAAAAATCTGGAAACTTCAAAATGTCATAACTTTTGGCATAGTCGTCCGTTTGGGACACTTTTTTTTTTTTTTTTTTTTTTATTTCATATAACTTTTCGAGATCTATGCAGCTGCTCCAACTTTTTCGCCAAATTCCACTTATTTTTAGAGATATGGATTTTTTAAGTTTTTTTCCCATAATTTTCTTATTTTCCAAGCTCTTTTTTCCTATAACGGTCTACCAAGGCTAAGTTTTTTTTCATATATAATTTCTCAAAGGTAGGAAATATTCTAAATTCAATGGCATATATATACGCTGTAGTCAAAAGCCCTTGGCCTACTTGCAAGGGCGTTTCAAACTCAGCCATATAATCTCTCTCTCTCTCTCTCTCTCTCTCTCTCTCTCTCTCTCTCTCTCTCTCTCTCTCTCTCTCTCTCTCTCTCTCTCTCTCTCTCTCTCTCTCTCTCTCTTTGTGGGACGTAGGATCCCCCTATAAGTACTTTGTTTGATAAGTCTTAGCTCAAGCTTTTTCATTTCACACACTTATTTGAGGTGCTGTGGAGCCAAGTCTATTATCCATCTCTTTCCTTATGATTTCCCTTCTAGACAGAATTCAACTAATATGGACTCGTATCAAGAAAATAAATCAAAGAAGAGAAGGTATGTCTTTTAACTTTTCATGGGCTGTAATTTATTTTCATTTATGATATCTTGTTTATTAAAAGAGTTAATGATTGTTCTGGCCAAGGATTTTATAGCTAAATTAATGGTGTTACTGGGATTTAAAGCCCCCTTCATCATTTATGATTCCAAGATCATTTTTCATGTGCTAGACACCTCTCTCCCTTGGTAATTAATTTTCAACCAAACATATATATAAAATTTTTTTGTTTTGTTTGTTCTTTTTTTTTTTTAAATTTAAATTGAAATTTTATAGATATTCGATCATTTGTTATTTACACAATGAGAATGTTTTAGTTTTGGGATTCTAAAGATTTTCAATCTTCTAAGAAAATGGTTATCATATTTGTTAAGCTTGTTAATTTTCTCTTATATTTATTTTAAGTTAAATAATTTTTCATAAAATTTTATCTCAAAGAATCCCAAACGGAATCAAAGAAGGCCAGAAGGAATTCTCACCCTGTCTTAAGCTTTTCAGAGGAAGACAAGGTTGGAACCACCCAAGCCCACGACGATGCGTTGCTGATCACCCTCAGAATCGGGGGCTACGATGTGAAAAGAGTGATGGTGGACGGTGGCAGCGTTGCCGAGATCAAGTACCACGACCTCTATAAGGGTTTAAAATTAACATCGGAAGATTTGCTGCTGTATGGCTCCCACTTAATGAGCTTCGATGGAAAGCTTGTCACTCCAAAGGGCATGATCAGACTGCCCATCTAGACGGGCCCAGAGATTGTGGAGGTAAACTTTATTGTAGTTGACACCTATTCACCATACATAGCCATCGTTGGCAGGCCCTGGCTTCACACCTTAGGAGTCGTTGCCTCCTCCTTACACTAGAAGGTAAAGTTCCCATTGGGGGATTAGATCCTCGAGATCCGAGGTTACCAGCCCACGGCACGGCAATGTATGGTGGCTGCCGTCTCACATCGGCTTGATGCGGAGTTCTCGGCCCTTGTGGAAAAGGATTTATAGCAATCAAAAGCCCCGGGGCCACCTCTTAAGGCAGTCGCCGAAGAGGAAAAATGCAAGGATCTGGAGAGGGTGGTCGTCGGGGACAACGCAGAGAAATACTTTCAGGTAAGGGCCAAGTTGCCTCCTCAAGAGAAGGAAGAGCTGGTCGAGTTTCTCAAGAGGAATACCGATGTGTTTTCATGGGACGCCTATGACGCTCCAAGGATCGACCCAGCCTTCATCTGCCACCACCTCAACGTCAACCCCTCCATTACCCCTAAAAAGCAATCACCCTGACGCCCATCTAGAAAGCATGTTTAGGCAATCAGGGAAGAGGTGATGAAACTCAAGCCTATTGGGAAACTAGCTACTTCCAAAGAAAAAAGAACTAAGTACTAGACAGAACCAAGGTCTTGCATGGTCCTCGGACTCAAACCTATGGGGAAACTAGCTACTTACTAGACAGAACTAAGACCTTGCATGGTCCTCGGACTCAAGCCTATGGGGAAACTAGCTACTTCCAAAGAAAAAAGGACTAAATACTAGACAGAACTAAGGTCTTGCATGGTTCTCGGACCCAAACCTATGGGGAAACTAGCTACTTACTAGACAGAACCAAGGTCTTGCATGAATACTACGCAATAATCTGGTCCTCGCCCCGTGATCAAGATGCCAATAGATGAAACTATTCTCCCCATGTAGATAAGTAGGCAAAAATTTTGGATACGAACTTCAGCAAGTCCGCTATCAGATTAGTTATCCTTGAAAGAAGTTAATGAAATCAAAAATTCGCATAAGTTGTGAACCCAGGCTAAACGCACACTTAGCACCTCTGAGTTTGGGGTTTCGGGGCTTTAAGGCGGGCATGGTGCATACATGTTATCATTTTCAGGTATACAATCCATACTAACAGTGATAACAAATAATAAAAGCGAGTGAAACAAAAAGAAAATAGAAAATTTCATTCATTCAAACAGAGCCCTATTACAGTAAACCACTTTGTTCCAAAAAATAAGAAAAATAACAACACAACACTACAGCAAATGCAAAACCAAAACTGCCTTAGGTGGCCTATTCCTTTGACCTGGCCTCGGCCCCTGCCTCGGAGAGCTGAGCAGGGGAGGTGTCGAGATCTTTGAAGCCCTCGCCAAGGGGAACTGACAATAGAGGCTTGACGAGGAGAACTGGCCCATCGACAAGGGAGACCAGATCATCACCTGTGGACCTTATTGTCTCTTGGGGTGCATCAACGTTTTGACCTTCAACCGTCTTAGCCGCCCCAGAAGGACCTCTTTCCTCGGCCAGCTCCTTGGAGGAAGTTATGGCCAGAGCAACATCGGGGCCGGTAGCCTCAGTCTGTCCTAGGGCATCCTTGGCCTCGGAGCTGGAGGAGGCATCTTCCCTGATGGTAGGGGGGTAGTACACATGCTCTGCTTTCCACAGGTTAGAGGAGGCTTCAACCCTAGCCTGTTTAAGAGTCTCGTTCCAAACCTGGGAACAGTAAAGCCTACATACCCCAGGAACTTGAGCCTTTAGAATAGCTTGGGTCTCAGCCACTCCTAAGTCGTAGGCCTCCTCCTCGGCCTTCTCCTTGGAGCACTTGGCCTCAGTCCTGGCAGACACAGCCTCATCCTTGGCCCTCAAGGCCTCGTCCCTAGCCCACTCAGCAACTTTCTTGCCCCCCTCTGGCCAGTTTCTGTTTCAGGTCGGCAATCTGCTCATTGGCGATCTGCAGCTGCCCCTCAGCCTCTTGCAGGCGCTTGGTCTGATCCGCGGCCTACTTCTAGGCACTGGCCAGGCCTGATTTGGCATTATCCCTGACCCTAGTCACCTCCTTCAAATCCTTCCTTGCTTTTAGGAGGTCGGCCTCAGAATTCTTGAGGGTTCACATGGCGTTCAAACGCTTTTCACGCTTAAGGTCTAGGGTCCTACCCTAGTCATTAGCCATCTCCTCCATTCTAAAAGTAGCTTGGACGGCCTGCCATTAGAAACAAGCAAGGTGTGAATTGGAAGCTAGGAAATAAAGACCAGAAAAGCCACAGACGTTGAAAACCTTACCATGTCGAGGTACCTCTTCATACTAAGGAAAAGCTCCTGCCTCCTCAGGTTCTTCAGATCTTACATATCGGCAGGGAGTAGCAGGGACCTCTCCTCAAGTTCTTCACATAAGTGCCCTCACCCTTATTAAAGTCCCTGAGGGAAGCGTCGCCCATCAGGGGCTCCCCATGGAGCATCGGGCCAGGGAGCCATGCCTGTGGCTCCGATTGAACGACAACTTCCTTTTCCTAAGCTTGAGGCGCGACCCTTAACTGCTTTGAAGCCCGCCGACCCTCGTCCTCCTCTTGAGAAGTGCGGGATCTCCCCCCGTCCACAAGGTCTTTCCCTTTGACATACCTCTTCCTCTTGGGGTCAGCATGTTGAATGGGGAAGGGGGGTTTAGCTGGTTACGGCAAGGCAGATGACGACCTGGTCTAAGGGGGTTGGGGCTTGGAAGGAGGAGGGGGAAGCTTAGGTTGTGATTTCCTCGGCACATCCTTCCCCGGCTGGCCTTCGAGTAGGTCCTGAAGGCTAGTGGATGGCTTCCTCTTAAAACCCATGTCGGTCTGCAAAAAAGTCCCCTGAAGATTCGCTTCTGTCAAGCTAGGATCGCCTAAGTCACCAGAAGGACCCTCGGATGGATCAAATTGATCAAATGCACCGAATTCGTCCTCGGACTGGTCCAATTCAATGACCTGCTCTTCGCCTTCTGCCCCTCCTTCCTCGGTCTACGCGGCCTACTGAGCAGAAGACCCTTCAGGGAGGAAAAAACCGTGCTCTGCGATGGTGATCTTTTGAAGCCGAGGATCTTTGGCCTTAATTATGTACTTCGAGATTGCGAAAGATTTTTGGATAGGATCGTACCCGAGGATCTTGTGAGCAGCTCTGACCTGGAAGTCACCTTCATCCACAAAAACCTCCGCCTGAAGAATGGTCTCTAAGTCCGTCCGGTTAACCAAGTGAAGGTGGCGTTTGAAGGCGTGAGGATCTGCAAAAGAGAAAATGTACCCCCGTTAGCAACCACACAAATGTCAATTATGGCAACATCTAAGAAGTGACTCTCCCCAACTCAAGTGCCCCACCTGGCATCCCCTCCTGAGTCAGGCAAGGTAGGCCGTCATGCCACGCCCTTGACACGATGAGGAAGTCTTTATTTAGACCCTTGCTAGATTCTAGGAGACATTGAATGAGGCGGACCCTTTCATCCCTCGTTTTCATATAGTAGGTTTTATATCCTTAAGGTATTGGAGGTTGTAGCACCAATTTACGTCGTGGTGGGTCAACCTCAACCCCATCTTTTCGTTCAAGGCATCCACACTGCCCAGGATCCTAAACACATTGACGGCACACTGAATAGGTGCTAGTCGGAAGTGCCTAAGGTAGTCCCACATCACTAGGCGCATAGGAAGCCTTATGCCCCCTTCTAAGAAGGTGATTATAGGAATCACCAACTCGCCTTCTCGCCTCATAATGTGCCAGTCACCCTCCTTACAGTACCTCAAACCCACATTGCTGTGTATTTTGTAATCAACAATGAATTTCTCCATCGCCTCTTCCGACTCAACTAAGTTCTTAAATCTACCTATCCTTGGGACCAACTAAAAATTCAAAGAAGGGCGAAGGAAAGAAAAGGAGAGGAAAGGAAGGGACTTAGAAAGGATGAAGTATAAGTTAGAGAGAAGAGAAAACTTACAGAAATGAGGAAGAGCTCCTTGGGCAGGCTTTTTATGCTGAAAGAAGGCGTAAGTACAACTGAACACTCGACCAAATTCAAGGTATGTGCGCAAGAACTCTTAGATGTAAAAGTAAAATGGCAGATTAAGTTCGAATGGGTATTTATACCCCCAATTAAGGTAACCGCACGGTTTTTCGCGCCCATAAAGACTAGAGAAATTCACACCGTTGGATTACCATCACGCCATCCAACGTGGGGAGCACAGAGCCGCTAGAATTTAATGAAGACTCGCCCTGTATATCGAAGCGCCAGAAATGTGTCTTGGGCAAAACAAAAGGCCCTGACGTTAGTAGAGGACAAGACTTGACAAGCCGCTAGGGGGCTTTGAGGACATCAAAACCCTCCTCTCCATCCGAGGAGCCAGATAACAGGATTTTGATGTCGTGGTGGAGGAGCAATTCTGGGAGAAGTTGTCACCTCCGCATTAAATGCCCGCAGTTGACAGTCTGGCCGCATTAATGAAGGAATGACCCCTGAACAGTGCTGCAACCCACAACAAGTTGAGGAGGGCGACGGATGGGACAGACACTCTAGTAATGACCTGTATGATCAACAAATGGACGGCCAAGATCAATGGGAAGGAGATATATAACTAAAAATGCCCTCCCGAGAGAAAAGAGGGAGGCAGGAATAAAGAGAAAAAAGAAAGGAAAACAGTTGCAGTTCTTACTAACTTGAGAGCTTTTGCCGCTCAGCACTAAAGAACGAAGAAGAAGAACCATTCCTCAGACCGCCCCAAGGATCTACCTTTACCCTTCCTTTAGACGATTTGATCACCCCATCTCCTTACAATCATGTCCAGCTGTTGGAGCTCTCACTAAAGCCCAGTTCTTGAGCCCATTTTCTCTACCAAATTTATTGTATCGGGCCCGTTGGATTTGGGCTCATTTACGCCAACAGTAAAGAACCTCCCAAAAGTGGACCCTACATAATAATAATAATTATTATTATTAAAGTAAAATTGCGAAAGATAAAATTTTTCTTTCATCCAATAATTTTTGTTTAGCCAACCTTTGCTTTTCTCTAAATAAATAGCATTATAGAGTACTTCTAATACAATTATTAAGAGTATTTTTTCCACCACAAAGGATTAAAAATAAACAAAAATGATTAAACTCTCATAGTGTAACATCTAAATTGAGCACTATAAAAATCATATAGTAAAATAATATTATATTTTTATATTTAATCCTTTATAACGCAATAGGATAACATTTAACAATCAAAGAGAGAGAAAAAAAAAACAATTAAAAAAAACCAAATCGCATTAACCTAAAGTAGATTAAAGAATATAAAAATTTATCAACCTAAAGCAAAGATGCAAGAAAAATAAAAAATAAAAATCCACCCAAAAATTGTGTGTGAGAGAGAGAGAGAGAGAGATAGAGAGAGAACCTTTTTTTTTGTAAGGAAAAACTATACATAGAATGAAAGAGATAGTGAAAAATTTATAGTAAGAGGGTGTGAATAAGAAGAGACAAAAATAGAAGAAGATGAAGGGAAGGATAAAGAATGATATTAATGTAAAGGGTAGTGGGGAGATGAGAAGATGAGGGAAGGAGAGAGGTTGGAGAAGTAGTGGGGAGATGAAAAGGTATGGGAGGGAGAAAGGTTGGAGAAGTGTAAATGCGAAATTAAAAAAAAAATTAAAAAAAATTATAAGAAAATGGAAAGAAAAAAGATAATGACGTGGATGCTAATGTGACTTAACGTGAGCGTAGCAGCATTAAACACTACGTTTCAGCTTTTAGTAATATATAGATTAAAGTATTTTTTTATGTGGGTATTTTGGTCAGTAGTGAAACTATTTAAATATTCAAGAATTTGAATGATGCATACGAAGAAAAGTTTAATTTTATTTTTCAATAAACTAGACGATGTACTTGCAGATTTTTCTAGGTTCTGAGATTTAATCTTTTTCTATAGTTTTGTTGCGTTAAGCGGAGGTAGAGCCTATAAACTTTTGGGCTTAATGGTCAGGTTTCTGCATGGTTTTCTTTGATAAATAGTACCTGATGTGGACTTCTTAGGATATGTAGTAGAACCCGAAGTAGTATTGGGGGAAATTCAGAAGCCACCCTCAAAAATAAAATTCAAAAGCCTAATAGTCTAGGCATGCGTTATTATTTGTTTATTGATCTCAGTAGAAGTGAATAAGAAAGTCAACGAAGTTTGACTAGTTATTAAAAAAAAAGAAAGAAAGAAAGAAAGAAAGAAAGAGAGAAACAAACAAAGGAACACACAAAATTGAAGATGGCGCACGTGCCTACATAGTAATAGGAGTTATGGTCTTATCTGGGTTGACTGGTGTTGGGAAGCAGCAAAAAAAAAATGTACGGGGTTTTATCGAGGGGCGAAGCCTGGGAGGGTGTGTGGAAGCTGGAAGGTGGAGTTGGGTCTCACTTTAGCAGGGCTTGAGGGGACCTAATGTGGACTTCTTAGGGTATATGGCAGAACTCGAAGTAGTATTGGGGGAAATTCAGAAGCCACCCTAAAAAATAAAATTCAGAAGCCTAATAGTCTAGGCATGCATTATTATTTGTTTATTGATCTCGGTAGAAGTGAGTAAGAAAGTCAACGAAGTCTGACCAGTTATTAAAAATAGAAAAAAGAAAGAGAGAAACAAACAAAGGAACACACAAAATTGAAGATGGCGCACGTGCCTACATAGTAATAGGAGTTATGGTCTTATCTGGGTTGACTGGTGTTGGGAAGCAGCAAAAAAAAAATGTACGGGGTTTTATCGAGGGGCGAAGCCTGGGAGGGTGTGTGGAAGCTGGAAGGTGGAGTTGGGTCTCACTTTAGCAGGGCTTGAGGGGACCTAATGTGGACTTCTTAGGGTATATGGCAGAACTCGAAGTAGTAGTGGGGGAAATTCAGAAGCCACCCTAAAAAATAAAATTCAGAAGCCTAATAGTCTAGGCATGCGTTATTATTTGTTTATTGATCTCGGTAGAAGTGAGTAAGAAAGTCAACGAAGTCTGACCAGTTATTAAAAAAAGAAAAAAGAAAGAGAGAAACAAACAAAGGAACACACAAAATTGAAGATGGCGCACGTGCCTACATAGTAATAGGAGTTATGGTCTTATCTGGGTTGACTGGTGTTGGGAAGCAGCAAAAAACAAAAATGTATGGGGTTTTATCGAGGGGCGAAGCTTGGGAGGGTGTGTGGAAGCTGAAAGGTGGAGTTGGGTTTCCCTTTTGTAGAGCTCAAGGCTCTTCCATCTGAGAAAGGGAGTGTCACTTCGCATCCATTTGCAGATTCTCAAGCACTGTTTAAAAAAAAAAATAAAAAATGAAAAGACCCTACCAATGACACCTCTAATCAGGGACGGAGTCATTTTTGGCTTTGGGGGGCAATTTTAGCAATTTTGCCAAATAAAATTACTCTTGCCCCCTTAACAAAATCATTAGCCCTCTTAAACAAAAAGAAGAAGCCCATAAAATATAATTAGTAAGCTCAAAAAAATTAGTCCAACCACAAAATGACCAAGAGAAAATAAGCTAAAGAAAATTTAGCCCAATCAACCAATTTTAGACCCAACCCTTGAAAATTTTAAACAAAACCAATTTGGACTCAATACCACAACAGATTCCCGAAACCATTCCATCAAATTCCAAAAAAAATAAAGAAGAGCAAAAACCTAATTAGAGACGCTTGTGAAGGCCAAGGGATGATTGTGTGAGGAGGTAAAGTGAAAACATCAGGAACTGGTTAGAGATAGGCAAAGTGGGTACTCGTGAGTTTACATCTCTCTCTGGTGTCCTTCTTGTTGTTTTTATTTTTTCCCTAGACTTTTCTTTCTCTATTTGAAATTTGATAATAATGAGTGGTGGGGCTTTAAAGACTAAAGGGACTGCCAGAGTATGTTAGTGAATATGTGATGTTAGTGCGTGGGTGTGGTGTGTTATTTTATTTTATTTATTTTGTAGTATTATACTATTATGTTAAAAAAAAAAAAGCAAAGTAATACTATAGTAGTAAATATTAAAAAGTAATGAATAATAATTATTCATTTTTAACTTTTTACTTAATTAGTTGGTTGATTAGTTAAGAAACTATTTGAATTGTTATGGGATCAACGTTGTTATTCAAGTATGATCAATATAATTATATAAATTATATGTGATTTTTGGGATTTAAATAATTATTGAGTTCCATCATGAAACAAATGACATAGATTGAAGTTGTAATGTATTAATAAAAAATATATATATTGAAAAATGGTTATTTTGTAATTTCTCTTTTATTGATATTTCTTTAATATTGAATGGTAGCTTGGATTTTCTTGAAAAAAATATTTGTTAATGTTTTGCCCCCCCCCCCCCCCCCAAATCCAACTCCTGGCTCCGTCCCTGCCTCTAATAGTTACGAATAGGAGTAGTAGAGGAAGCATATCAGCTCAAAGAAGAATAGCTTTTAATGTTAGCAAATAGAAAGTACAACTAAAGGCCTCAGAAAGTGCGTTGTTGATTCCAATCCCAGGCATTTGTTTTAGCAGTTATATTTCTATTTGAAGACTCAGAAAGGGTTTTTTGCAAGTTGCAACCACGTAGAGCACAACTTTCATGATAGTTAGATATCATAAAACCCCAAAAGTAATATACATTTTTCTGTTTTAAATATAAAATAAAAGGTATGTACAAAAGGCATAATAGCCCAAAAGAAAACCAGACTGATTTTATTCTTTTTTGCATGGAGAAGAGAAGTGAATTGTAGGCTTGTGCGGCCTCTGTACATGAGTCCAAGGAAAGTGATAGATGATTCCTAATAAGATAGAGCTAAAACTAAAACTAAAGAATAATTTCTCCAAGTTCTAGTCGGTCCTTAAGTCCTCTGAGTAACGGAAAAATATCAGTCAATATCCTCTTAACCAAAAAGTAGTAGATATTCATATAAAAAAAAAAGTAGTGGATATTTTTTTTTTAAAGGATAATTTTGGAGTCTTGATGGCAATGGGATTTAAAAGCAGGGTTGACCAACTTTGGATTGACATATGACGTGGTCTAGGGAGGATACTACAAAACTGCTAATATCTTTTTCACTTTTGATCAATGGTTGCGATTAAATCCTGTAGTGTTTTGGGGAATTGTGTATTTTCCATTAAAATAAAACAAAGGTTAATTAAATTTTAAATGTAAATATTTGCAGATAATCACTACTCTTTATCATCGGACTTACACGCCAATTAGTTTTTAATGTAAATGGAGTTTGAATTCCATATTTTTTATTTGGCATAATATATAAATATATATATATATATATATATATATATATATATATATCTGTATATATTAAGAGGATTTAGAAAGTTAGTTATATGAGGTTAAAATAATAAATTGACAAAAGAAAGTTAGTTATTGCTTTTTTTACTGTAAAATATACCTCTACCTAAAACTTAAGAAAAACATTCTACTTGACTTTCGATCGATCGAGTCTAATTCTTGATCAATCGAGCCAGACCGAATTGCACAATGAATTCTACAACAGTTCGATTCCAACTTTACACAAAAGACCTATACTTTAAGCAAGTCTAAACAAGACTAAAAACCTGTTTTGATCATGGTTTGCAAACAATACAAATTAGAGTTCTAATACATAAGTTCCTAAGTACTTAGAACCTAACAAAAACAACTCATGGTGTATGTAGGTATAGCTTGAGCTACTGCCTTAATCAACACTTCTTAACCTCAGATCGAGCGTCAAAGGCCACCCTGGCCTCGCTACGAGCACTCTTAACCCATTCCTTGGCCACGAAAACCTGTTATGTAATGTATAAAAAAAATGTTTTACCTTTAGTATAAAACACAGAAAAAACTTGCTAAAGTAGCCAAGTATTTAAGCAATGCAATGAATTAAATCACTTACCATGGCCAGATCCCTTTTAAGGGATAGAAAGAGCTCCGGTTGAGTGAAGCTTCTATAAGACTCCATGTCTTTCGGGAGGAGGAGGGGCTGCTCCAAGGCCTCGGCGACATGGCCTGCATGCCCTCCACGGTAATGCCTAAGGGAGGAATCCCAGGCAATGGGTACACCGTCCACCTCCAATTTAGGAGACCAAATGCATGTTGGACGGTGTACTTGAGCCACAGGAAGCTCTTCTCGGCTGTCAACGAAGCCGGACCTCCTACTTCTTTGATCCTGTGACTACCTCTGCTGTTTGCTTCCTTTTGAAGGGCCTATCTCACCTTCCTCAAGAGCCTCTGGATGTCTCTTCCTCCTTAGATCAGGATTGGGCTTTAGCCCGAGGTCAGCAGGAAGCTGAAGAGGGGGAGGAGGAGGATTCACTGGAGGTTTAGACTTGCTGGCTTCTTGGGGGGAAGGCGCCTTGTTCCTCCCCTTCATGATCTCCCTCAAACTTGGGCCAATTTTTGGAGCCATCTCTTCTTCCTCGTTATCTGAAGAGTCCTCCACGTAGGTTATTATGGGGGCAAGAGTTTAAACGCACGAGTACTCGTTTGTTTCTTCCTTGGCCTCTGATATAACGATGGCTTCCTCTTCAAATCGGAACTTGTCAATTTCTTCCTCAAGTGAAGAGGAAGATGCAGCTCCTTCCTCGGCTATAGCCTGTCCAAGGGGCAATTGTTAAAGTGGCTGGGTGGCCAAAGGAATACCTTGCGGGATGGGATGACCAACTGGTGGAAGATCGTGTGGAGCTAAAAGTCGGGCCGAGACATGTCTATATAAGCCAAACAATAGTCGTTTTCCCTAATAGAGTTGCCGACGTCTAGAAAAGTTCTTGAGATAGGTTCGTAGTCTAAAATTAGATGAGCGGCTCGAAGTTGTCTGTCGTTGTTCACAAAAATTTGAGACCTCAGCAAGTAGTTGAGCGCGGGTACGTTGATTAAACTAATCCGAGGGTTTACTTGTGTTTTATCTGTTAAATAAAAGAACCAAACAATTAGAAACCTGGAGTTCGGTGCAAAAAAAAAATGAAAGAAGAAAAAAGAATCCTTTTGGTATAGTAAAGCAAGGCTGAGGACAAATAACTTAAATCTAACGTTAGAAAACCTAAATCTAAGGTACCTCACCTGGCTCTCCAAGCTGGGTTGGGCAAGGAAGACCGTTATGCCAAGGTCCTGATACAATGAGGTAGTTATCCTTCATCCATTTGTTAGACTTAGGAAGACACGAAATGAGCTTGACAGCATTGGACTGGGATTTAAGGTAAAACCTCGCCCCTTTTTGTTGGTGGCCTTCATATAGGTGGACTACGTCATACCAGGTTAGCCCCAATCCTAAGTGTCGGTCCAGAGCAAGTCCCAGAATAGAAGGTCACGTCAGGAAAGAGTAGAAGGCCGAGGTCCAAGAAGGTCATCCTCCTTGGACCAGACGAATATCAGTCAAGCAGGCATCCAGGTGACTTGGGTAATCTTCCAGGAGACTCCAACAATGAAGATAGACTTCAAGCACGTACGGAGATGATAAGAATACAAAAATATCTTAGAGAAAAGCTGCCACCACCGCATTAAATGCACTGCAGCAACTTTCCTAGCCGCATTAATGTGGAGAAGACCTCTGAACAGTGTTTTCAACCATTACCATTCGCAAATAGTCAGAGAAGATGCTTGATAGGACACATATTTGAGTGCAGGGTTGGATGATGAACAAGTGTACGATGGAAATAGCTTGGCTTGGATTGGAAAACTCTATATAATGTGAGAGACCCTCCATAAGAGGGGGATCAGAAAAATAGTGAAGGAAAATAGAAAGAGAATTATTGTAGCACAATAACGAAGTATCTTTTGGAAATAACCATTTGATCATCAAATTAACTCCTCGGACGTACATTCCATCCATAATTTTGTATCCTTTCCTACTCGGACACACTTGAAACCTTGATTAACCGTTAGTCAATCCGTCAAAAGCCTAGTTCTTTTACCCACTCTCTACAAATTTATTGTATTGGGCTCATTGGGCTTATAACCTAATTCTTCTGGATTTGGGCTACAAATTGTGACCCTATATCATTAACAGTGAGTGAGATACTGTTATAAGGAAAAAAAAAAAAGAAAAAAAAAAAAAAGAAAGAAGAAGAAGAAGAAGAAGAAGAATAAGATATTCTTAGCTTTCAAAACATTGATTGGAATCTTATTTCCCATCTTGGCTCTTCTTTCCCATTTTTCAAATATTTTTTTAAGTTAAAAAATGTTTATTTTTTTATTTTTTTACCACCTACCCTTATTTACTTTCATTTACTCTATCAAACTCTCACCTAACAACTTGTTTTTGTTTATTCACATTTTAACTCTATCAAACTCTCACCATTTTAAATCCACACATCGTGATTGATTCTGAACCCACTTTTTTCTTTCTTGATTTCATTGTACCTCTTTTTTGCTTTAAGACCCACTTGTTTTCATTAAACATACGTATGTATTCAACCTCGCCCCGCATGAAGGGGAAATTTTTTTGCCCCATCTCCGCCTCTTAGGTCCTCGCGAAGCCCGGTTTTATCCCGTAAAACTCTATTTCTTGTTAATTTACCCCACAATTATTACAATTTTTTCAAATAAAATTACATGTTTCAATAATAAAAATACTTGAAATTATAAATAAATTTATCCCATCAAATCAAACTAATTTTTAGCAAAAACTAAATAATATTGTCGAGCATGCTGCCGGTGTCAATGTTTTAGACGCAGGCTCAATGTTTTAGAAAGTAGACATTATGGGCTTGAATTTGAACACAAATTTTGAATTCTTTAGACAAAAATCAAGAGATTTATTGTCGTTCGAATTTGGACCATCGAGTTTTACCAGAAATTCGGAGTACAACTATGTGCGGATAGAATGGCGTAAAAATGGATGTCTAACATTTTATTCTTGGATTTGGTGCTAAAATATTAGACATATACCTTGAGAACAATCTACACAAAATCAAGTTTTGGAAAAAAAAAATACTTTTATCATATGTTTTACTGTCTCTGAAGCTAACTTATGCCGTTGTATGTTGATTTTCAAGTCAATGTTGACTTTCTAGCCCATTTACAAAAGCATCTTAGTAATAAGAATTGGAAAATGTTACTAGCTGGGTTTCAAAAAGGTGTTGATTCTTTCCATAAGTTTGTTCAAGAAGGAAGATCAAGTTTGTCATATGTTGATTCTGTTGCATTTGGTCTAATCACGTGAGATCTACCGTTTTAAACGTTGTTTTTTTTTTTATAGAAGTTGAACGTGGGTTTCAATGTGGAATTTGAAATTTTTTGGATTTCTTTTGGATATGATTGATTTCTACTTTTTAGTATATTTTTTTCTTAAAAAAAAAAAAAAAAACCCAAACGTGAGATGAGATTAAGGGAAACCAGTTATTGAAAAAATTAAAAAAAAAGTCAAGTTTTTTTTTTAATGCAAACTAAAAAAAAAAAAAAAAGTTAAGCCTTGATAAAGGAAGAAAAAAAAAAAAAAACTGAAGAAAGAAAAGCGAAAACTCGGAGTAATGCTTGGAGTTAAATGCATAATACTCATCAAAACTCTAGATTATTTTATTATTATTATTATTTGTGTGTGATTAGCCGTAGTTATCTGAAAGTTTTGTTAAATATTCGAAAGTAGGGTTTTTTTTTGGGATAAATTTGAAAGTGGGTTTTTTGTTTAGGGAAAAGTTTTTTTTTTTTTTTTTTTTGAGAATTTTTTAGGGAAAAGTTGAACGTGGGTTTTTTTTTTTGGTGATAGAAGCTGAACGTGGGTTTGAAATTTCAATGTGGTATTTGAATTTTTTTGGATTTCTTCTGGATATGATTGATTTCTACTTTTTAATATTTTTTTTAAAAAAAAAACAAACAAACAAACAAACAAAGAAACGTGAGATGAGATTGAGGGAAACCGATTATTGAAAGAAAAAAAAGTTAAGTTTTTTTTTTTTTTTTTTTTTTTTTTTTTTTTTTAAATATTTTATACAAAGAAATAAAAATCAATCTTGATAAAGGAAAAAAAAAAAACTAAAGAAAGAAAAGTGAAAACGTGGAGCAGGACTTTTTTTTTTTTTGAGAAAAGAGTAATGCTTGGATTTTTTTTGGGAGAATTTTTAACATGGTAAGTTTCTTTAAAAAAAGCCTTATCCCCTCTCCCGGTGTGAGTAATGCTTGGAGTTAATTGTGGGAATTAAATATTGCCTATTTTGTAGGCAAGGTTATAGGTGAGAGTTAAAGATGTATTTTTACTATGTTATCCTCAAGCTCTATATCTACTTAAATTTAGGTTGCAGGGGTATTTTTTGGAAAAAAAAAAAATCCGGTCCAAACAGGTATAGTCCCTTAAATAGTAGTATAGATTAAGAAGGTAATCCTATTTTGTAGGAAGTTAGTGAGTAGAAGTAGGAATTTAAATCAACGTAAAAGTAGGAGTTCATTAGAAGCAGGAAAACATTTCAACGTAGAAGTAAGAATTTATTATTTTTGTCAATTTACTATTTTAATCCAATTTTTAAGTTTTAGGTAGGGGTATTTTTGACAGGAAAAAAAGCAATAACTAACTTTCTGAATCCTCTTAATATAAACAGATATGTGTATATATATATATATATATATTTATATATATTATGCCAAATAAAAAATATGGAATTCAAACTCCATTTACATTAAAAACTAATTGATGTGTAAGTCCGATGATAAAGAGTAGTGATTATCTACAAATATTTACATTTAAAATTTAATTAACCTTTGTTTTATTTTAATGGAAAATACACATCTCCTCAAAACACTACAGGGATTTAATCACAACCATTGATCAAAAGTGAAAAAGATATTAGCAGTTTTGGATTATCCTCCCTAGACCACGTCATATGTCAATCCAAAGTTGGTCAACCCTGCTTTGAAATCCTATTGCGATCAAGACTCCAAAATTATCCTTTAAAAAAAAATCTACTACTTTTTTTTTATATGAATATCTACTACTTTTTGGTTAAGAGGATATTGACTGATATTTTTCTATTGCTCAGAGGACTTCAGGACCAATTGGAATGTGGAGAAGTTGAGGTCTGGGCTGTCAACGCCTAAGCCCTTTGGAATGCGTGCAACTAGTACTATTTTGAAAAGGTGCAGCTGCAACCGAAAGTTATTGTTTTATTAGCCTGGATTCCCAGCTAAGCCCTACAGGCAGCTTAAAAGACTAGGTTATTTGCATGATGTTGACTGGACGGTTTTTGGTCCAGTTTTTTTCTTTTTCTATGTCGGTTTTTGTCAAGCTTATTCAATAAAATTCTATCGTTTCCATTTAAAAAATAAAAAAATAAAAAAAAAAGTTGAAGTGGGTGTATATAGGATATGCCATAACTTTTATATTTGAAGATATGTAAATCTGTGGAATATAATAAACATATATTGGAATGCTAAGAGCATTCACACTAAGAGTATTAACCTTAGTGGCCGTTTTACCACCCAACATCAATGGTGTTATATCTAAAAAATTTTGCACACATGCAACTGTAGCAACTTACTGTAGCTTGTTGTTATCAATTATTTATTATATTTTATCTTCCCTCTCCTCCACATACTTTATTATATTTATTGTAGTGGTTGTTTGCTGTGTTGAATATATTATTTTATTGTGTTATTTATATTATTTTAATATGTTGTTGCTAAAATAAAATTAAAACCATTGATGTTGGGTATTTTGTAAAGTAAAGTGGTAAAATAAATTTTTGAGATGCTAAAAGCTAAAATTTTTAGCTTCTTTGATATGACTATTATTTTATAACTCAATTAGTACCTTATAGTATTTTCAATAAAAATGTTTAAGACTTAAATTCTCACTCTTCTAACTATTAAAATATCAAAATAATATAATGGATAATATCAGCCTATCCAAATTATCCAATCCATCCAATTTCAAACAATTGGGAAGAAAGAGGAACAGAATTTATATTTTAAGCATTGAGAAAAAGAAAAGAATAGAAAACCTACTAAAAGTGCATCCTACGATTTAAACTTTACATAAAAATCTTGTCAAACTTGTGATTTCATTCTCTAGGTACGGGCAATTACTCAATATAAAACACATTTTAAGATGTGATTCTACTTGAACTTGAAAAATGCAAGTTTACAGTCAATAGTATTATAATTTAGTGGCATTGACAAAACTCCTTCATAAGGAAAATCTAGGTGCAGATCCTCATTTTCCATTTAGTATAATAGTTAAATTATCATTAAAAATAATGTTTGGCTCGCATCGTCTTTAGCAAATAATAAGCAAACATTTATTGTAGACCCATATAATCTAATATTCAAGTATTCGTTCACAGATATTCATATCAAAGAAGCTATTCTTTAGTTTTAGTTTTAGCTCTATCTTATTATGAATCATCTATCATGAAAGAAGCTATTCTTTAGTTTTAGTTTTAGCTCTATCTTATTATGAATCATCTTTGATATTCATATCAAAGAAGCTATGGGGTTGTATGTCATACCATCGCACTTCTGAGGCCTTTAGTTGTACTTTTCAGTTGCTAACATTAAAAGCTATTCGTCTTTGAGCTGATATGCTTCCACTACTGCTATTCGTAACTATTAGAGGTGTCATTGGTAGGGTCTTTTCTTTTTTTCTTTTTTTTAATAACAGTGCCTTGAACTCTTCCAATGAAGAATCTGCAGTTATTACATATAGAAGTGACACTCCCTTTAGTCAAGCTTAAGGTTTTACCTTGTGCCTTGCAAAAGGGAGACCCAACTCCACCTTTCACACACCCTCCCAGGCTTCGCCCCGGGGCCAAAATTGCCAAATGGCCATAAAATCCTAACTATATAATTAGTAGTTCTAGTTTCCAAACTATATTTTTTACTAGCATTTTGAGTCTTAGAGACTCGATTTAGGGTCTATAAATCGAGTTTTTGGGACTCGATTTTTATGGGTTGTTCACGTCTGATGTGGCACTTTTTCCACGTGGCATCTACATGAAAATCGAGTCTCTAAGACTCGATTTCTAACCAAAAATAATTATTATTAATGACCCAAAATGCAGAAACAGCAAAAAAAACTCAAGAAAGAAAAAAAAGAAAGAGAAGAAGAAGAAATGGAGATGCAGCTCAAGCAAGACCAGGCCACGCAGACCCAAGCTGTGCAGACCCAGGCCGCAGCGCGACCTAGGCCGCAGCGCGACCTAGGCCGCATGCGACCCCTGTTTTTGTTTCTAGTTTTTTTTTTTTCTTTCTTTCTTCTCTGATGAACACATATTCTTCTCTGGTTTTTTTGTTTTTTTGTTTTTTTTTTTTTTTTTTCTTTCTTCTCTGATGAACACATATTTTTTGTTTTTGTGGTTTTCTTTTGCTGTTGTCATTTCTCTGGGTTTTTTTTTTTTTTTTTTCCTTTCTTCTCTGATAAACACATATTTTCTGTTGTTGTGGTTTTCTTTTGCTGTTGTTGTTGCGGTTTTGTTTGTTTTTTTATTTTAGTTGTAAATCGAGTCTTAGAGACTCGATTTCCATGTAAATGCCACATAGAAAAAGTGCCACATCAGACGTGAACAACCCATAAAAATCGAGTCCCAAAAACTTGATTTATAAGTTGAAAATCGAGCCTCTAAGGCTCGAGATGCTAAAAAATCAATAAGTTTCTAACTCTGACTAACTAACTAGATAGTTAGGAAAACTAAATTAGTTACCTGGATTACCCTCCCCCCTCGATAAAAACTCTCATACATTTTTTTTTGTTGCTTCCCAACACCAGTCAGCCCAAACCCACCTCCACGCTTTTCACCACGCGCGCCTGTCGTTTTCCCTGTGGGTCCTATTGGGCGTTGAAATATCAAGCGCATGGGGACTTGTTCACTTGTTAAGTCACATGGGCAGGGTTAGGAAGCTAGAGAAGGGTCATGTTGGGTTTTGGACCCAAAAGCACTGCATAAAGAGAAGCCTGGGAAAATCGGCTTTGGAACAAAAATCCTATCATGCTATACAGCAGAGAGAGAGAGAGAGATAGAGAGAGGCATCTTAATGGGTTATTCCCAACACTGTTTTTTCAAGGATGGTTCTAGATCTAGGAATTTTTCACTTTTAGGAAAAAAAGTGACATATCAGACATATAATGAATTTACCCAAGAAATAGTTACGGCTCGTTTGGTAGGGTATTTTAAATATTTATTTTTAATTTTTAAATAACATTACACACATTTTTACACACATTTTCATCCACATATGTTTCAAAAAATTATGAACAACACTACTCAAAATTTCCTAGCAAACGAGCCCTTAATAATTCTGCAACTAAGTTTCCTCATCATTACACATCACTTTCTCTCTCTTTATTAAGTGGCTACTCTATATTCACTCCAAGTGGCAGCTATAGACTAACTGGCTAACTTCCAATAGTACCAACAAAAAAAAAATGAATGCAGAATTTTCATTTTATAGCCACAAACTTTAGTATCATGGACTTCAATTTCCCATTTATCGTCAGAAGGCATGTGAGGGCTTTTACCATTTAGGCCCCACGAAATCAATTCTTTTCTTTTGGGAAGTGGAGTCAGAAGATCTTTTTTTTAGAGCCAGAAGATCTCAATGATCTTGATCGAGTTGAAGCCCATCTTTATAATTTTTGTTCAATCTTTGACTATTGTCTGCATGCTTCTTTTTGTTGGTGAGCAAATGCAAAGTGCAAAAAAGAAAGAGGATCAATCGTAAAAGAGATTTTTTTAATGGGGGTATTTCCATTTATGGAATTCATCAATTCCCCAGTAAAAACCTGCCCACCTGGCTTGTAACATTAGGACCAGTCCGTGAGACTTCCTCACCAAAATCCTTTACTCTCTTTCTCACCACCGTTTCTAAACCTGGTGTGCTACATGCCCTTTCTTGTTCACACTTTTTTTTTTTTTTTTTTTGGGGAGAAATTCTAAAGCCACATTTTTTTTAATGGATTAAAAAATAAGATTTATTAACCAGCACTGGTACTTAAAAAGGGGGAAAAAAAACTGTTAGAAAATAGTCAAAAAAAAAACACGTACTTAAAAAGTTGAAAATTTGACATAAAGATGAATAAAGACAAAAACTTGTTAGAAAAAATACATAAATATTGCAGTTAACGGGCACCAAATGAATTCAAATTTTTCAATAAAAAATTGTATAATTTCATAAAATTTGTGTAGAGTAACGTTTTGTCTATAGTATTATTATTATTTTTTTAAACTAAGTAGCATATTGATATCAATTATAAAATAATTAATGGACTCCTTGGCCATGGATACAACACATGACACAAATACCTTATTTAAATTCTTGTTCCCCACAAAAACTATTGTGAATAGTGGTAATAGTTTTGGATGGTTTTAAGACTTTATCCATGATATATAAATGATTGTAACTCTCACTTTGAATATCTTCTTCTTTCAAAACTTTCAATGGAAAACTAAAAATTTTCTGGGACTTCTCCAAAAATTTTTAATTTAAAACTTAATAAACTTGGTTGTATCCTAGGGATAAATTTGTAGTAACGTTTTAGTAACTCTTATGTGGGTGCATATATTGTCTATAGATAACATTTCGTTGTGGCTCCAAATTGTCAAATATTTTGTTTGATTATTAAATCACTATATTTTTTAAATATATCTTTTGGTAGTGAAAATTCGATGTGTATCCCTTCTTCTTCTTCTTCTTTTTTTTTGACGTGAGAAGTGTTAATTCCTCTTTAGTAGAACTAAAGTGAAAGAAACTGTGGTAATGAAATTGGAAAAAATAAGTTTAGAGAATCTTGTACGTGCAAGATTTGTATGTAAGACGTACATGATTTTAAATATGACACGTGGCACAAATACCTTATCTAATTTCTTGTGCCCCACAAAAACTATTGTGAATAGTGGTAATAGTTTTGGATGGTTTAACTTTCAATGGAAAACTAAAAATTCTCTGGAACTTCTCCAAAAAAATTTTATTTAGAATTTAATAAACTTGGTTGTATCCTAGGGTTAAATTTGTAGTAACATTTTAGTAACTCTTACGTGGGTGCATATATTGTTTAAGGATAACGTTTCGTTGTGGCTCCAAATTGTCAAATATTTTGTTTGATTATTAAATCACTATATTTTTTAAATATATCTTTTGGTAGTGAAAATTCGATGTGTAGTCCCTTCTTCTTCTTCTTCTTTTTTTTTTTTTTTTTTTGATGTGAGAAGTGTTAATTCCTCTTTAGTAGAACTAAAGTGAAAGAAACTGTGGCAATGAATTTGGAAAAAATAAGTTTAGAGAATCTTGTACGTACGAGATTTGTATGTAAGACGTACGTGATTTTAAAGTTTCTTTTGCATCAATAGTTCCTAAGAGTTTGTACGAAACTCAACCGTACGAGTGTTGCAAGGGATTCAACAGAATTTAAGAATTTGACTGTCTTTTGGACAAAATCTATTCCACTTGAACTGAAAACATTTGTGAATATTTGAAACAACTTTTGGACCGTTATAACTCTTTACCCATGTGTCACGCCCCGAACCCAACTATAAAGATAGGCACGTGATAATTGCCGCACGCTTATAAAGTAAACACCCAATAAGTGTGCAAAGCCTTCTTAGCAACTAAAATTTATCCTCAAAAATTAAAATCAAATAAATTCAAAATACCTTAACAATTTCTTTATGAATAGATCTCCAATAATTTAATAGGAACAAAATCCAAACCTCATGCACACGCCAATAAATATAAAACTATTAGAAGACCATCCAATCCCAAAATCACTAAGCTTCTTTTCCTGCTCACAACACAACATCAAAACTCCCAAAATTTGCTATTCTTCACAATCTGAAACTAGAGGAGAAAAAGGGGTGAGCTAACAACTCAATAAGTAACCAAAATCCTAATAAGTTCTATCTAGCAATTGATCTGTAAAGTATAAGATGTAATATGTGTTTTCAAAAGTTATAATATATTATGTGTTTTCAAAATAACTGAAGAAGTTTCATAGTCTTAAAATAATAAGTTGCACATAGATCACATACTTTAATCTTATAAATATATCATAGATGATTTAGAAAATAGTCAGTTTTCCATATATCAAAAGCTATAACTCTCCATTGGTTCCAAAAACACATAAGCAGTTTTAGTGACTCAAAATGGTTCAAATACTCAAACATTTCCAAAATCATATATGTATTTTTAAGGACTCAAAATAGTTCAAATATTCAAACGTAATTCATATTCTTAATAATCTTATGACTATGGTCATGCTATATCCTCGTGATTGGGCATCAAAGTACCAATGAATAACCCTCATTAGTTTGGGTATCAAAATACTAATGAATAACTCCCATTGGCTGGGTATCAGAATCAATTCATAGTCAGATTATCCATAATCATATATAAGAAATTATAGTTTCTAACAAAAATATATCTTATTCAAATACATATATATATATATATATATATAATCATATATTCAATATTCAAATCTATTTGTGATATTTCTATATTCTTTACTTTAAATCAATATAGCTAAAAAGAAACAATTAAATAAAATAATTCTTATATTCAATGCTCATATGTATTTTTGAAAATTATTTATTCTTTACTTTGAATCAGTATAGCTAAAACAATTAAATAGAATACATCATATATTCAGTAATCAGATATATTTGTGATAATTCTTTACTTGAAATCAATAATACAATAGAAATAAAATTGTAACAACTGTAAACAATTTTCAGTAGTTAAAATACGCAAAATAAAACCAATTAAGATAAGATTACTTACCTCCAAAAGCCATACCAAAAGAAACTTTTTCCTAACACTTCTTCTAAAATCCTTAGATCTCACCTAACAATTTACAAGCATCATTCACTCAATAATTAAATAATTTTAAAAAAAAACTTATAACAATATCCAATCAGAACTATTAAAAATATCCCATAATTTGTCTCCTCATCTCACACCAAAATTCCACCAAATCATAATATTTCTATATATATATATATATATATATATATATATATATATATATATATTCTGCCACCATTAATGCCTTAAAAGATATGGCTATAGCACCTAGTTTGCCGAAAAACTCACCTCCTGGATTCCAGTTTTTCTGAAAAGGAAAAATCTGTAGTGTGTTAATTAGGAAAAATTGTATCACATAAAGCACAATAGACAACCAGTAGCAGACATACCATCAATATAGATAGTTTAGGAATTAGGAATTAAGAACAATTTCCTAGAATAATTGTAGTCACCGAAAAGAATGCCACACTTAAGCTCTATGGTGACCCCTAATAGCTTAGGCCATTCAGCAAAAAGATTGCCTATACCGGTATAGGCATGTACATGATTACCTAGGGTACCTTTTTATGAAAGCCCCCAAGGTACCTTTTACACACAAAATACTCATGGAAGCCCTTTTTATGACGGTGAAGTTCTTTCATAGCGAGGGAGGAGGAAGTAGGCCACCAACACAAGAAAATTATAAATTATTCTAGGAGTATGATAAATATGTAATCTCTCACATAATTGTAGGTCTCATTAATTAAACTCAAATTGAGACCTGTTATTTATGTGAGAGTATAATAAATGTTATACCCTCACTTCTCACATTACTAGTGGATCCCTTCATAAATTTAATTAGTAAAACATACAATTATATAGGAAAGTACACATTGATTATAGTCCTTAAATATTCTATAATTACCCCCACCAACACTAAGGAAACAATGGGCTGCTAGTTAAACCCCAGTAAAAGCATTGTTGAACAAGGTAGATGAGGAAAAATGAAATTAACCGCCAATCATTGAATAAGAAAAGTTGTTGAAAAGAATGTATCAATATCCTCTAGAGTTTCTAGGGTACACTACAACGTGAAAATCTTTAAGGGTTCGTTTGGTTGGAGTGAAAACTAGAGGGATAGAAAATGAGAGCGAGAAAATGGGAAAAAAGTGTATTTGGTTGGGAGTGGAAAGGGGTAGAGAAAATGGTGCGGCCCAACAATTTTCTTTTCAAGCCCACCAAAACTTAATCTTCATGAGGAAAAAACATGAGGGAAAATGGAGAGTTGGGTTTTTGGACGAAATTGCTTGTCCAATGTTCAAATTTTTATTATATCTTTTTTTTTTTTCCCTCTTTGCTATTTCGTCTTTTCATAATTTATCATTTCTTTTTTCTTTTTTCTTTTTTTATGTGCACATCCTTTTTTTTTGTATTTTCTGATATTATCATTCTTTTCTTTTTTTCCTTTTCTTTTTTGGTGCTCATCCTTTCTTTTCTCAACAGTGTTTTTTTTTTTTTGGAGAAAAAAGTTTTGGGTTCTTTGAACTTCTTGTGCTCTTTTTATTTTTTATTTTTTTTATTACTGAATATTATTTATTTAAAATGAAGTGTTCATTCATACACAAATTTTTAATAGAAATTTAACGTATTATTTTTTGTTTTATCTAATTGGGACACGATAATAAATTTATACAAATTCTTCTCAACTAAACAAAAAAGTTTTTCATCCCTCCATTTTTTCATTTTTCCAACCAAACACCATGAAAGAAAATTAAAATCTCTTCTACTCTCCAACTTTTCTATCACCTTCTAATTTTCTATCCTTTCACTTTTTCACCCTCTAATCAAATGGACCCTAAATCCCAACATTTCCTTTATAATAAAGTGGGAAGATTTTGTTGCATGAAAATACCACCCGTCCCTACCCTCCTCCTCCCATGGCCAGTAGCCGAAGTTATATTCCGATTCCAGGGGTGTAAAAACTAATTTTATCACTTTGATTTTTAAACCAAACAACATTTTGAAGATATAAAAAAATTCAAAGAGATTGTCATAGCATTTTACTTACAACATCCGCACATTTTATGCAAATTTGAAGGTTGCAAGTGCCTTCGTTGACCTTGTGGCCTTGATGCCTTGTCTTTAAGAATGGCCCTGTGGTAGTACACAACCTGTCCCCGTAGTAATTGTATTTTGTTGTACATAATTGCAATTGCTCTTTGCCCATCCCTCTCTTCTCAACAATTCTCAACATGATTAGTTTTTGATAAACATTCACAGCATCTTGAGGGGACTATTACAAGAAGGGAGACTATTAGAACTATTACAAGTGAGGGAGACTATTAGAAATGTCAAGAGCTGCCATTGTTCCATCTATAAAATTTTATAATAAATTTTTTTTTTTGAGAAAGTAGTAAATTTGATAGTAGTTTGAACCTTTTTTTTCATATGTAATTTCTCAAAGGTAGGAAATATTCTAAATTCAATGGCATATATATACGCTGTAGTCAAAAGCCCTTGGCCTACTTGCAAGGGCGTTTCAAACTCAGCCATATAATCTCTCTCTCTCTCTCTCTCTCTCTCTCTCTCTCTCTCTCTCTCTCTCTCTCTCTCTCTCTCTCTCTCTCTCTCTCTCTCTCTCTCTCTCTCTCTCTCTCTCTCTCTCTCTCTCTCTCTCTCTCTCTCTCTCTCTCTCTGTGGGATGTAGGATCCCCTTATAAGTACTTTGTTTGATAAGTCATAGCTCAAGCTTTTTCATTTCACACACTTACTTGAGGTGCTGTGGAGCCAAGTCTATAATCCATCTCTTTCCTTATGATTTCCCTTCTAGACAGAATTCAACTAATATGGATTCGTATCAAGAAAATAAATCAAAGAAGAGAAGGTATGTCTTTTAACTTTTCATGGGCTGTAATTTATTTTCATTTATGATATCTTGTTTAGTAAAAGAGTAAATGATTGTTCTGGCCAAGGATTTTATAGCTTAATTAATGGTGTTACCAGGATTTAAAACCCCCTTCATTATTTATGATTCCAATATCATTTTTCATGTGCTAGACAACTCTCTCCCTTGGAATATAATTAATTTTCAACCCAACATATATATATATATATATATATATATATATTTTTTTTTTTTTTTTTTTGTTTTGTACCAGGATTTAAAACCCCCTTCATTATTTATGATTCCAAGATCATTTTTCATGCGCTAGACACCTCTCTCCCTTGGTAATTAATTTTCAACCAAACATATATATAAAATTTTTTTCGTTGTGATAGACTAAATGTTGTAAATTTTCGTTGGGTTACTATTGAACTCTATGAAGTACATCGCAAAATTTTGATACTCCAAGAATATCTTGCGACAAAATAAAATCTCAATTTAGAACCAAAGACGTGGTGTTTCTCTTGCCAGCCATGTGGCAGAATGGTTTTGAGTTGAAATGTTCCTGAGTCATCGAAATGCTATCATTTCCCTTTATGGGCTAAGGACCTTTTTTCTTTTTCTTTTTGGAAAGGAATGAAGGACTTTTCAAAGCCCTATATTTCCCGCCTCTTGACTTCCCCACCTAACTCTTATATTCTCTTCCTCTCTTCAATGTTGTAAAGCTTTGAATCAATATCATTTTTGAGAATTCCAAATCTATGATAGTTCAAGATCATTTCCAAAAGCTGAGGTCAGAAATGTTTAAAACTTAAGTGTTATACTTTAACAAAACACATAACTACATATTTGATAAACAAAACACATACTAGTATTACATATATTTGATTACAGAGAAGTTTGGACAATAGTGACAGATTGAAGAAGGCAATAAACTCACATTCAATGAGTCTTCCTTGGAGACATCCTTATGCTTATGGTGATAAAGCCAGAACTAAAGGGACATGAAATAGAACATAGAATCACTTAGTTGTGATTCTTTAAACTAGTACACTTGCTAGCTACTACAACAAAGTTGAATCTTAGGTAGAGCAGACTGATAGATCCTTATTCTTGCTAATACGGCTATTACACTTCAATGGAGGTTTCTCAACCTGCAAATAAGAGGAGAATTCAACAACAACAACATTAGGCTTTGGCTAAATAGAAAACTTATTCTATTTGTTTGATTTACATGTCACGTTTTTTGTGCCAACATGTGACACAATTTCATATATTAGTCATTGCATAATTATTAGTTAAACCCTCCTACGAAAAGAAAACAAGCAAAAAAAAAGTTACTGTTAGTTAAAAACCATAAACATCCAAGGCACGTGGATCATTGTACTACATATTTAATATGAAATCATGGATTTAAGTATATGATCTAATATATGCAGATTTCATGTAAACGTGGATATGATATATTCCATTGAAGCCCTTTTGTTCAGGTTTTGTGGGCAAAAGTATAAACAATTGTGCATTTGAAAGCAATTAATGAAGTACTTTTTTTAATTTTTTTGTTTTTTTATACAAGATAGAATACTACTACTCTAGCCTAATCTAAGTGTATATGTGTATGAAACTCCCTTCTGGAAACTTAAACCCCGGCCCTTGCCCCTCACACTCTACAAACACTTATACTTGTGGAGTGATCATCGCACCAAAGGTATGCAGTGGTATAAAGTACTTTTGAAATATAGACAAAATAATACTCACTGTTTTTTAACTGAGTATCAGAGAATCCACATAAAAGTTGAAGAAGTAGACTTGGAAAAATAAAAAATAAAATGTCAAGAGCTACTCTTATTATTACTGATTGGATTCAAATTAATGGAAGGAAAGTCTTCCTAGGTAGTGGTGAATGGTTAAGGATTTTAGACATAGAGTTTACATTGTTTGTCAAGCAAGCAGTATATATTGTATAAGGTTTCAAAATATATATACAAATATATAATCTATGGTGCAGAAGATTTGTATTTGCATATATATATATACTACCTCTTTTCCTCGTCGGTGTTAATTTGCTTGGCTACTCCCACCAGTTGTCTTGTATTTGGGGAAGGGAACTCGGCCTGACTCAATATGCTTGACATCTTCCACAACAAGGTCATAGTGCCTTTTCACTTCTTCTGGTGTTTTCCCACCAACAGCCTTAGCGACATTGTGCCAACGGTCAGGGGTGTCCTTATCATACACAGCAAGAGCCCTCTCAAAGGCCTTGTTCTCTTTTGCAGTCCATGAGTCAGAGGAGGACATTGAACTGGATGACATTGCTTAGCTTAGGGTGTTAAAGTGGTCGTTTATTGAGTATAAACTATGGTCTTGAGGAGGTGATAAAAGAAGGGAAAATATTAGGAAATGTTTGAAACTTGAAAGGCCACAAAGATAGTGAGATAGGTTTTTTGATGAGAGTCAAGAGAGGAGACTAGTCAAGGGTTGATATGTGCAAAGAGGTGGCACTGCCTTCTCTTTATAAGCAAGAATAGTGGGGTGAAGTGGGGTTGTGCCAGTTGGCCTACAATTTTGCAAAATTGTAGCTGGAATTTCAATGATTTGTCTCCTTAGGAACCACAAAATGAAGAAGGACAAAGAAGGAGAACACTAATGTGGGAGAATATGTATCTCTAATAAGTAAAAGAAAAAGTAACAGAACGTTAAAATAAATTAATTAGTTCTTTCTTTTTTTAATAAGAGAGATCATATCAGGTGAAAATTGTGTTTATAAGCTATAATCATTTGGATTATATACATAAAAACAAGGTAGAAGTTCTAAAACTAGAGAATCGCCCTTCCATGTTTTGTAAAGAAAATCTAAGCCTAGCAAAATTCACTTGGGGTGGTTTGTTAATTGTGAAACAAGAAGACACGAACTAGGCTTTTTTCATTTGAAATGAATCAATAGTACAAATTTAAAAATATATCCAGTATCATGTCATATAAAATTTTAGAAAACATGACATTTTGTAGACTATGAAATTCATAAAAGAAAATCCTTTAACCATGAAATGAGCTTGAGGATCCTCTTCCTTACGTTTCATGGTTTGGATTAAAAATTACAAATCTAAACATGTATCCAATGAAAGCTGCCTATTTCCAGGAAAATTACATAATTTTTATAGGATTAAAGCCATAGGAGATAAGAATGCCACGGTGAGTTTCTCCATCTGTTTGGATTTCATTCAGATTTTTCCCCTCTCATTTTATTATCCTACGTACTCCTACTTTCACTTGCAGTGACCACAATAAATCCAATGAAGGTACCAAAACTTTTTCGCTTTTGAACCACAATAGAGATCTGCTAGCTACAATAAAAGGCTTGTAGAATTCTCTTCATTTACAGGTGAGCTTATCAATGCACTCTGTCCTGAACAACATTCCAAGCACTCTAGCTGGCCAAATGAGTTACATTGATTATATCATGTTTGCTTCTCCCAGGAGAGGTCAACATATATATTACCGACTTTCTTTAGTAGTTGGGACCTTATTTTCGTGGATGTTGGTTTTTCTCTCAGAATGGTTTCCTCTCAACAAAATGTACTTTGGAGATTTCTTTTTTATCAGACAATGAAAGTTCCTTAATTCAATTATTACCATCAAACTTCAGTGAATGATTGAGGGTGATGTTATTATGTTACCACTGATAGATATGGCTTTGAACTCAAAGCATATATGATATCATGTAATTATGGATGCATAGTCCAAAAGTGATTCGTGATTAATATATGCATTATCTTCAGCTAATGTGAGAATCTTTAGCAAGTTTTATGATGAATCAGAAAAACAAATGTCATAACAGGAAGCATATATATATATATGTATGTAGAATAAGTTGAGAATGAATTATTTTGTTTGATAAGAGTTTGGTTTAGTACTTTCTTGTGGCAGACAGTTTCAAAGCACATAAAAATAATACGACATACCGTACTGCTATAAATAACAAGGGTATCCACAGAGGATCTGTTTACTTTGTTGTTAGCTATTAGTTCAGGATGGTTTTCTAGAGTACGGTCAAGGAGTTTGGCCACTTTGTCTTAAATTTTAATCCATTAGGGTTTAAAAATCATTGTTCTTTATTGCCATATGTTCTCATCCTTGGAAGTGATAGGGAAAGTGATTTGAAGTTTTACCTTACTTGGATGAACACATGCATTGAGCTTGGCTGGCCCATGTATCTCTTTCACACTTGATAATGATGAAGATCCACAATCGTATCTTAGCAGATATCAAGTTAATAGTCAAGGTATGGGTAACTGAAATGTAATAATGTGTGAGATTCTCTAGCAGTGGCCCATTTGGTTTGAACTTGTTGAAGTTTTCTATTCTAAGTGTGGGATTTCACTCCTAAACCCCCTACCTGTTATTCACTTGAGGCACATAACAATACATATGCATGCATACAAACATATATATATATATATTGATAGACAAAACTGAGAGAAAATCTAATTAAATTTTAAAATGAAATTTAATTAGAGTCTAATTTTGCATAATGTGTCTTATCTAATCTAAGCTTTTAAATTTTTGTACCGAGTGAGTTAATCTATATATATAATAATAAGTGAAGCTGAGAGAAACTCAAATTAAAATTCTAAATTAAAATTCCAATTTTGCGTCATGTGTCCTAAATTATTTATTCTTAAAGAGTTTTATTTCTTAATTTTAAAATCAAATAAGGGATCACATCATAAACAGAATGTTTAAAAAAAAGTTATATGCTTATTCTAGAAGAATAAAAAGGTTATTCTATTTATAGACACTACTTTCTATTTACAAGATGATAAGCTTTTCTAGAAAGTTTAAGTTTCTTAGATCTTGTAAGCAACCTTTTTTTTTATCTATTCGATACATGAAGATTGTAAGAAAAAAAAAAAAAAAAAAACCATTTCCCTTTCCTATATTTTGTCATATCAGTCTTTCAACCCTAATTAAAACTAGGACTCCTAAACGCAGTCCCACATGCATTTGGTTTTGTCAACATGAGCAATAACAAACAATACTTGCCACTTGCTGGTTCAGAATTGTGTGCTTAACACGCAAGCGGGTTGGTCTCCTTGTATTCTTAGATTTGATTTCTGGTAGTTTTGGGGTGAGCGTAATAATATTCCTTCATATTGTGCTCGGTTAGGGAGTATCGTAATCGAGAAAATGACACAATTTATTGGGTGAGGGTGAGGGTGAGATTGAGACTAAATATCTGTTGGGAAGAAAAAGCTAAATCTAAGAAAGCATCCAATTTAGGAGCTTTGGCGGTGTGATACCATGGCTTTTAGGGTGCAAGTTGGTATAGGGTAGCCCCAACCTATGGGACCTATATTAGTGAAAATCTTGCTGGTAGACATCAGTCTGGTCTATTCAATACTCCTAGAACCTGTAAGGCCAATTCTTGATATTGGGAGAAGTAGGAGTAGTGTGGCTGAAACGGGAGAGTCCTCATTGTGTGTGATTCCTTATGATCTTGACGCTGTAGTGATTAAAATTTGATTGAGAACTTAATTAAGAATTATTTAAAAATTAAAAAAAAAAATTGATGCACTAAAACTCTCTAGACACTATAATTATATAAACAATTTCGATACAAACTATTTGCAAAACAAAAGGTCTTATGCATCTCTCTTGTGATACTAACTGCATAATATATACTTGTTGATACTTTTTCCATTTATGGTCTGTTTGGATATCGCTTTTTGCTGAAAATTGAAAACTGAAAATAATGTAGCAAAATAAATTTTAAATTAGTGAATAGTGCCGTAGAACTTAGTTTTAAAGTTGATTTTGTCAAATTCCGTACTTGCGGGTCCCATGAACAGTGCACGAGATCCACTAATAATAATAATAACAATATTCACTAATCCCCAGATTCCCCACTAGCCTTTCTTTTTTTTTAAAAAAGGAAACGCAGACATGGTTGGATTTCAATTGTATCCAAACCCACACTTACTCTCTCATCAAAAGTTATAAGGTGACACTCCACAGATTTTAATATCATATTGCCAACTTCCTTAGAAGTTGGAATTTGATTAGCAAATCAATGAATCATACCTCTAATTAGACCTCGGTTATTCTTGATTCAATAAGTCTTTTAGATACCCAAAAAAATTCACAATTTTTTTTTCATAATTGATAAGGTGGTATATGGTGATTGGTGTTTATTAAATGGAGTATCGATAACAAATTGAATATGAAAATAGTCTTGCTCGAATTACGACCTGTTTTATCAATCATTTTGAAAAAGATTGTGAAAAAATTGTATCCCTATCAGATTGCTGCATTGATCTCTACAACAATTGGAGGCAAAAGTGGCCCATGGGCTTTCAAGTTGCATGAGTCATGGTCATAGGATTCTAGCCACATGCTAATGGGGCTAGCACTGATCATTAGTTGAAAACTACTTGAGCAATTTTTCTAGGAATCTGTACGAATAAAAAGAAGAAAAAAAATAAAAAAGTGATGCTTTGAGGTACACCCCCCACCAATATTTCGAATCCTTATCATCCAGTCTATCTCCAAGACTCTAATAGAAAGTAATATGTGTGGAATACTCCTCCTTCTCAAAAATACTAGTGGTCCTTCCTCACTAGTGGGAGAAATCGATCTACCTTGGACTCTTGATGGTCCAATAGTGTTTGTTCTTAGAAATTTGTTTGCTTAGATTCAAAACGTTGGTGTAAAAGTAAAAGGTATTAGGAAAATGCTAAAACCGTAAATTTTTTTACAAACTACTGATGTGATTAGTGACTATTGATAAGTAAAGATGTGATATTAGTGATAGACTCAAATAAGAATCAATAAGAATTTGTCATCTCAACAGTTTGTAAAAATGTTGTAAAATAATCTTGTTTGCTCAAGGTATTAAGCATGTTTATCGGATTGTTGATCCTTTTTTTACCATTTATAGACAAGGGAATCTGAAATCCCTAACTTAATGGTGAGGGGAAAAAGTCCACCACTAAGACTTGGCCGGCAAGTCCTACATTTTTGCCGCAAAGTCATAAAGGGTATCTTTTTATAGATGGAATCTTTGAACAAAGGGGTATGGAGAATAAAAGTGGAAGGATCAAGGAACTTCACAATATTATGGGGAATATGCATTAGAAAATACCACTTTAGTGAATGAAAATTGAACACCTCCTTAAAAGAATCTGTTTGCATTTGTAATTGTATGCACAATCGCTAAGATATGAAAAAAAATCTAAGATGGACCCAATGTTCTAATTTTTGGATTAATTTGTTGCTTATACCGAAAAATTGCTAACTTAGTAGATAGCACAATCACAATAATAATTACCACAATTCAAAGAGATTAATAAAACAGTGACAAAACGGAAACTTTTAAAGAACTTTTCAAAAGGGTATCTTTTTGCCGCGAAGTCATAAAGGGTATCTTTTTATAGATGGAATATTTGAACAAAGGGGTATGGAGAATAGAAGTTCTAATGGAAGACTTAGTTGTAGGAAGGATCAAGGAACTTCACAATATTATGGGGAATATGCATTAGAAAATACCACTTTAGTGAATGAAAATTGAACACCTTAAAAGAGTCCGCACAATCGTTAAGATATGAAAAAATCTAAGATGGACCCAATGTTCTAATTTTTGGATTAATTTGTTGCTTATACCCTAAAATTGCTAATTTAGTAGAATGTACAATTTCCCTTTTTCAAGTGAAATTGATAGGATCTTTGATTTCTTTAGTTGTTATCAATTTATCACTAGGAGTCGGCAACAGCCTAACAATAAGAAATATGCCTAGCGGTATTAAACAGCACCGCATTATTTTAAAGCCATTTGAAATTTTGCATGCATTTTGTGTACTTAACTGCTTAACATGCCCTTCTGATCTACTTCTAGGATCAAATGGTTTAGAGACTTCAACTAGGACAAGTCAGGATCATTGCTCATCTACAACAACCACCACCACCGCCCCTGCAACAAGAAGGAATTTCCTTTCTGAACTCGTGGAATATTTTCTATTAGAATCTATTGAACCCAAAGATAGTCTTTCGGTTTCTCCTCCATTTGATATTGTTAATCCTGATTCGTCCATGCCTCCTAGCTGCTTGAAATTCATACATAAATTTCAGTAGAGAGGGAGACATTGAAGTCTGATCTGAGGAGTGCCCGAACCGTGTTTAACATTCTTCAATTTCGAATTGATCTTCTGAACAAGGAAAATGAGGACTTGAAGAGGAGTCCGAGATGTCAAGTGACTGGTAGGCGTATGTTATGTGAGTTTTGCAGCCCTTGGCGGGCTTTTCCCTCTCACATCAGTTGATCTGGGATTATGTGTTCTAGGGTCAGGAACTTTTTACTGTTGTTTGAACATTTGTTTGTAAGAATGTCCAAGGATCTTATCTTGCGTGCCTTCTTCATGTTACTCACTATCATCGGCTGGATCAACGCAGCTTAACACAAATTGTAATGAGAAATTACCCCATTTTCCTTGGATGGCTATAAGGGCGTCGGTAAAAGTTTCTTTATCTGATATTTATTAACCTTGGAACTTCCATACAAAAATACACTACATAGAAGTTTTTTTTTTTTTTTTGGATACACTACTTAGAAATTTACTAAGAAATTAATCGGGTTTTCATGAGTCAAGTTGCCAGTTGCCACACAAAATGAGCACGTAATCCTAATCAACTAATTGTTGATTTGTGGCGTTAGATGTATTTGTTGACACATGCAACTCTTTATTTATTTTTATTTTGATAATGAACCTCATTGCGATAGATTTCACTAAAAGTAAAATAATTTGTCAACCACCATATTAAAAAGGATAAGACAGTAGACTATGGAGAGCTCTTTGTGGATCTGATTAGGAAATTCCCAAAATTGTAGGATTTGACAATTAACAAAAAAAAAAAAAAAAAAGAGTTATACGGTTAGTGAAATTACAAATTTTATTACATTAATCTTTCAAAATCACGAGTAATTTTTTAAACACAAGAAAAATAAATAAATAATTTTTTTTTTGAGAATCAATTTATTTTATTATTTAAATTATTATGTTGTTGATGTAACACTAATTATATTTATTATAACATGTGTCTTTAATTTATTTTATTTTTAGCATAAAATTTTATAATAATTTTTTTTTTTGAGAAAGTAGTAAATTTGATAGTAGTTTGAACCTTTTTTTTCATATATAATTTCTCAAAGGTAGGAAATATTCTAAATTCAATGGCATATATATACGCTGTAGTCAAAAGCCCTTGGCCTACTTGCAAGGGCGTTTCAAACTTAGCCATATAATCTCTCTCTCTCTCTCTCTCTCTCTCTCTCTCTCTCTCTCTCTCTCTCTCTCTCTCTCTCTCTCTCTCTCTCTCTCTCTCTCTCTCTCTCTCTCTCTCTCTCTCTCTCTCTCTCTCTCTCTGTGTGGGATATAGGATCCCCCTATAAGTACTTTGTTTGATAAGTCATAGCTCAAGCTTTTTCATTTCACACACTTATTTGAGGTGCTGTGGAGCCAAGTCTATAATCCATCTCTTTCCTTATGATTTCCCTTCTAGACAGAATTCAACTAATATGGATTCATATCAAGAAAATAAATCAAAGAAGAGAAGGTATGTCTTTTAACTTTTCATGGGCTGTAATTTATTTTCATTTATGATATCTTGTTTAGTAAAAGAGTTAACGATTGTTCTGGCCAAGGATTTTATAGCTTAATTAATGGTGTTACCAGGATTTAAAACCCCCTTCATTATTTATGATTCTAAGATCATTTTTCATGTGCTAGACACCTCTCTCCCTTGGTAATTAATTTTCAACCAAACATATATATAAAATTTTTTTCGTTGTGATAGACTGAATGTTGTAAATTTTCATTGGGTTACTATTGAACTCTATGAAGTGCATCACAAAATTTTGATACTCCAAGAATATCTTGTGACTAAATAAAATCTCAATTTAGAACCAAAGACGTGGTGTTTCTCTTGCCAACCATGTGGCAGAATGGTTTTGAGTTGAAATGTTCCTGAGTCATAGAAATGCTATCCTTTCCCTTTATGGGCTAAGGACCTTTTTTCTTTTTCTTTTTGGAAAGGAACTTAGGACTTTTCAAAGCCATATATTTCCTGCCTCTTGACTTCTCCATCTAACTCTTATATTCTCTCCCTCTCTTCAATGTTGTAAAGCTTTGAATCAATATCATTTCTGAGAATTCCAAATCTATGATAGTTCAAGATCGTTTCCAAAAGCTGAGGTCAGAAATGTTTAAAACTTAAGTGTTATACTTTAACAAAACACATAACTACATATTTGATAAACAAAACACATACTAGTATTACATATATTTGATTACAGAGAAGTTTGGACAATAGTGACAGATTGAAGAAGGCAATAAACTCACATTCAATGAGTCTTCCTTGGAGACATCCTTATGCTTATGGTGATAAAGCCAGAACTAAAGGGACATGAAATAGAACATAGAATCACTTAGTTGTGATTCTTTAAACTAGTACACTTGCTAGCTACTACAACAAAGTTGAATCTTAGGTAGAGCAGACTGATAGATCCTTATTCTTGCTGATACGGCTATTACACTTCAATGGAGGTTTCTCAACCTGCAAATAAGAGGAGAATTCAACAACAACAACATTAGGCTTTGGCTAAATAGAAAACTTATTCTATTTGTTTGATTTACATGTCACGTTTTTTGTGCCAACATGTGACACAATTTCATATATTAGTCATTGCATAATTATTAGTTAAACCCTCCTACGAAAAGAAAACAAGCAAAAAAAAAAGTTACTGTTAGTTAAAAACCATAAACATCCAAGGCACGTGGATCATTGTACTACATATTTAATATGAAATCATGGATTTAAGTATATGATCTAATATATGCAGATTCCATTGAAGCCCTTTGGTTCAGGTTTTGTGGGCAAAAGTATAAACAATTGTGCATTCGAAAGCAATTAATGAAGTACTTTTTATTTATTTATTTATTTATTTTTATACAAGATAGAATTCTACTACTCTAGCCTAATCTAAAGATGCATTCATGGCCCTTATTTGTGTTACTTTTTTATTTAGAATATGAGTCACTATCTTGACAAAACCTTTTTCACTTTTTCATTATTTTACGTAGGAATATTAATGATACATAAGCACAATTGCCGACTACATTATAGAACAAGAGATTAAGCTTTTCATGTCCTCCCACACTACAAAAAAAATGCCTATTAGCGACCAAGAATTTATGACGGACCCAAAAAGCCCTCTCAAAAAATCTTATTTGTGATGGCAAAATAAAGCCCTCGCAAATACTTGATAAAATGTGAAATATTTGTGACCAACAAAAAAAGCTGTCGCAATTATGTGTTATAATCATCACAAATGCTAATATTTTGGAGGGAAATTTTCCCTCCATATTATTTGCAAGGGACAATTAAAAATCTCTCGCAAAAAGTGCATTATTTGTGACGGTTTAAAAAAAGCCGTCACTAATACTAAATTATTTGCAAGGGCTAGGATCGGCCTTCACAAATAATCATTAAAATGTAAAAAATTTTGGAGGGAAATATTCCCACCAAATTATTTCCGAAGGACAATAAAAATTTCTCGCAAAAAGTTTATTTTTTGTGTGAGTTAAAAATATACCCTCACTATGATAGAATTACACCCATAGAGCATGATCCTAGCAATGAGCAAACCAGCAAATTATGCACTGTAATTACAGCAACAATCTTAGCTTTCCTAGAATAGATAGAGTGATATGTGCCTCTATTTAATAATGCTAGAATCATGGAGGAGCCTTTTTACTACAGCTGTAATCACAGTGCATGATTTGCTGGTTTGCTCATTGCTGTAATCACAGTGCATAATTTGCTGGTTTGCTCATTGCTAGGATCATGCTCTATGGGTGTAATTCTATCACTCCCCCTCAAACATGGCCGTGGATGAGGACAAAGGCCAAGTTTGACACGCAATGACTGAAACTGAACTTTTGACAAAGGCTTGGTGAATATATCAGCAAGCTGATTTGAAGATGAAACAAATCGAGTCAGCAAAGCTCCAAGCGCCACACGTTCTCTAATATAGTGGTAATCCAATTCGATGTGTTTTGTTCTGGCATGGAGAATTGGATTGACAGACATATACAGAGCACTTAGATTATCACAATGCAAAATAGGCACTTGAGGTTGTGGAATGCCTAGGTCACGTAGAAGGAAAGAGAGCCAAGTAATTTCAGCTGCAGTAGAGGCCATGGACCTATACTCAGCCTCAGCACTAGATCGAGCCACAGTGGCCTGCTTCTTTGCACTCCATGATATGCAATTGCTGCCAAGAAAAGTGCAAAAGCCTGTAGTGGATCTTCGAGTGGTTGGACATCCAGCCCAATCTGCATCGGAGAACCCATAAAGGTCTAGAGTGCTCTCAGCTAGAATTTTCATCCCAAAATGAGCTGTTCCTTGAACATACCGCAAGAGCCGTTTGACAAGCTGAAAGTGTGCCACTGTTGGAGATTGCATAAATTGGCAGACATGGTTGACACTATAAGCAATGTCTGGTCTTGTAAAAGTAAGGTATTGGAGTCCACCTACAAGACTTCGAAATTTGCTAGGATCAGAAAATAGCTCAGAGTTATGTGAGAGATGTCTACCTTTGCAAGGCATGGGTGTGGAAATAGGTTTGCAAGCACTCATGTCAGCTCGAGCTAAAAGATCCAACGCATATCGATGCTGGGACAAGAAAAGACTATGTCCAACCTTATGAACTTCAATGCCGAGAAAATGGTGAAGGAAGCCAAGATCTTTAATTGAAAACTGTTGAGCCAGCTGATTTATGAGCCAATTAATACAATTTGGGTTGTCACCGGTGACTACCATGTCGTCTACATACAGAAGTAGTATAAGAACACCCCTTGAAGAATGGCAAATAAACAAACTGGGGTCAGTGATGCTGCAATAAAACCCAAGATGAAGGAGGAAGTCACTAAGTCGATCAAACCAAGCTCTAGGAGCTTGTTTGAGACCATAGAGAGCTCGACTGAGCTGACAAACATGTGTTGGGCAAGCAGGATCCACATATCCAGGTGGTTGTTGCATGTAGACAGGTGCACTAAGGTGGCCATGCAAAAATGCATTTTTGACATCAAGTTGTCGAAGTTCCCAGCGTTTAACAACTGCAATTGTGAGGACAACTCTGATGCTGGCTCGCTTGATGACAGGTGAAAAAGTCTCAGAAAAATCCACTCCATCGACTTGATTAAAGCCTTTTGCCACTAAACGTGCTTTGAGGCGTTCAAGGGAACCATTGGGCTGTAACTTGGCTTTGTAAACCCATTTGCATCCCACCACATTCATTTCTAGTCTACGGGGAACGAGGGTCCAAGTTTGATTGGCAGAAAGGGCAGCCAACTCCTCATCCATTGCTGCAGACCAACCAAGGTGTTTTTTGGCTGCAATGACTGATTTTGGGACTGCTGGAATCTCCTGGACAACATGAAAATTTGCATATTTTGGATTTGGCTTACGTATGCCAACCTTGGATCTAGTAAGCATAGTATGCTGAATTGGTTGAGGCCTGACAGTAGCTAGTTGTTCTGAGATGGGTGAATCATTTTCAGATAGTGCTCTTACTTCTGGGTCTAACTGTGGGCTAGCAGGTGGTGGTTGAGGCAAAGAGAGTTGAGAATCAATTGGAGATGGTGGTGGAGCAAATGCTGTCAATGGTGGAGAAGGATTTGATGATGTAGGAGTGGTGATGTCAGCTGCAAAGTTCTCCCATTCAGAGAAGGTGCAAAGCTCCCCTTCAACTGGTTCATGGCCATAAAGACATGTGGGTTGTGAGTATGGTAGAATAGACTCATCAAACACCACATGCCGTGAGATGTAAATGCGACCTATTGGAGGATAGAGGCACTTGTATCCCTTGTGTTTGTTGCTATAACCAAGAAACACACAAGGCAGTGACTTTGGCTCCAATTTGTGTTGTCTATAGTCCCCAAGATAAGGAAAGCACCTACTTCCCAAGATTCGAAAAGTGCCATAGTCTGGATGTTTGCCATAGAGACGATAGAAGGGTGAGTCCATCCCTAAAGTAGGAGAGGGCAATCTGTTGAGCAGAAAAACTACTGTGGAGAAGCATTCCAGCCAGAACCTTGGTGGAATTTTGGCATGGAACATCATGGTTAACCCTAGTTCTGTGATGCTTCGATGCTTTCTCTCAGCCTTGCCATTTTGTTCTGGAGTCTTAGGGCATGCAGATTGATGATGGATACCCTTAGCTGTCAAAAAATCAGTAAATGCTTTGGCTGCAAATTCCCCTCCTTCATCACTTTGAAATATGCGTATTTTGGCATCAAACTGACAAGAAATATAACTATGAAATTGGACAAATGTGTCAAATAAATCAGATTTGTGTCTAAGAGGAAAGAGCCATGTAAAATTTGTGAATTCATCAACAAAAATGGCATAGAACCGAAATTTGTCTCTGGAAACAATTGGAGCTGGCCCCCATAAATCACAATGAACTTTATAGAAAGGGATACTTATATTATTATCACTTTGTAGAAAGGGTAATCTACAAGATTTTCCCATTTGACAACTGGTACAAACATCAAGCAGTTGAGATTGAGAAGAAGTGATAAATTTCTGAGAATGGAGATAATCTATAATTTTTTGATGAGGATGTCCTAAGCGTTGATGCCAACACTGTTTATTGACTTGGCGAAATCTGTTTGAGAAGAGAGCTGTTGGATCTTTATCTAAGATTCTGTTAGGCAGTCCTCCATCAAAAATATATAGTCCCTTCTGTTTCCTTCCCCTCGCCACTATCCTCTGAGTGATCCTGTCCTTTATCACAAAACCAGGGCCATCAAACTCAAATTTGAGAGGATAATCAGAAGTTAACTTACTAATAGAGAGGAGATCTTTCTTGATGTCTGGTACAAGTAAAACATCATTAAGTGGAATAGAGGAATCACCTGATCCTACAGTGGCTTTGCCAATGTGTGTAATTGGCAAAATATTACCATTTCCAACCATTACACCATCATTCCCAGTATAAGGAGTTAAGGAATGAAGATTACCTGCATTTCCAGTCATGTGGTCCGTGGCACCAGTGTCAGGATGCCAAGCAGAGTCTTGAATATCACTTAATTTCATTGCTGCAAAACTTTGAGGTAGGTTGTCAGCAGTGAATGAGTGATTAAATCTATTAAAACACTTGATGGCAGTGTGATTTCTTTTATTGCATATCTGACAAACAACAACTTCATCTTTGTTTTTGTTGTTTGCGTTTTGATTACTTGACTGTCCTCGAGATTGAGAGTTGTAAGGCTTGAATTCAGATTGGTTGCCTTGAATGAACCCTCGTCCTTTGGAACTGAATGATACTTGCTGCCCTTGATTTTTCTTGTTCTTGTTTTGCTTTTGACCATAAAACACCATGGGAGAGGTTGCTGGAGTGTCAAGCTTGTATCTATCTGCATAACTTTCAAGATGAGTCACAATCTCAGCATATGGAGGAATGGGAGGTCGAAGCATAGTTGCTGTGAAAACCTCATATTCTTTGCCGAGTCCATTAAGAAGCCACCATGACTTCTTGTGATCAGGTACAGGTTTACCTATGGCAGCAAGTTCATCACATATAGTTTTGAATTTTCTTAAGAACACACTCAAGGTGTCAGTTCCTCGAGTAATGGTGGTGAGCCTCCGCTTAAGTGCAAGGCTTCTATCGGGCGAAACACGAGCAAAGGCATGAACCAATGCATTCCAAACCTCAGCTGCAGTGCTGAGACCAACGACAATACCAAGGACTTCTTCTGAGAGAGTGGCAGTGAGCCATCCCTTGACAAGTCGATCAGATCTACGCCACTTCAAAAACGCAGGATTTTGTTGGGGTTCAGTTTCATCAACAGTGATGAACTGAGGTGGTGATGTAGTATCACCATTGATAAATCCTTGAAGGTCATAGCTCTCCAGGATGTTAAGCATTTGTGTCTTCCATAGAAGGAAATTGGTGGAGGTGAGGCGGAGTGACACAAAATTGGCAATGTTTTGTGTCACAGGGTAAGGGTAATTATCAGTTTGAATGGTAGTGTTTGACATATTGAAAAAAAAAAAAAAAAAAAAACGTGAGAAAAGATAAACAAAGAAGACAAGTTCTCTCTATCTCCCTGTTAGCTCTGATACCATAAAGAAGTTTGAGAAATTCTATCTCACAGGGTTGAGATAGAGAGAAGACTTCTATATCTTATATATAATTAATTACAGAATGTTTGTAGTCCATTTTATGGACTTGTACAGATGGCTACAATCAAGTAAATATACAACAAATATGGAGTACCACAATCTTAGCTTTCCTAGAATAGATAGAGTGATATGTGCCTCTATTTAATAATGCTAGAATCATGGAGGAGCCTTTTTACTACAGCTGTAATCACAGTGCATGATTTGCTGGTTTGCTCATTGCTGTAATCACAGTGCATAATTTGCTGGTTTGCTCATTGCTAGGATCATGCTCTATGGGTGTAATTCTATCACACTAATACTAAATTATTTGCAAGGGCCACAATTGGCCTTCGCAAATAATCTTGAAAATATTAATTTTCTTTAGAGATGAGAGTTATTTTAAAATTCCAAGATTATAATTATTGGTGAAATATAGAGTGATAGGAAATTTGTATTCAAAATTATGCCTATTAAAATTCATAAATCTTGTTTTTCATCTCTGATTTTCAATTAGGCCACCAACTTATATAAATGGTTTGCTCAAATTCTTTGAAACCTTCGGACTCAGCTTGACTTTGAACTTCATAATTCTAATTTATCCATCATTTTCTATCTGTGTAATTAACCACTACAAGAACTACATGATCACTTCTTTGGAAAGTTGCATGAACTAGACTATAGTAAAAATGTTATTTACATATCCACAACACATATAGCAATCAGTGAATGCCAATCACTCAGTACTAGGAAATAAGATGAACAAAAAAAAAAGCTCAGTTTTAAAATCAGTGCAAGGCAATTAAGTGTTGAGAATTAGAGGCAGTAATTTAGACTTGGATCCAAGAACTTTAGCCCTTGTGTCTGGGGAGAATTCTATCCCAGGTAGCACTTTAACCTCTCCTTTTTTAGTGATATGAATGGGATAACTGAGCAAATGACCTGGCAAGTCATGGTTCAAGATCAGACAAAGTCAAAATAGATAGTATAATCACATATTAAACTCGATGGGGTCAATGAGAGCATTCTATACTAGGATAATAACCTTAGAGAATTAAGAAAGAGAGCATGAGGGATAACTGCTCGTACCTTGTCTGTGACTAAATTTCTATGTCAATAAGCAACCTTTGTATTATGCACATGGATAACTAATCTGGATGAAGTCAAATACAGTGATGGAATGGAGGCTGTATGCCTTTGAAGTCACTCGATTATCATATTCTCAACACCACTCCTTCTCCAATTTATATCATCATCCTCATTTTCTTCTTGCAGCACATTTGCATTACAATGTAAATTTTCTTCTTCTTGGTATGGCTCTTCTTCATCTGATGGCATTTCATAAAGGTTTCGTGGTTTGGTTTCAATCACAACATTCCATGTGGGATCTTTTATTCCATTAACATAGTAAACTTGAGTTGCTTGACATGCTAATACAAATGGCTCTACGGTTTTCAACTTTCGTGATGTATTAACAATAGTGGTTCCGTGCCGATCTCTCTTATAACCAATTCCTTCATGAGATACATCATACCAATCACATTTAAACAACACAACTTTGTTCCCTTCAGTATATTGAAGTTCAACAATGTCTGTTAGCTGTCCATAATAAGGCACATTGCAACTTTGATCCTCCCCTCTCACCATAACTCCATTATTTTGTGTTCTTTTACTTTCATCACACTGATTTGTATGAAATCTGAACCCATTAACATTGTAACCACAATAAAAAATAGCCCTTTTCTCAGGACCCCGAGCCAACGAAAGCATGTGCCCATCAACTTGTCTTGTATTATATAAGTCGGTGATCTACAATAAAACCTAAATAAGGTTAAACTCAAGTTGTAGTAGTTAAAATATAAACAAACATACATTTTCAAAATAAACTACCATCTTACTCTTTTTTCAAACCACGCAATAAATTCTTGTCTATGCACCCTGTCAATGTCGAGAACACCTTCATTTGTAAGGATGTTCTTATGTTCTCTGCACAGTTAAATATCCTAATCAGTTTTAATATCATATCATGAGAATATCAAAAAAGTAATTTTTGTGAAGATCATCTTACTCAACAAATTGATCAGCGTCGACACAATTTTGAAGAACATAAAATGTTGCTGCATTGTGAAGATCATCATTCAACTCACACCTTATTGCTTTCCCTAAATGTCGTCCAGGTGTTGAGAATATGGACAATTGAGAGGTATTTGCACATGCGGAAGTACCTCCATCATAATTTCGCTCTACCCGATTAAATTTGGTTTCTATTTCATGTAAATAGCGAGAACAAAATGTTAGACATTCATCCGCTAAATACTTTTCTGCAATAGACCCTTCTGCGTGTGCCTTATTACGGACATAATTCTTAAGCTTGCGCAAATACCTATATTTGAAGGCATAACATGAAATTTTATCAAAAATAAAATACTAGTGTGCAATTGTAATTTAGATTATAATGAAATTTTGTAAATTTTACCTCTCAACTGGATACATCCATCTGTATTGCACTGGACCTGCAACTTTAGCTTCCCAAGATAGGTGAATGGCCAAGTGAACCATTACATCAAAGAAAGAAGGTGGAAAAATTTGTTCTAATTTACAGAGGGTTATTGCAATTTGGGTTTCAAGACGATCCAAATCATCCACTCGTAACACTTTAGAACACAATTCTTTAAAAAAATTGCTTAACTCAGTCAAAGCATCAGATACTTTTTTGGGTAAAAAGTCACGCACTGCAAGTGGGAGTAATCTTTCTAGGAAAACATGACAATCATGAGTCTTCATACCAGAAATTTTTCTCTCCTCAATATTCACACATCGAGATAAATTTGCAGAGTAGCCATCTGGAAATTTAAGATTTTTTAGCCATAAGCATATGGCCCTTTTCTCATCATTTGACAATGTATAGCAAGCTGGGGGTAGCTCTATCTTCCCATTAACCTCTATGGGGTGGAGCGTATGTCGTATGCCCATTTCTTTTAAATCAAGACGAGTGCTTAAAGAATCCTTCGTCTTATCTTTAATATTCATAATTGTCCCAATCACACTGTCAAATATATTTTTTTCAACATGCATCACATCTAAATTGTGACGTAACAAAAGTGTTCTCCAATATGGCAATTCAAAAAAAATGCTATGCTTCTTCCAATTATGAAACTGCCCTTGCCCTTCTAGAGTCTGCTTTTTCTGGCCTTTCCCAAATATAATTGGCTTTAATGGACGAATTTGTTTTAACACATCATCACCAGATAACCGTTTGGGAGCTGTCTTCCTTTCTTTTTTACCATTAAATTGTGACTTCTTATTACGCCATTTGTGGTCTAAGGCCAAAAAACGACGATGTCCCATATAACATATCTTATATCCATTTCGTAACCTGCAATGAGTAGTCTCATTATGACAACAAGGACACGCCAAATTTCCCTTTGTACTCCAACCGGAAATAACAGCATATGCAGGAAAGTCATGGATAGTCCACAGCACTGCTGCTCTCATCTGAAAGTTCTCCTTTGTTGAAGCATCATATGTACACACCCCATCTTCCCACAATTCTTTCAGCTCATCAATCAATGGCCTCAAGAATACATCAATGTCATTCCCAAGACCTTTTGGACCTGGTATAAGTAATGACATCAATGAGTAAGGCTCCTTCATGCACATCCAAGGAGGAAGATTATATGGAAACAAGATAATAGGCCAGACACTGTATTTAATACTCATATTTCCAAATGGGTTAAACCCATCTGTAGCTAGTCCAAGCCTAACATTACGAGGATCCATTGCGAATGACTCATGAATTTGGTCAAATTTTTTCCAAGCTTCACAATCTGCCGGATGTCGTAACACTCCATCATTAACACGTTTTTCATGGTGCCATTTCATATCCGCAGCAGTTTTTGTTGACATAAACAATCGTTGTAGCCTTGATTTAAGTGGAAAATATCGCAAAACCTTCCATGGTACCTTTTTATTTTTCCCTTTACCACCCTTATTTGGCTGCCATCTTGAAAGTTTACAAACTGGACATTGAGTTGCTTCTGAATACTCCTTATAATAAAGTGCACAATCATCTTTGCATACATCTATCTTCTCATAATGAAGGCCTAGATCATTGACAATCTTTTTTGCCTCATAGTTCGAGTTAGGTAGTCTCTCACACATAGGAAATGCATCCTTTAACAACTCCATCAACATACTAAAGGACTTGTTGCTCCATGATGATATGCACTTTATGTGCAATAACTTGACTGTGAAGGACAAACTTGAATACTTTTCACAATCTGGATACAAAGGCTGTTTAACCTCTTCCAACAATCTATAAAATTTCTTTGCATCTCCATTTGGCTTTTGTGGTTCATTTCCACTTGATTCCTTGCCATGCACCACTTGTGGATAAGCATCTTTGATCATATCAAACATATCACCATATAGCATACCATCATCATCATCACCTTCTACTTCACTATCACTTTCCTCTTCACTATCACCTTCCCCATGAAGGTACCAAGTAGTATAATCTCTCCTTATACCCCTAAATAAAAGATGATATTGGACCTCATCATGAGTCCTACGATACCTGTTGCTACAATCAATACACGGACAGTTGATTATCATATCTCCATCTGTTGAATGTTTAAATGCATACTCAAGGAAGTTTTCAACTCCATTAATATACTCAATGCAAGATCTAGTGGGAAGATGCATCCAAGATTTATCAACCGTCATTTTATCTACACCATTTAAAGCATTGTATTAATCATAACTAACATTGATAGTGCAGATAGTAAATATTCATAAATCAATTTTAAACAAACATGAGCTAAGTTTCATACCGGATTGGAACAAAAACCACTCTTTACCGCTTCTTCAACAAATGTTCTACAAACAATATTAAGACCTGCAAATTGCAAAGAAAATCAACGTTTATGCTTCAACCATCTTGTAAGAAGCAACACCATACAAGCAATACAGGTCTCATACAAGCTCAAATATTGATTCAAACGACAAAACCACGTGTGTTTTCTTCTTGAACTTCCACTAAATCAAGTCAGGGTGCATATAAAACATAACAATCTTTGTAAAGCATGTCCTATGTCAAAGGTTATATAGAACCTTTAAAGGAAGAAGGAAAAAGAAGTTGGTGCTTTTACTACTAAGATTCACTCTAACAGCATCCATGTAACAGTAGTTTCGTATTCCTGATTGTGTAGCCCACAAAAGGCATTGAATTCAAGACTGAATTGAAAGTAAATTTAAAAGAACTAGTGGATGGTCCTAGGAACCATTAGCTACTTCAAAAGAGTGTTGGAAAGCCATGTTTATTCAACTCAAAAGAAGGCCAAGAAGTTTGATACCTGTATACCCAATATAGAGGCCGAGAAGGCTAAGACACATAACACTATGCCACAGACCAATATAAAAATCCCCACCAAACACTATGATAATCATACATCAATGCATAAAAAAATACGTAGATATTGCTAAAATCAATGAATTAGCTCATCATATTTAGCAATATCTTCTATGGTTCTACTCAGTGTGTTTTTATTGGTGCCCATTATGAATTACAAAACACTTTTTTTCATTAGTGCCCATTATGAATTACAAAACACTAATGGACTAGAGAATTGGGCTTATTGCCATTGAGCTACTTTATTTCTTTTGATAAGTTAGATACATAGATTTATTTATTTCATTCTATTGCAAAAAAATAAAGTGAAAAATTATTTATAATATAAACGTGTAGATGCTTTCCATAGTCTCAACCCTAAGATAATTTCAAAACCATACTTTCTTGCTCTTCCTCTTGCTTTACATATTTGTATCCCAGGAATGAACTATATATTGTGAACCAAACGTCAGTAAGAAAAGCAAAAATCCTTACATCACAAACAAGGCAATTATTTATAAAGGGACCATGAACATTGTACTTGATTTGATAGCATGTGTTATTCTAGTCAAGATCATAAAAGCTTAAATCTGGTTGACTGCAACTATTGCACAGTTAAATTTGGTCTTATATAGCAGATGGCATTTAATCTTAAATTTGGTTACATAACCGTTTATTGGATAGCTAAACCAAGGATTTAAAAGATAAAAAGATTCAAAATTTTATTTTGAATACTGACTTACAAGAAAGGTCCAACATTATCATTACACACACACAAGTGCCCATTCCTTTGCAAGTGCCAATACATTATCATTACAAAATTCATGCTTGTAGTGTTAAGTAGTAGCTAGCAACAAACCTTGCAGAGCAGTTTCTTGATACGTTCTCCCAGAGGAAGTGAAAGCAAAAGCCTGAAACATTATCCATTAAAAATTTTAAAATTCAACAAATGTAGTAGCGGTTACATGTCAAAAATGTAACTAAGCAGAAAATGCTAAACTTCACAAGAACAGAATGAGGTGAAGGTACTAGAACTTTATTTGTCTGTATGCTAGATTCTCCATTAATATACTTGCATGAATATGTAGACCATAAAAGCCACCAAACCTTATACCACCTTAACATCATTAGTGTCACTCTAATTTTTAACACCCTTTAAAGAAAATGTTGTTTAGATTCCTAACTTTTTCTATGGTCCCAAGGTAAGAAGCTAAAGAAAAGCTATTCTCAACCATATCAAAGTAGATAAGAAGCAAAAGGTTATGTTATTCCTAACTAATTATGAAAAGGAAAAAAAAAAAAGAATAAAATTCTCAACTTATATCCAGTCAAGTTTATACAACATTTGTATCACTAGGAAACCTTTAGTAGTTGAAAATGACTCTTCAAGAATGAGCCAAAGTGAAGTGTACGACACCCAAAATGAAGTGTCTATGCTTCCTAGATGAAATGAGCCACCTCCGCAACTAATAAGAGAAGAAGATGGGGAAAAAGGAGGGGGGGGGGGGGGGGGGGGGGTAGGGTTCCTAATAATTTTGTAGCAGGGTTTGAGTGCTTCACTAAAATTCCATCTTGCAAGTGGCACAAAATTCTCACAAATAAATTGCCTATACCACTAAAATTTTAGGATATCACTAATCCAAATTTTGAGCCTAATTGATATAAAGAATATGGAACACAACCTGGAACTTCAACGTGACCCTTCAAATATTTGACCCACCAAAAAAATTGTCTATGCCTAATCTTTTTCAGCCCCATTTTGACTCCAGTGCACATCAACCTTTCGACCTAGTACCAACATTTACTAAAACAGAAAAGTTTGAAAATAACAAGCTAATTATTATAATAAAATAGGCTCTATCACAATGCAGTGACATTTTCTTTTCTTAAAGCATAAGTTCATAACAAAAATCCACATAAACGTCAACAGCCATACAAATATCATTCACAAATCTTCTCAAAGTTCATACATGCAAGAATCTTTTGACTAAAGGTACAGACAGAGAAACCACTCTACAATCCGCCTTTGTAGCAAAGGTTTCAGCAACCAAGAACATACACGAACTTCTCAGCGTGTCAACTAATGCCAGTTGAATCAGATGCCTTCATGCTATCTGAAACACAAAAGTAGGCTGAGATGCAAACAAGGATCAATAGGACAAAAGAGAAAATAGCACATTCAGAAAAATAAGCAACAAAACAAAAGGTTGCAATGTATATGCTTCACGTCCATGATATTGGTTATTTGTAAGTGCAAAAGGCATGCAGAGAGTAAGAAAGTCTCTATTAAAAATGAAAAATAATTAGTTGCAGGTTCTTCAATTAAGTTTTTAAAGTACAAAAATCTCCTTCCATCTGAAAAATCAATTATTTGTAAATAATTGACACTAAACCATGAATTTAGAATTCATGTTATAATCCCAAAACAGATATAAAATAAAACAACATAGTAAAATTATATATGAAGGTAGAGATATAAAATATAATATAATTAGGAAGATAAAATACAGCATCTAAATCTTACAAATGAACATGAGTGAATATTTGCAAACACAACTGATCCAATCAAGCAAGTGGATTGGCCATTCAATTCAATCAAAAGTTATACTTTTTTTCTTTTTTGATCAGTAAATAAAAACTTTATTGAAAAAAAAAAAAAAAAAAGCAAATTTGTTGGTACACAGGAGCCTTGTGGTTTGGTGGCATTGTGAATCTAGGTTCAATCCCTCAGTGTGTGGGCTGTGCCACGTGTGGCACAAATATAATAACACAAAATTGAATCAACGGTAATAAATTTAGAATTCAAAAATATCAACAAAATCCAACGGTGACAATTCTCCATATCTCTAATGGCTTTTCACTTCGGATTCAGTCTTAGAGTTCATAGTGAAAGCTCCTGTCCGTGGTCATGGGACTCAGTCTCAGTTCTCTACTTGCCTCTCTCAAACTCTCACAGTCTCAGTCCTTAAACAGAATCTCCAAATCCAAACGCTAGCCACCTCCAATGCCATAGCCCACTCCCCTCTCCGCCTCCAATGCCTAGCCGCTACCAAAGATTTATAATACGAAACCCTAATCCCTTCCTTCTTGGTTTCATTATAGTCAGACATAGAGGAGAGAAGAGAAATAGTCCGTCCACTGCTGCCTCTTCACCGCCACTCGATCACTATCGCCTCTTTTCTGCTGCCTCTTGAAGATTAGCCAGCTTAGATCAGTTTTAGATTTGTTGTTCTAATTAAATTTGTCTTTTTCCATGTTCTTAATCTGTTGTTGTTGTTGTTGTTCTGATTTTAGATTTGTTCTAATTAATTTTTTTTTAAATTTTAGATTGTGTTACCATTACACTTGGGAGAGAGAAATGAGCTTGGTTGAGAAGGAAAAGAGTGAAGAAAAAGGAAAGAAGCTGATTTTTTGGGTCTGCTCTCCCAAAAATAACTTTGTACTTAATTGTTTGTACCGGAGATGCTCTTAGTATTTTTTTTTCAGTATCTAATTTATGATTTATATTTTATTTTTAATGGGTTTTGTATATAGTTATAGGATTTTTGAATAAATTTTCGGATGTTTCCTAAAATATTTCCTACTCTGATTTTTATTTTTCTCTTTGCCGCTATTTTCCATACTTTTTTCACTCTTTGCCGCTATTTTTTGCAAAATTTTCCCGCACAAAAGCTGCTATATATTTCTTGTTTTTTCTACACCTCTAATTCATCACAGAGAGACTAGAGAACAAAACCAAAAACAGGGTGTTAGGTAATGATTTATCCCCTCCAGTTTTATTCTTTGTGCCTCTAATTTATATATCTCTCTCTATTCCTAATTTCATATTTCTGTTTTATATTAGCAAATTTGCTCAATCTTTTACAACTTTTGGTGATCCATCAGTCAAAGGTACACATCAATCTTACTATCTATTTGGTTTTCCATCATAGATATTCTCTTGTATATAGCATTCCATTTCACAATGGGTCTTCGCTCATAGTCCATGTGCCATAGCTGTGGATTTGTGAGATAGAGCAAGTGACTGCGATTGGAACTCCTCTGTAATTTGAAGTCTTTGGGAGTGTTAGATTGGGAACTAAGCTTCTGCATGGTAGAGGCAAGCAGTAGGAGAGGGATGAGGATGTGAGAGAAACGTTGTGGTGGTGAATTGAGGGTTGGAGAAGCATTTTTTTGGTAGAGGCTTTTAGAGAGTGTTTGTGTACTGCGAATGAGTGTGGTTTTGCTTTGCAATTCTCACTTCGCAGTTTTTATTGGTCTTGCTCTTTTATTATTATTTTATTATTTTTCTTATTTATTACTATCTCAGTCATACACACATTCAAAGGGTTTTGAAATTGCAACCTCACAATTTACCTAGCACTTATAAAAGAGAAAATGTCATATGTGTTACAAATTATTGAGTAAAAATTAATATATGTTACGTGTTTTAATTTCTTTATTGTTAGTCAATTTTTGCCAAAGCCTTGTCATCAAATACTGCATAAACCAATTGGTATCTTGTACTTATAATAAATAGTTATTATAAAAAACTGGCCTCATAAAAAAAAAAAAATTTACTTTGAATAATATTTTACTATTTATATAAATAAGACCTACTTTAACTTTGAATAAACTAATGTTACAAGGATAACTAGCTTACAAAATCAATCTTAAGAATTGATGCGATAAAATGGTACGTTTGGTTTATTTTATAGGTATATAATTTTTCTTACTCTTTTTGTTTAACAATCTAGACTAGGCTTTGATTGGACTTTGGGCCATGCACTGTTCTCTTACTACAGTGGCAAGTTTATTCTTTTCCTTTTCTTTTATGTTTAATCACTTTTTTTTTTTTAAAGGTTTTATGTTTAATCACTTGTGATCAGATCATGCATAATAGCAATGCAATCGGCATACTTCTCTGGGACGCAATCTTATATACTTATGGCGTTTTTGGTATTGCTTCATCGACAATTCAAAGCACTATGAATAATGCATTAAGCTAATAAGACAAAGCAACACTAAAATTCACATTGGATAAGTGCGAATTACATAGACGGAGTCAATGTGTCGTACTAACAGGCAAAGGAATACCCATAACCAATAATTGTTGTGGTTTTTTCAAATGACTTTTTTTCTCCCTTAAACCAATTACTTTCCTGTTAATTTTTTAGTAATATTTATTTCACATATTCCATCACAATCATAGTTACACATTCAATAATAGAAATGTGATTACGTTTGGTTTATTTTATAGGTATATAATTTTTTGAATTCTGTGATATCTTTTTATATTGTAATATAATGAATTTCTTTTTGTTTCAATTTATCAATGTGATAGGATGATAAGCATGTATTTAGTTTTGAAAAAATTGTTAGTTATATATATTTTTTTTCACAATAATGTAATTGAAGTAAAAGCTTTGTGAGTTAGGTAGAGCTGTGTTTCATGTGTAATTTCACATTAATATTCATAATTGCTAGTGTTCTTTATTTTTTGTGACCGCATTAACAAATTTATATTCTACTTTTACTGTGTTGTTTACAAATGTTAGTTTTTCTAATAGTAGGTAGGTATGGCAAGAAAAGGTAAGAGGAAAGGTAAAGGCATTAGTGAGTCTCAAGACTCTCAAGTACAAGAAACTCAGTCAATTAGGCCTTCCTTTGATCATAATGAAGTTTCTGAGCAGCAGCTCTCACAAACTCTACGTCCATTATCTGAGCCTCAAATTGATGAAGGAGCACATCAGGCCTCCAATTCTATTTTAATAGGTAGTATTACATTATAACCTTTTTTTATCGCATTTACTTAAACAATTGACTTATTATTATTTGTTTTATCAATAGGTACTAATGCTGGATCAAAAAAGAGGGGTCGAGGAAAGGCTAAAGGCATGAATGCTGGAAATGGTGAAATAGAGGTTGAGATTTATGATGGCAAGTGAGTGACTTATTGCAATGTTGGTTTATTGAAATTAATTATGGTATCATAGCTATATGATATTGTTAACATGTTTGATTTCTATTTTCAGAATTATTACAACAAAAGCCACTCGAGAGATTACCATTCTTTTTCACCAAAAACTTAATGGAGCTTGGACAACTTTTACAGAATACCCAAATTCTGAGCTAGAGACTTTATATGCTCGATACAGAGCTCAACGCTTTAAGCATAAACAGCCTGATGAGGAAGTTAAGAAGGCATTTATAGAATCAGTGAAACACCGCTATTCTGATTGGATGTTTCGCATTAGAAATCCTATTTTTCAGAAGTATGAAGCGAAAGAAGATCGTTACAAGAATGGTCCGTCCTTCATTCCTACACCTTTTTGGAAAGAGATGGTGGATAAATGGATGAAGGGAGATTGGGGGGTGAGTATAAATGAGATACATGGCATAAATTCTCTCACTCTCTCTAACCATTATTTGTTAATATTTTCATAGAAACTAATGTTTTAGTGTATGTATTATGCATGCGGGAGACAAGTTTGAAAAATAAGGAGAACAGAAATAAGTCTAACATTTTCTCCACTACAGGTTCTGTACCAATGGCCAAGTACAGATATGAAATGGTATATTATACTATCATCAAATAGTTTTACATTATATCGTGTATTTACATAGTTTAATAACTTTATCAATGTTTTTTTATTCTTTTAAATATTGCAGTATCTTGAGACGGGTTCTGAGCCTAGCCCCATTGATTGCTTTAAGAAATTTCACACAAAGAAGGATGGCAAAGAATGGGCAACTGATCGTGCTAAGACATTATATGTATGCAACTTATACCAAAGTTTTAATTTTGTTATCAAATTTAGTTTTTTTTGTTGTTTTGATTATCCACGTGGTTTTTTTTTATGTGTAGGACAAAATGGATGCCATAAAGGCCAAAGCTGTTTCTGAAGGTACTAAGACAAATGATTATCAAATCTTTCGTGAAGTGGTTGGTGAACCAAGTCATGGTCGTGTTCTTGGCATGGGAATAGGTATTTAGGCTAAGGATGTATACGGCTTAACTTCATCTGGTAAAGGTTGTAGCAAACGTTGCAGAGAAGATTTTACAAAAGAAAAAGAAGATTTGGAGGCTCGTCTTAGAGAGGAAATGGATTCCAAATTTGCAAAAGTTGTGGAGAAGCTTGAGGAGAAGTTTGCTCAAAAGTTGCAGTCAATGGGCATACTACAACAATCTGACATAGATCCAGCTACTACGGTACAATCTCAAACTTATGCTTTTGCCTCTTGGATCTTCTACAACTTTCTATTGGTTTGATGTGGTTTACAGCTTGCATCTATTATAATATTATATTATTTTATATTTAGATTTGATAAATGATAATAGGACTATTACGACACTATCTACTGTTTTGAGTTTTGATAGCTATGTATAGGTTTTGTATTTAATTTTGTATATCATGTGTTTTGTGGTTTACGTTTTTCATAATTGTTATATTATTTTAATTTATATTTAATTTTTATAGTGGTTTAAGTAATCAAATTAAGTTATTGTTGTTGTTAAATTTTAAAAAAAAAAGTTATTGAGCGGTTTGGGATACTAGAATTCACTTCAATTGTTTCATTTTAACAATTGTTTCATTTTAACTCATGTTTAATGTTTATTTATTTATTTTTTAGGATGGTACTAGCGGAGATGAAGAGGACAACTCAAACAATAACATAGAGGTTGAAAACAACTTGGAGAGTGACTCAGAGGAAGACTAATATAGATCTTGTTATAGAATAATTGTTTAAGTTTAAAACAAAGTTGAATTTCAAGATTTCTTTGTATTTTTTATATTTTAAAGTTTGAATTTATATGAATTTTTATCTTTCAGTAGATCAATTTATTGTAACATGATAGTTAAATAAAAATGATATAAAATAAAATAAAAATAAATAATAAAATATTTCAAAAATTATATGAAATATTACTACTGATGACGTAAAAATTTGATCATAAATAACTTTATAGTGATGACAAAGTCTCTCGCAATTAATATAATAGCGACGCCCCTAACCTATCGCTAAAAATAAGTTGCGAGGGGTTAAAAATCCTCACAAATAAATTTTACCCTTATTATTACGAGGGTATAAATGTCCTTACAAATAGTTAGTAACGACGATGGCTTCTCCTCGCTAAAAATAAATTGCGAGGGTATAACTATCCTTACAAATATTTATTAATTGTGATTGTTTTCCCTCGCTAAAGATAAGTTGTGAGGGGTTGAAAGCCCTCACAAATAAATTTTATTGATGCCATTATTGCGAGGGTATAAATGTCCTCACAAGTAGTTATTAACAACAATTGCTTCCCCTCGTTAAAAATAAATTGCGAGGGGCTAAAAGCTTTCACAAATAAATTTTAGCGATGTCATTATTGCGAGGGTATAAATGTCCTCACAAATAGATATTAACGACGGTTGCTTTCCCTCGTTAAAAATAAGTTACGAGGGGTTAAAAGCCATCACAAATAAATTTTAGCGATGCCATTATTTGTCACTAAAAAGTATGTCATCAATTTGGAATTCGCAAATAACTAATTGCGAGGGTATAAAGGTCCTCACAAATAGTTGTTAACGATGACTTTTTCCCCTCGCTAAAAATAAGTCGTCGACTTTTCTCGTCGTTTGGTAATATATTTGTGAGGGCGAATTTGTTCAGTAGCGACAGTAGATTGCCCTCGTAAATTATTTATTTGCGAAGGTATGGTCGCAAAATCTCTTTTAGTGACAAGTGCAAATATGACGGCTTTCGAGGGCCATATGCCCTCGCTAATAACCTTTTGCGACGATATTTGAATTTTTGCGAGGGCATATGATCCTCGCTAGTAGACTCTTTTTTTGTAGTGCCACTTTCCCTAATCTCCATCACTTCCTACTAATGATGCCTAACAAAAACAGAATGTTTTAAAAAAGCTATATGCTTATTCTAGAAGAATAAAAAGGTTATTCTATTTATAAACACTACTTTCTTTTTACAAGATGATAAGCTTTTCTAGAAAGTTTAAGTTTCTTAGATCTTATAAGCAACCCTTTTTTTTTCTATTTGATACATGAAGATTGTAAGAAAAAAAAAAAAAAAAAAACCATTTCCCTTTCCTATATTTTGTCATATCAGTCTTTCAACCCTAATTAAAACTAGGACTCCTAAACGCAGTCCCACATGCATTTGGTTTTGTCAACATGAGCAATAACAAACAATGCTTGTCACTTGCTGGTTCAGAATTGTGTGCTTAACAGGCAAGCGGGTTGGTCTCCTTGTATTCTTAGATTTGATTTCTGGTAGTTTTGGGGTGAGCGTAATAATATTCCTTCATATTGTGCTTGGTTAGGGAGTATCTTAATCGAGAAAATGACACAATTTATTGGGTGAGGGTGAGGGTGAGATTGAGACTAAATATCTGTTGGGAAGAAAAAGCTAAATCTAAGAAAGCATCACATTTAGGAGCTTTGGCGGTGTGATACCATGGCTTTTAGGGTGCAAGTTGGTATAGGGTAGCCCCAACCTATGGGACCTATATTAGTGAAAATCTTGCTGGTAGACATTAGTCTGGTCTATTCAATACTCCTAGAACCTGTAAGGCCAATTCTTGATATTGGGAGAAGTAGGAGTAGTGTGGCTGAAACGGGAGAGTCCTCATTGTGTGTGATTCCTTATGATCTTGACGCTGTAGTGATTAAAATTTGATTGAGAACTTAATTAAGAATTATTTAAAAATTTAAAAAAAAAAATTGATGCACTAAAACTCTCTAGACACTATAATTATATAAACAATTTAGATACAAACTATTTGCAAAACAAAAGGTCTTATGCATCTCTCTTGTGATACTAACTGTATAATATATACTTGTTGATACTCTTTCCATTTATTGTTTGTTTGGATACCGCTTATTGCTGAAAATTGAAAACTGAAAATAATGTAGCAAAATAATTTTTAAATGTATGAATAGTGCCGTAGGACTTAGTTTTAAAGTTGATTTTGCCAAATTCCGTACTTGCGGGTCTCACGAACAGTGCACGAGATCCACTAATAATAATAATAACAATATTCACTAATCCCCAGATTCCCCACTAGCCTTTCTTTTTTTTTTTAAAAGGAAACGCGGACATGGTTGGATTTCAACTGTATCCAAACCCACACTTAATCTCTCATCAAAAGTTATAAGGCGACACCCCACAGATTTTCATATCATATTGCCAACTTCCTTAGAAGTTGGAATTTGATTAGCAAATCAATGAATCATACCTCTAATTAGACCTTGGTTATTCTTGATTCAATAAGCCTTTTAGATACCCAAAAAAATTCACAATTTTTTTTTTCATAATTGATAAGGTGGTATATGGTGATTGGTGTTTATTAAATGGAGTATCGATAACAAATTGAATATGAAAATAGTCTTGCTCGAATTACAACTTGTTTTATCAATCATTTTGAAAAAGATTGTGAAAAAGTTATATCCCTATCAGATTGCTGCATTGATCTCTACAACAATTGGAGGCAAAAGTGGCCCGTGGGCTTTCAAGTTGCATGAGTCATGGTCATAGGATTCTAGCCACATGCTAATGGGGCTAGCACTGATCATTAGTTGAAAACTACTTGAGCAATTTTTCTAGGAATCTGTACGAATAAAAAGAAAAAAATATTTAGAAAAAAAAAATAAAAAAGTGATGCTTTGAGGTACAACCCCTATTGATATTTCGAATCTTTATCATCCAGTCTATCTCCAAGACTCCAATAGAAAGTAATATGTGTGGAATACTCCTCAAAAATACTAATGGTCCTTCCTCACTAGTGGGAGAAATCGATCTACCTTGGACTCTTGATGGTCCAATAGTGTCTGTTGATGGTCCAATAGTGTCTGTTGTTAGAAATTTGCTGCCAACCAAGAGCACTTAAAATCTTCAATGTATGATCCTATCTAAAAGCATAAAAAACAAAAACAAAGACACTTATTAGATATTTGCTAAAATAATAGCAAAGAGCAACCAGAATATCACTTTCTGCAGTTCACAAGTAAATGTTCTTTCATTTTTGTGCTATTCTAGATACTAATATCATAGCTTTTGACAATAATCAAGGTGTTACAAAAACTATCCAAAAAGCAGTTACAAGCTGTGCAAACAGTTGTCCAAGTTGTCGTACAAACTACCCAACCTGTCTGTAGGCTTAAGCCAGAGCTCTCTTCAACAAAGAGAGCAATTAGAACTCAAGAACACCTGCAGCAAGAAACAACATATCTCAGTTTGAGTTGAATCAACCACAAAATAGTAGACGAAAAGGCTTCATTTTTTGGCGGTTTACATTGTAAAGATTGCAGGCAAACATCAGTATCAACAAAATTGTTCCAAACCAAATGGAGAGCAAAATCCAAATGTGGCACAAAAATTAGTCCAAGCAAATCCCATATTCTTTAATAAACTAAGCAAAAAGATGTCATCGTGTAAATAATTATTCAGCTTAAATACACAACCAAAAGCATCTTCCCACATCATTTTTTTTTTTTTTTTACAACAAATGAAAGAAATTATCAAATTAAACATAAACTAACTACTAAAAATGGTATTGCATCAACAAAATTATCTTTATTTGACAATAAGCAACTGTAAAGAACAAAACATAATAACTAGACATAGAAGAAATGAAAGAGTAGAATCCCACCTCAATTAAAGCAAACCAAAGCAAAATAGCAAAATTCATAATCTTAATCCCACAAGAATCTAGAGAATTGGTAATATAAACAATAAAAAGAACAATCAGCAAACACACAATAAGATAGAGGCAAGAAATTAGAGTTAGAACCGAGTCCTTAGGAGGGGTCTGCAAAACCAAAACAACCTGTTAAATTGTTAGCACTTCTCATTCAATCAATGCACATTAGGCCATGCCAAAAACCCCCAATTTTCAAACCCAAACAAAATTATCAAGCTTTAGACTTAACAAGAAAACTCAGCCATCAAACTAACAAAATCGAAACAAAATGAGACCCAAATTCGGTCATCTCTAAAAAGCAAATAAAAAGAGAAACAAAAAGCGCAGATAAATCAGGTGCAGAGAAACAAGGATAACTATAGTAATCCCAATCAACAAAAAAAAAAAAAAAAAAAAAAAAAGAGAGAGAGAACTCACCTCCTTGTAAAGTCCGATGTAGGAAGCGGTGATTTTAGGGATTTCCGATGAGAAAAAGGCTAGTATCGTCAGAACCGGAGATCCGGGCTAGTGGCTGTGCCGTGAAGAGAGAGCTTCATCAACTCAGCGACCTAACTCATTAAAAATAAAGATATATTAGAAGAAAGAAAGGCCAATATCTCATAATCAGCTCAAGGGCAGAGGGAGGTGAAGAGACCAGGGATGGCCGCGGTGGCTGTGGTGGAGGTTGTTGGTGTCGGCGGCAGAGGGTAGGACAGATTATACCGGCCCGATTCCCAGTGGAGATGAAGGACGGCGATGGCGAGATGGGTGGGAAAAGCTGTAGTGGCGGATTGGACGGTGTAAAGCCTTAGATCAGAGGACAGCGGCGGCGTGATGGACAGCGATTCGAAGGTAGGTTGATCGGCAAGGGAGAGAGAGTGAGGTCTGATTTTTTTTTCGTGACTGAGAGTGATGAGAGAGAGAGAGAGAGAGAGTGTGTGTATTTTGTTTAAGTGTGCACACGTGGGAGACCAAAAGTTAATTTAGTGGGAACCCAAAAATTTTGAGTGGGAACCCTGAATCTTCATTGGCGGCAGTCACAATCACATGTGTTTGTGACTCTGTATTCAAAAGAAGCTGTAACGTTGTTGTTGTTGTTGTTGTTTTTTTTTTTTTTTTTTTTACGGAAAAAGAAGTTTACATTGATTACATTAACATATTACAGTAGTTTTTTCTTTTTTTTTGTTACTTTATCCTAAAAAATCATCCTCGCATTTAGGATTGTGCACAGTTCGGTCGGCTCGGTTTTTTCAAATTTATTACCGAACCGATAAAAATCGGTTTTGTAATAATTAAAACCAATGCATACTGATTAGGGTTGGTTTTCTGACCTATAGCTGTGCGGTTTGATCATCTTGGTTTAATTGGTTTGGTGGTTTGGTTTTTTTCTTTTTCTTTTTCACCTCAAATATCTTCTTTTATTTTGAACTTGAAGGAACAAAATTCTTTTTTCAGTCATGCTATAACATTTCTCCAATTTTTCTATCATTATAATGCTACCTTCATAGGTACTTCAATCATTTTTTATGCTTTAGGGGTGTATCGGTTATTTTCTATGTTCCGAGTGTATTTTAGACAGCTCCAATGATTACGGGGGCGTTGTGGTCATCTTTTGATTTATAGGGGTATATTGGTCTTATTTTAGTCATCAGGGGGTATTTTGGTCTTTTAAAAACATTGGGGGATATTTATGGTCAATTTCCATGTATTCGAGGGTATTTTGGTAATTTTATGCGCTTTAGGGGGTGGGGTTGGTCATTTTTTAAAGTTTCGAGAGTGTTTCGGGCATTATTTAGGTTTCAGAGGTAATCAGGTCATTTCTTTTTTTCCTGTGGTGCATTGGTCTTTATTTCGATATCGGGTGTATGTTGGACATTTTTTGTGGTTACGAGGGCATTGTGGTCATTTTTTTCGATTTATAGGGCTATTTTGGTATTATTCAAGTAATCGAGGGGTTTTCCACCTTTTTCAGGCGTTGGGGTACTTTTGTCATTTTCTAGCTTTTAGGAGGTATTTCGGCCATTTTTTATGTTTCGGGGGTGTATCGGTCTTTTTCTGGGTGTCAGGTGTGTTTTGGACATTTTTTTGTCTTTCTAGGGGCATTTTCGTCATTTATTATGAAGTAGATTGAAGATCACAAACAACTAAACAAGTACCAAGAAAACAAATAATTTTAGGTTTACCATAATTTATTAGGCAGTGGGCACGTGCATTTCTTGGCTTTTAATATACTAGTATTATGCCTGTGTGATGCACGGCTTAATTAAAATTCAAATGTAAACAATTTTTTTTATTAATTTCATTAAAATTAAATAATAAAATAAACAATAAAAAGTAAATGAATATTTTACTTTTAAGTTATATAATGAATGCATATTGTGTGAGACTAAAGTGTTTTAAAAGCATATATGTCTAAAATGATTGAATGAAAGATGGTAGATAACTACATAACTAATATAAAATGAGATACATAAAAGAAATATAAAATGATTTTTCATAATATATTGAGATTTAAGGCTCAAGTAATATTTAAATGGAGAAACCTTGAATTTAATAATAAAAAGCTATTAAAAAAAATGATTGAAAGCATATTTAAGTGGAAACCTCAATTCAGTAATTAAGAATAATCTAAATAACTGAACATTTAAAAATATAAAATAGAGAGACATACATGAAAATATAATTTTTGTCCTTGAAAGCATGGGAGAAGACACTAAAACTTGAGTGATTTTCACCCAACCAAAAAAATAAATTCATTAGCATTGAGATATGATGAGAATTGAGAAGTGATACCTTTCAATAGTAACATCCATTTTGGCCTTTAGTTGTGAACAATAATCTCTATTATTTGATCTCAACCTCTCTCTCTCTCTCTCTCTCTCTCTCTATTATTAACAAACCAAAACAAGTAGCACACAAAAAACAAAAAAAAAAAAAACCTGCTTAGCATGATATTTCCTATCTAGTTCACCTAATTAAGATTTTTCAAATAAGGCTTAAACTACAAAGAGAATGGTAGACAGTAGTTTCCCAATTAACAATATGAGCAATACAGATAAATAAAAATAAATAAAGAAGAAGCAAAAAGACCAACTGAATAAAAATTATTGAGGCATAAATAGAATAAAATAAGTGAATGGGAAAAATGTCTTACTTTTTCTTTGGAGATCATTGAGTAATTCTTTACTTGCAATGGACAATTTATCTAGGCGTGGTGTTTATCTTGAAGCAGTTTGTCCAATATGCAGAACTTCAAATGAAACTGTACTAAACGAAAACAGAAGTGTGCTATTGTTGAGTGTAATTCATATATGATATACAAAATAATAAAAAATCATGTCTAACTCTATTTAATGATTGATGCTCAAACAATAACCAAATAAATGGGATAAAACTTTAGGAAATTAGGTTAAACAAAAGACAAAAAATACACAAAACCTAAATTAAACAAATACATTAAAAAAAAATTTAGAGTAAACAAATACATACGTGTAAGGTTGTAGGGAGAAGAAGGAGGAAAAAAACTGTATGGTAGGTATTTATTATGAATTATTTTATATATACACAATTCATGTTGAAGAAGTTGATATGAACAAAAGGTCTAATGTCAGTCTAATTTATAGAGGTGTTTGAAGCTGAAATTAGATGGACTTTAACGTGTACTTTAAGAAAAGATTAGATGAAGAATTTGGATTATAATGAAATTAAGATTTTTATCAACTTAGAAATTATCGGAGAAGAAAAATTATATCTATTTTTTTTAATCTAAAAACTTTTTTGCAATTTTTATGTGTACTAATGTTTTTTTTTTTTTTTTTTTTTTTGGTTTTGAAGATTTTACACGTAGTAATATAATTTAAATAAAAAGAAGAAGAAGTATTAGATGGACCTTTTTTTACGTGTACTACTTTGATTTTTTTTAATTAAGATTCTTATCAACTTATATATTATAATAAGAAAATGATCAAACGAAGAATTTGGATTGTAATTAAATTATGATTTTATTAATTTAGAAATTGTAGGAGAAGAAAAATAATTTATATTTAAAAAGCATCAAGATGAAAGAATCTCTTTTTTATTTAAATTCTATCCTTAGGTAATTCTATTCTATTGATTTTTAGGGTTTGTTGATAACATTTTAGATAGACATAGCTGTTATAGTTGTAAATCAAATACTACTTTATTTCATTACTTGATGGACTTTTATTATATATAATATAATATAATATGATATTGCACAACAACAACAAAATTTCTTGAGCTGAGAGATGATTCCTTATCATGTATGCTTATCGTTTTGTTTTATGGAAGTGTTTATTGCTTAACTAACATGGAATTTCAATCTGCTTTCCACTTAATGCCTGGGTACATTTTCACTAAACTTTTTGTTAGTTGCATGAATTACGTATATAATTCTATCTATGCCTTTGGAAAAGTTCAATGAATTAAAATTTGGGCAAAATCTAAGTATAATTCTTATACATTCAATTTTCCAATTAAATCTTGACATTAGTTAAATTAATCAACCAATGCAATATAAACAATGTTACCTTTTACAAATACAATTAAATTCAATACAATCATGTGTTTGAATGTAATTCTATATTTGAATTTAATTGAAAACTTAATATACGACACTTAAAAAATTGTATTTAAGTTTTGCTCTTAAAGTTAATCCTATATTAGAGCATCAGCATCAAGAAATGCTATCCTATATTTTTTTACCATCTCAAAAAGCAACTTTATTGCTTATACCATACCATTTTACAATTCCTCCCACATCAAAAAACTCTATTTTTATTAAAATATTATTATTTTTTCTTTCTTTATTATTTCTTTTCCTAGGCTTTCCAACCGTTTTTTTTTTTCTCAGGCTCCCTCAACCTTTAGCACAATCCACAAACCACAAACACAGACACAAACACAAACCCACGCCGATAAAAAAAAATCACAACCCAACCACGATTTGAAACCCGCCGGAGCAAACCCATTCAACCGCCGATCCACGACCAACGACCCGACCACGCCGATCCACAACTTAACCACGCCGATCCACAACCCACAACCCACAACCACGCCGATCCACAACCACCACTGACCCACAACAACGCCGACCCACAACCCACAACCCACAACGGACCCAACCACGACCCACAACTCCTTTTAAGCTCCGGGCACAGCCAAAAACCACAACCAGAGAAGGGAGAGAGAGAAGAGATGGCGTTGGGTCCGTAGAGAGGAGAGAGCAGAGATGGAGAAACAGCCACCACAACCCACAACCCACGCCGATCCACAACCACCACTGACCCACAACAACGCCGACCCACAACCCACAACCCACAACCCACAACGGACCCACAAACCACGACTTGAAACCCACCGGAGCAAACCCATTCAACCGCCGATCCACGACCAACGACCCGACCTCGCCGATCCACAACCCACAACCCACAACAACGCCGACCCACAAACCACAACCCACAACCCACGCCGATCCACAACCACCACTGACCCACAACAACGCCGACCCACAACCCACAACGGACCCAACCACGACCCACAACTCCTTTTAAGCTCCGGGCACAGCCAAAACCACAACCATCACAGCCAAAAACCACAACCAGAGAAGGAAGAGAGAGAAGAGATGGCGTTGGGTCCGTAGAGAGGAGAGAGCAGAGATGGAGAAACAGAGAAGAGAAGGAAGAGAGAGAAAAGTATTGAGAAAAGAAACGGGGAATAAAATATATATACTTTTTTTAACATTCTGCTACAGTACAATTCTAAGTGTAGAATTGTACTGTAGCACTATTGCAAAAATTTTTGCAATAGTGTGGTTTAGCATTGTTTGATGCAAGTGATTTTGAACCCTAAAATGTTAAAAATGCCTTAAATATAGCATTAGCATTTTTCAATGCTAATGCTCTAGTTGGTCATTGTTTTCCCCTCTTTGTGGTTAGATCTTTTCCACTTCAAAACTTTAAATGGGTTGGAGTATTGGCAGTGGCAACGACACGTGCAACTCAGGGTGTTCCTAGGAACACCCTAACCTGAAAAAAAAAAAAAAAAAAAAAAAAAAAAAAAAAAAAAAAAAAAAAAAACGGTAACAGAGCCAAGTTTCTTAATTCAAGTATCTTGATTAGTATCTAATCCATCCTACATGGCAGATGTTAGGCATATATTTTGCTACAACATAGTGTACAGATGCATAATTAAGATTTTGGCAAATAGGTTGAAATAGGTTGGTATAGGTTGAAGGGTATATTTTGCTGCCAACACACATATTCTATAGAAAGAAGCAAGAGGGAATGATGACATCTACTGGCAGTTTAAGCTAATAGCTAGCACTACTATGGAAATTTTCATCATTCAAACAAGAGGGAATGATGACATCTAAGTAAAGTGAAGCCATCACTCATTGTAATAGTGATTTCCGCTTAGTTACTGCCGCAAGGTTCTAAAATTATGTGCAATAACTCTATAAAAACTTCTACAACGGTACAAGTACAACCATTGAAATTTTTTTTAAAAAAAATTTAATGGAGATGATAGTAGATCTAAAACACACATGCAGGTTTGTGTGTATGTTACATTTAACTTGGTTAAATATATTGCACTAAAAAAATAAAAATAAAATAAAAAACTTGGCTACCGACCAATTTGATTCATTTGAAGCTTTCTTCTTCCAACCTACCATGTGGCAATTGAAAAGATTATTAATGTGTAATTTTAGTCCTATAATTTTGTTAATGATTTATATGACTCACTTAAATAATACACATGAATAGTTTTATAAATTATCACATAATGAATTAGAAAAAAGAGCTCAAAAGCAGTTTTGCAGACAAACTTTATTCTGTCTTTATCCCAACTATTAGAATAGCTCAACATATCAATTAAGAAGGTATCTTAGATTATTAAGTTAAAGAGTGAGGTTAAAATGGTACCTCAATGTAGCTGAGGTTTTCAGTGTCAAGCACTTCCATGATCAAAGTGGCATAGCGTTCTGCTTCCTCCTGAGTCAAAGACAACTTATTGGTGGAAGCACTTAACAAAATAGTTTGTAGAATTGTCCATCATGCGACACCAGAAACAGTGAAGCTCACATTTTGTGATATAAAATTTCTAGTCCCTTGTTCCTCTTAGTGCCCTTAATAGCTCATTAGCAAATTCGGGGGATTGTTGCATCCCTTCCAAAGCCAACAAAACAGAAAAAAGAAAAAGAAAAAGAACAAAGAACAAAGAATAAGTTAAGTTAGTTCTTCAAGATAAAATACAAACTGTTTGTGTATGTTAATTTTTTTTTTCCAAAAATAAAAGTTCTTTTTCAGAAATTCGAATTATAATATGAAGAAAAAAGAAAGAATCAAATAAAGAATGTAGTAATATAATAGGAGAACATGCATGGCCAATTGGCCACAATCTCATGCTGGTCTACTAGTGTAGTGGGTGCGTTACTTTGCCATTGGCAACAATAAGCCAACCACAAGGCAAGCAAAGTTGAAAGTTTGTATATATTATTACTATTTTTTAATCAAGTTGGACTTTTTTCTTTCAACAATGGGAGAGTTCTATATACATATACCCTTTTTGGCAATTATAGCAGCAACCAGACCGATAAACGACAAAACAACATTAAACTAGCATGCCAAAATTATAACACAATCCAATTGGTAGACAACCAAACAATATCAGATCAAACTACCCAAACAATCATTATGCAATTATAACACCAAAACTAACCTACCAATGAACAATTTAAACAACTAACTACCAACACAAAGCCCTGAAACACCAAAACAACACAAACCCAGTTCACAAAAAAACTCAAAAAAGTCAGGAAAAAAGTGTATACCCTCTCTGGAAAAGGAGCAGTGCTGCCCTCTTCCTCTTGCCCAGCCGCCTTATATCATCAAAGAACTTCGATGGAAGTATGGATTTACCTTGTCATAGAATTTTGCCTCAAATTTACCAGCACGATGATCAGTTGTATGGATTTTTTTTTTACTCATTATCTCAATCATTCAACAACTAACATTTCAAAAACCCATAATTTCTCACTAGGAAGACACAAAAGTCAATTCGAAAGCACAAGATTTGAATTAAAATTCAACCAAAGACCCAATCTTGCAACCAAATTTCAACAGGAAATAACCAAATCTCTCTCAACTTAATTTAAACCCATCACTCAGCTATTTGATCCCCAAATTCAACTATGTCTCAATCATTCTGCTACTAAACATTTCAAAAACCCTAAAAACCTCATTAAGGAAACACAAAATCAATCCGAAATCACAACAACGAATCAAAAGTCATTAGCCAAAACCCTAGAATCCGAAATCACATCAAACAATATTTATTAAAAATACAAACTTTAATTATGAAACCCTAAAATAGAAAAGAGAGACTGACATCGTTGAGGACCAGGGCCATCCCCGGACTTGAGGGAGTTGAAGTTGGAGTTGGCGAGTCTCGAAGACCGGTTGGCTGATTCGGGGTGGTGGTCGTCACAGAACCCACGCCCTTTGGTCTTCCTAGCTGCCCAGAATCTCCCGCTTTATTTGTTTGAAATGTTAGTCATGAAATAGGAAATTTAGCAAGTGATCAGAGAGATGGAGGGTGAGGGTTGAGATTGGAGATGGAGGGTGAAGGCTTGAGAGATGGAGGCTGATGTGCGATCGGGCTTGAAAGATGGAGGCTAGGGTTGAAAATGTTTTTAGTTTCCTATTTATACAAAGCCTAAAGCTGCGTTTTTAAACTATGGCTTTAGGCAAAATTTGAAGCCACGTTTAAGAAACGCGGCCCCATCCCAGATGTAAAGTCGCGTTCTAAACATGCGGCTTCAGACTAAATTTAAAGATGCGTCTATAAAACGCAGCTTTAGGCAAGCTGGAGCTGGGGTTTTTTAAACATGGCCATGGATAAGATTAAAAAAAAAAAAAGGAAGGTCCTATAGCCGCATTTTTTAAACTCGGCAATAGCTCCACCCCAAAAAACGCGGTTATACACACTAAAAACGCGGCTTTAGACATGGGCTATAGCCGCACGTATAAAACACGGCTTCATATGAATAAGTTAAGCCGCGTTTTTAAAAATGCGGCCTACTGCCCCCGCGTTTTGTAGTAAAAGGACATGATTCCTCTCTAAATTAGTTTAAAGAGAAACCCTACAAAGCATTGTTACTAAATTTAACAACACGTGATAATTTGAGTTTTAAAGATTTTGCTAACAATTAAAAAAATTGTGATATCATAAATAGTTAAAGAGTAAATATTAAATACTAATGAATATGTAACCTCATGAATCATGACAACCAAGATCAACCTCCTATTTTACATTATAGGACTTGAATTTAATGGTAAATGCAACACAACTTTGAAACTAATAATGCAATCCTAATCCTATCTACTTTATTTGAATTAAACTTAAAAACAAATGTCTTTTATCTTCTTATATTGGTTTGAGCTATAATCGCCAGTATAAAACATGAGTAAACTTAGAAAAACAAGGAAGAGAGCTTGAATCCAGTAATCCTTCTTCTTCAGCCCTTAACTCTTTACTCTTCACATTGTATATAAACAACTTGCGGCAAACTAGTATAATGATTTCTACCGAACAAGAATTGAAATTTTGGTATATTGCAAGAGGTAAAAAACTATCTTGAATGAAACTCTTCAAAGTTTTGGGCTTGCAGATCATCGACGAAAGGCTTAATGTATATTGCTTGGTCCAAATAGGTTTACGTTTAACCCAATCCCTCAAGACCCAAAAATCAAACCTATCCTTGGAGCTTGGATTAGCATAACAAAGAAATCCATTGAAAGCTAATAACTTACAGTTGAGTCTTTTCTTGTTGCACGGGTTCCTTGCTTGGCTGACACATACTTCATGTATTGTTTGCATGACAAGTATTGATTCCGTGTTGAGTTTTCCTAGTGTAATTGCTTGCAGACTGTAGGGGCTGTGCAAAGTTGAAGTAGCAAGCTAGCAACCCTGCACAGATTGCCAATCACGACCTTCATCTTCATCTTCGTCTTCTGCTTCTATTCCTTCTTCTTACTTCTTTTTCTCCTTCTTCTCTTTCTTCTTTCCGTCTCCACCGCTGTGGTTTCCATTTCTCATCTTCTCTCTGTTTGTGTTTGTGTTTGTGTTGATTCTTTTGAATTCTTTTTTATGTGTCCAAGGCCCTTTCACATGACTTACATTGGGTACGAAGAAAACTTTTAATTTTTGAATTAAATATGCCAAAATGTTTCAACCATTAGATTTTTCCAGCTGAGCTCATGATGTGACTATTGATAGATTGATATGTGACAAGCATTTGATGACTGTCAACCCAGCCCATCGGTGAATACAAAAGAAAAATCAAATTGAGTAAAACAACAACAAAAAATAAAAATGCATAAGGCCTCCACTAGTTATTGAGGACTTGGCACACTCAGGTGCACTCATTATCATATACAATTAAGTATATAATAATTATTAAATAATTATTTTAATTTAAAATTACAAAGTGTCCTTTTAATTCTTATATTATTACAATATTACTATCACCAGTTTAACTAATCAACATATTAATAAATAAAGAAATATTATATCTATGCTTAGGATATGATATTATTTATTTTTGTCCCAGGAAAGTTATGATATGAAAAAATAGATTTGAAAGATAGATTTTTACATTTAATTTATTTTTTCTATTTATACTAATTTAATATATTTATTTATATTTAAATAATTATTAAATTAATTATGACGTCATCACGGTTTGACCTCGGTTCAAACTCGGTTCGATCTTAAAAACCTTGAACCTCTCATTTTTACGGTTCAATGAACGGTTTGGATCTGAAAATCTTGACTATAGGTATGTAGTGCGGAGTTTCAAATTATAGACATGGGGCATCACAAAAGATACCATTACTACTAGACTTTTACTTTTTTGGATCACTAAATATGTCATCTACAAGTTTTCGTGCAAAAATGTCAAAATAGTATTTCGATCAAAATTCTTGACCAGTAGAACCTCGGGGCATTTTTATCAAGTTTTAATTGAGTTTTTTTGTTCTTTTTTCTTTTTTTTTGCACAAGACTTTTTCATTTGTTTCTGGGACCTCTAAACCCTAGTTTCCGTAAGTTTTCGTGCACGGTACTAAAATGTTATGGATATGGTGTATAGAATAAAGATTAAATATATAATTTACATTAAAAAAGAAAAAGAAAAAGAAAAAGTTGTGCGGTATGGCGATGACTACTTTGATAATTTAGTAGTTTATACAAACAAATACATATCTATTTTCTCAATATATATATTATATATATACATACACGAAGGCACTGTGATCAAAATGCAATGGCCACGGACGGTAGTTTCAGTCTTCAATTTTCACTCCAAAGGTTCCTTGATCGTTGCCCAGAGCTTAGGTCTTTCCCGCAGTTTGATTCGCTTGCTAGTGAGGTAACTCTCTCTCTCTCTTTGTTTGGTTGCTGAGAAAATTGCAAACTTTTGCTGCTTTTTGTTTTGGGTTGGAGAAATTGTGGGGTTTAGCTAAATTGAGGTTTGGAGACATGTAAAGTTCAAAATTTTGTGTTTTTTTTTTTTTTTGGTTTTGGCTGAAATAAGATGAATTTTGGACATCTATATGGGATTTTGGTTAGTTAGGAATAACTCAAAGAGAGAGCTAGTTGAACTAATTGAAAATTTTAATTTGAATGATTTTAAGCTCATTGTGACTCTTACCGCCTCCTCCTCATGGATTCAGAAATCTTTTCTAAACTTAGGAACTGGAACTGGTCCTGTTTCTTGGATCTTGTAAAGCAGACCTCCTCATGTTTTTTGCGGTTGGTTATGTCTAACTCTTTGAGCAAATTGTTAATTCTCAAATTAAAATTTAAACAGCTTATATATATATATATATATATATATATATATATATATATATATATATATATATTTTTTTTTTTTTTTTTATTCATTTTGCTTTTGCCATTTTCAGCTGGAAGGAGTTCTGTCAAGATACATCACTGGAGAAGGCTGGTTTGTATATTAAGTCATCTGACCAAAATGAGTTGAGTTCTCCTAGTAGAAGCATTGATTTCAACCAAGAGAACTGTCTTTACTCTTCTGGCCTTTGTTCTCTGGCCATTTCCTCTTCACAGGTTGATGAGATTGAACCACCAACTCGGAGTAAAAGGCTTGTGATGGTGCAGGGGTTTCAGAGACTTTCCAAAAGTATGAGCTCAGAGCCTCAGACTGTAGCTTTTTACACTGTTTGGTAGCTTGTTTTAAATCTTACAATTATTTCACTACAACTAATGTACCCCTTCAATGCAGTGTCATCTGGACTAAAAGTATGTGGAGATTGTTCTTTCTTGTTAGGCGTTGCTATGATTTAAAAGAACCTGTACTACTTGTTGGTGAAACGGAGGGTGGGAAGACCACTGTCTGTCAATTACTGAGTAGTGATTTGGGCTCGAAATTGCACATACTAAACTGCCATCAGTACACAGAGACATCTGATTTTCTCGGGGTTGGTTATCACTATCTGTGGTGTTTACTTTCTATTTGTGTGCTCGAATGTCATTTGAAAATCTTTTGGAAGTGTTTAATTTTTATGAATTAACAACTCATGAATTGTTTAATAGGGATTTTATCCTATTCGAGAGAGATCGAGACTGGTTGCAAAATATAAAGAAATAATAGAACAGGTGATGACGTTGGAGGCTTTTATCCGCCATCCTCTAGAATCTGTAAGTATCCTATTGTTCATCTTATTCGTTGATGATATACATAGTAACATTTTGGGGATAAGGCTTGATTGTTGATGTTTATGGCACACATAATATTCTAATACAAGTCTTTTGCTCTAGACCATTTCTTCAGATATTAGTCAAGCTTCTTCAACTCTTGATCAGCTGACTAAAATGATAGTTCATTACAAACAAGGCCTTGCCTTGGGTTCTGATGTTACAATGGATTTTGAAAATATGATAGAAGAACTCTCTAATCTGCATCAGAAATGGCAGACCATTTTTATGTGGCAAGATGGGCCTCTTGTACTAGCAACGAATGATGGTGATTTATTCTTTGTGGATGAAATTTCCTTGGCTGATGATAGTGTACTTGAAAGACTGAACAGTGTATTGGATCCAGAAAGAAAACTAGTGAGTAATTTCCTTTTCTAAAAACTGATTTTGGTTAAGCAGCTCAATTACTTTTTACATTAGTTATTTGTCTACAGATGTCTTTATAGTGGTTGGAATTATAGTGATTGTTTGCTTTTCCCTGCCAAAAAAAGAGAGTACTATATGCCTTTTTACATTATGGTAAATGTTCAATTTTTGAAAAAGGTTGTGAATCATAGGATAAGAGCATGGGTTCTTTATCCCTCCCTTATAAATGAAATCTGTTATTTCTGCATGAATGGCTTTTCTTGACGTAGTTCAAACTGGCAAGCAATTTTATGGGTTATATATATATATATATATATTATTCCTCTTCACTCTACTTGGTATCTAATCTGCTTCTTGTTACTTTTTATATACCAATTTCTGGTTCTGATTTACATTATGTGTTTCATTTTCTTACCCATTTGTCATCACTCATCCATGTACATGTTATAAATCATATATTCATAATGATATATGTTTTCCTGTTTGGAGTCTTTGGCTGAGAAAGGTGGGTCTGTTTTGGAGAAAATTACTGCTCATTAAATTTTTTTTGTTCTTGCAACTATGAATCCTGGTGGTGATTATGGCAAGAAGGAACTATCTCCAGCTCTTCGTAATCGGTCAGAGATATGGGTTCCCCCTGTTGGTGACCCAAATGAGCTTAAGAGTATTGCTCTGCAGAGGTAGATAAGTTTGAAGTACATGTTTGTGGAAGATAATGCATTTAATGAACACTTTCTTGGTCAGAGTTTCTTAATTTTTTGTGCAGATTTTCCAACCCAAAACTATCTCACATTGTAGATGATATGCTAAATTTTTGGGAAGTACATTCTTTTGCAACTCCTCATTTCTGCTTTATCAATGATTTCTTTTTCCTATAAAGTAATGTACTCTTGGGTGTTACTGTATAGAGAGTGTTATTTGACAATGCTGATTACTGGTTCACCATTTTGCCCCTATCAATTCTAAAAATTATAAATATCTCAAGTGTGATTACACATTCTTCCTCAGCCTTTTTTGGGTGGAAAGCTATTAAGAGGGCAGTTGCTTTCACTTTTTAGAAGTTCTCCCTTAACATACACAGGGTGCCATCATTACAACTGATCGTTGGGCATATTAAGACCATGTACATTATATTTGAGTTCAACTTTTTCTATAAGATTTTGTTTCATCTTTGGTCATATCCTCTGTCAAATCCTAGTTTGCCTCTGTTGACGTACGTTTAGAGTTTCTCTTGAGTATATGCTGCCTCCAACTTGAGCAAAACAGATTTCTCTGAATTGGTGTATGAATGGCAGCCATTTTTTCATGTTATTGACTCATCTTAAGTTTTCCTCTCATTATTTAATTTGTGCCAAGTTTCTCTCAGGGGAGCAACTTTTGTTTTCTTTCTAGTTGACAAGTTTTAAAATAGTAGTTGAATGATGAATTTCATCCTTTCCTAATATTTCACTCTTTTGGGACAAGTGATGGTTTATTATGGTAACAAAGCAGGTGGTCTTGAGGTTCAAACTTTTTCTTCATTCTAACCCCCATTTAAGTTTTCCTTATTACTTATCATAAAAAAAAAACCCCCATTTAAGTTTTCAAAATTACTCACATTGGGTCCTAGATATTGGAGGGGAGTTTGGGCCTACACGTGAAGGCGGAATGTTAGAGTAATGGTTGATTCATTGAACTCAAAATTTCTTACTACTATACCCTTTGGTAATTTCTGAGTAACTCATTGATGCAGGCCAGCCAACCAACCCCCCCTCCACCCTCTACAAGCCAAACAGCCAGCCAACCTTTCTGACCTCTTAGGGCAGCCAGCAGCCCCTTATTTTAACTTCTCATATCTGCCATGTATCCTCTTTAATTACAGCTTTGACTTATGTAACTATTAGCTACTTTATTTCCTAATAGTAAAAGATTATAAATAGGCTAGCTATGTAAGAGTACAATCAGTTTTTGGTGTGAATATATTTTATTTTCAGACCTGGACAGAAACTTGTTTCTCCAGTTTCTCTGTAATTCCAGCTTTAATTCTTAATTTTAATGCAATTCTAGTTCAAGTTCTTAATCAATTGATCTTGATTCCCATCACACATGCACTCCATGGGACTTGAACCCAAGGTCTCATTCACCCTGTCATTCTTGTCGGGGTTGGAATTGCCATTAGTATTTGCAAATAGTGAAATAAAAGAAATTTTTGTATTTTGGTCTCAGACGAAAGATGTGAGCTCATCATAGCAATAATCTTCCTCTCTTAGTTGCAAGAATGTCAGACGTTTATAACACCATGAGTTGAGTTTTTCAAAGATTTTTTGTTTTGTGGTTTTGGTCATTTGTTGCCTGTCCTGTGATTTTTTATTCTTGGCTTGTGGCTGTGGCTGATTGGTGACTATCTAGTATATTAAACTACTAAATGCTAATATATATATATATATATATATATATTGGCAGCTAGTTCTGGAATAATAATAGTAGTCTCAAATCTCAATTTCTAACTTTATGTTTTGATTTCTGTGCTATACAGTGGTTCAACCAGTTACACCCTGGGCGGATGCTTACTGTTAGAGATCTTCTCTCTTGGGTTTTTTTTATTAACATGACAGAGAGGAGTTTAGGGCCTGAATTTGCATTTCTCCATGGGGCATTTCTTGTGTTGCTTGATGGACTAAGTTTAGGTACATTCTTGCTTTGTTATAGCGGTACCTGTCCTTGTAGTTTCTATTCTTTAATAGTGAATAACTGCAAATTTCTTTTCAAAACGGTTTGGCTAAGCATTTATTTTTACCATTTCTTATTGATGGTAGGAAATTTTTTTGTTTGGTCTCAAGTGGTAAGTCATTTTTTGCTATCTTATGTCCATATATTTTTTTATGTTTGTTCAGGGACTGGTATTTCTAAAAAGGATGCTGTAGAGTTGAGGCAAAGATGCTTGCATTTTCTATTAGAAAAGCTAGTGGTGTGTTTTCTTTTATGCTCTTGTTTTGTTACTTCTTGGTATAAGCATTGTGTACTTTTTTTTTTAAAGAATAAAATAAAATTCTGTAAACCCTAAATGGTGCATCACTTTTATATTTTTATTTTTTCTTGTCTTCATATATAAACTATTAGTTTCAGTTGTGACCTGACTTATGGAGTGTTTATTACTACAATGTAATGAAGTCTACTATAAAAAAAAAATTCCTTGATAAGCATTACATGTTATATACCATACAATAAAAGTTGGCATTTACATGCTGTGCTTGGGCCATATGGCTTAACTTAAATATTACATATCATATGTGATGCATTATAAGTGTATTACAATTATTAATATAGTTCTCTATAAATGAAACTGTTTTGCCAAAGCTTTAAGAAGTTTATAAAACCTAGTTTAAAAAAAAAAATTCTATTGCCAGAAATTTCTAGAAATTTTAATAAAGTTCCACTATATTATTTGACCTTAACCAACATTTTTTGCTTGAGTAATAAGATATAGGCATTATGTGTCCTACTTGTTTTATTTGTCTCAATGATAAGTTTTAGGCACTGTATGATATGCTTTTGTCACGTGACACAATATAAATACTTTACATAGTTTTATCTAACTAAAGCTCTATTACCAAAGTTTAAAGAAATTTCATTATTTATTTTAATTATTTAGTTATCTATTATAATTTTTGGTTTTGATAAAGCCTTGGTCTTAAACAATGTGCTTTTACCAAGTATAAGATACAAAAATATTAACAATCAAGCAATACCAAACAATGTGTTTCATTATTTTTTTTCTTTGTATTTGTTTGTAATTCTTTAGGCTACTTTATGCCATTTTGCATGAAGTGGTCTCTTTTCTATAAACTTTTCATACATATATATGAAAAAAAAAATTCAGAGAACTTACTCTTTAGTATGTCTTTGAGGAGGTGCAGATTTTTTGTGAGACATTTGGTTGTCCTGCTTGTGTGTCTAATATGTGTGGATGTCAAATTCTATTTCCTTTTCCTTAGTTTTCACTTTTCGCTTTTGTCATTAGGAGTATACTCATGTATGCTGTGTGTGAACTTCATTTTCATGACAATGAAAACATATCTTTCTTGCAACTTTCCACCCATCTGAAATCAGTCGCTATGTTCTTGTTTGCTTACCTTTTCAATATTACTTCAAAAGTTTGCCTACATTTCACTTGTATTGGTTTAATATTTTATTTTCCCAAAAGAAGTTGTTGAACTTGTACGTTTACTGCAAGTTTATTTGTTAGCTTCTCTAGTAAGTGAAATGCTGTCTGGTCTTGAGATGTTTTGTTCAATTATTGTTGGATAACACTAGTGACTACTAACTCGTGCTTTATTATTTTTGAGGGTTTTGGTTGTTATATCAAGTGCAGTCTATGTATGCATCTGTTTGTTTGTTAATGTTAAAAAATGTTAGTTAATTTCAGATGTTCTCATCTGTGACCTTAGGCAAAATTTCTTATTTCTGGGATCTTGTGTAATTTGTTAACCTGTTTTGAAGTTCAGTCTAACACCAAGTCGTAAACATATGTAATTGACCATTAGATTGTAAAAGTATCCACATTACATAGTTAGTAGACAGTGATGTACATGTTATGTCTACAGGTTGTGAAAGCTGTGAGGTAGGGGAATTTGAGTTTTTGGCACCAACGACCTGCAGAAATGCCTTGCGGGTACTGAGGGCAATGCAACTTCCAAAGCCAGGTTTTTATTATTATTTTATTTTATTTTATTTTTTAACTTTTGTGTGTGCGCGCATGCACTTTATTTCACTATTTCCCTTTTGCCCATATTCTACCAGTTGGTGCAATAGAATTCTTTGTTTTAACATTCTAAATTGGCATTTGGTTTGGAAGGTAGTCCAGGTGTTGGGAAGACAAGTTTAATTGTTGCCTTAGGCAAATTTTCTGGACATAGGGTTGTACGCATAAACTTATCTGAGCAGGTGAGCAGTTCTGAGTTTACTCTTTCCTTTGTTCTCTCTCTCTCTCTCTCTCTCTCTCTCTCTCTCTCTCTCTCTTCTTTTTGGTTTCTGAAACCTTTTGCACTTAGTAGTATTAGTATTACACATGTTCTTATGCAGACTGATATAATGGACTTGTTGGGGTAGGACTTACCTGTTGAGAGTGATGAAGGAATAAAGTTTGCATGGTCTGATGGAATCCTATTGCAGGTTGAAGTGTCATATATCAAAGGTGTAATTGTCTCAAACTTACTCTAAACATGTATTGACATTCTTCCTTCTTTTGCAGGCTTTAAAGGAAGGTTGTTGGGTTTTGCTTGATGAACTTAATCTTGCTCCACAATTTGTGTTAGAGGTACCGTAATGAACCTCTATCGTTATTTTCCTAATATTATTTTGTTGATGCTTCTGCTTGTTTTCAAGATTTATGCAGCATATTTAGTTCAGTTACAAATTTCACCCTTTAGCTTTTACCTTTTATCAATTAGTCTTTCACAAGATTCCGTTTTTTCATTTTAGTCCTTCAACTTTAATTTGATTTCAATTTTGTCCTTGTGTCTGGTCCCATCCAATCTCACTATTAGTTTTAGTAGTTTTCAGTATACAAAATGACATTGTTTTGGTGGGTCTTAAGAGTGAAGATGACATTGTTTTGTTGGTCTTTACAGTGAAGATTGGACAGATGACTACATTGAAATGAATAAAAATTAAAGGACTGATTGAAAAGGGGGCTAATTAATGTTTTATTTGACTGTGTTTTTACATATAAAAAAAGGGGGCTAATTACAACTTACTACCAGTGGCTTGGCCTAAATTTAAGTTGTCTACTTGTGATTTGAAATTTGGCACTTTACCTACATGAGGTGTGTCTCATTAGGGTTCTGTGACACGCCTCTTGTTTTTTTGTTTGAAATTTTTTTTTATAGGGAAACAAAACATAAAACACGTCAAAACCTTAGGGATTGAAATTACTGCAAAAATGGATGATGGAATTCCTGGCCACTCTTTGCCCCAATCTTCCCATCACCTCTTCTCACCTACGCTCCAAGGTCTCTGTCTATCTCTCTTTGGCCTTACAGAAATTCCACAATCCTGACCAAATCAAGCCACAAATCACTCTAATCTCTCATGCATTGAAGTCCTGATACAATCCACCACCCCTTTTACAAGGTCCTCATTCTTGGCCTTCCTCTCTGTTTCCTTTACTCTTGGACATCCAGGGTTTTGATACAAAAGGGTGTTCTTGATTTTGTCTCTAGGGTGAGTCAGTGAGTCTCGGAACTTCAAAGGTTTTTTTTTTTCATCCCTTGTTTGGTTGTTGGGGAAATGTGGGAAAAGGAAGGAAACCATAACAGTAGAAGGGAGAGTAAAAGTTCTTTGCCTTGGGCTTGATTGAATGGTTTTACATGATATGATGATATGATTTGGATGATCTTGGTCGTTTTAGTATAGGGTATTTTGTTTTTTTTTTTTTTTTTTTTGGGGGGGGGGGGGGGGGATCGTGGGGGGTTTTGGAAATCTGAGCTGGACTATGATAATTGGAATGTATTATAGTGGTTTTTAAGTTGTGGAATTTGGGTGTTAATTGTTTAAGTTGATTGTTTCTGGGAAAGTGTGGGAAAAAGGAACAAAATTGAGTTTTGAATTCTCGGTTTATCTTTGTTCATTTAGAAGTTGGTTGAATGGGGGCGTGGAAAATCTAAGTGGGACTTCGAATTGAGTTACTGGGATGAGTTATGGTGGTTTTCTAATATTAAGTTGCGAAATTTGGGTTTCAATGGTTCAAGTTGATTTATTCTTTTCTAATATAACTTACAGCAACAAGATTATTTGAACCAAATAAATGATTGTGAATGTCGACCGTGTTGTTCAGGATGGACTCCTCTATTACATCCATTCTTCCTCTGAAAAGAAGTCTCCTAAATAGGATGAAAGGATTTTATGACTACCAAATACTAAAATATGATAAATTTACAATATGCAAATACTTGCATAAATTTGCATATAAATATTACGAAAGTACTACCATTGTAGTCAACTTTTCTTCAGAAAGCAATGCCTTCCATTTTGAAAAACTATCATTTCCCATTAACTTGCCAGGTGTTGCTATATCAACTTCAATAATCGTCTCAATTTGAAACGCACGAGGCTTGAACTTGTACTGCTGAGAATCATAGTCCTTTTTGGTTTTTGCTGGAATTTTCATGCTCACCCAAATATTGGAAAATTCTTTAAATATTTTATGCAAAAGCTGATTCAAAACATATATTTTATAATCAGATAATAATCGTGTGAGCAAATTCCTTTCTATTAGTTGCAATTAAAATAGACTCTGACCTTAAAGGAATCTTTATCCATCAATTAAGCATTAGCTACGTGATGTGCAACACGGATAAGAACATTTTGATGAAGAGAGGCTTTAAGTTGCATAACGGAGACCCATTCCAAATGGGAATGCAAATACATTGCATAAACACATCAATTTGATACTACATAATAGTAAAATAAATGAAATGCTCCAAATAGATGAACTGTCAAAGAAGAAGACGTTATGATGGAGACATCAAATGAAACAAGTTTATCTATTAAGAAAGAATTAAATGAAGTGCAGACCACCATATCAGTCAATGACTTGGGGACTCACATATCTAGACTTTTACGGCCCCCACCGAAACTTCACCCCATTTTCAAAGAAAGAAAACCCAATGCATACGGGTATTACATTTCGATGTCCTCTATTCCCATTAAATGAATGTTGATTTCTTCTGACAAACACTGTTTGTCAAGATTCTAGAGCCTCACTGACACGACCTTTATCTTTATCCCAACGTTAGTGTGAAAGGGAGAAATTGGTTATACAATTTTTCTAAGGGTCCGTTTGGATTGAGCTTATTGTTGCTGAAAACTGAAAACTGAAAACTTAAAACACTGTAGCACATAATTAATAAAACGTGGGTAGATAATTTGGCTGAAATCACTGTAGCTCAGCTGAAATCACTGTAGCATATAAATACCAAAATTTTACCCTTGATTTTCTTTTCCTCTCATAATTTTCTTTTCCACTCCTCACCGTACCCAGCTACGCCTGTGCCTTCGGAGAGTTCCAGCAGCAGCAGCAATTGACGAAGGAAGACCTACATCGGTCCGACGCCGGCGAAGAGCCCAGGTGAGAAATCCATCTATTGGAAGACATCCCCAGTCCGACGCCTTTGTCTTCTCGTCCTTCCAGAAACCCATTTCACCCTCTTCCCCACCGTCCCTCCAGCTCCGACCCATGACACCTCTTTTCCCATAAATGTCTCAAAATTCAAGATAATTAGATGTGGATTCGTTTTATCTGCAAATGGATTGAGTCGTACCCAGTGGATAAGGTATTGAGCTTTCCCCTTTCCATTCGATTTTTCAAATTCCATAAATGTTTCTCGGTTTTTTGCTGAAATTTTTTGTTTAAAAATGTTTTTTTTCCGAGTGATAATATCTGAGCATTTAGAGGCCTCTGTGCTGAAGAGAGAGAGAGTTTCATCGCCCATGGTTTGTTGAAGAAGAAGAAGAAGAAATGTTAATTCAGAATCAGAAGCTGATTTAGGTGAGTTTTTACTTATACCTTGTGTCTCTGTTTGTGTTTTTAGTCTGTGCACAAGACAGATATAATTACATACATTTGATATTTTGTAGGTGAGAAACAGAATTTTTGTTGTTGTTCTTGAAGGATTAGATGATTTTATTAAAAAATAAATGCCCACTGTATTTGTTGTTGTTCTTGAAGGATTTGTTGATGAGAATTTTAGGAATAAAAACCCTCTAATATGCCCACTGTATGCTCCACCAATTGCTCTGGGTTTTGATTGGTTGAGTGTGAACTGAAACACAAAAAAAAGTGGGACTGGAGCTTTTGTGTTTGTAGGATAGGACTGAGGATTTGTGTTTGTAGGATTTGGATTTGTGTTTTGACAACTTATATGAGAAAGAGATAGCTTCAGCTGTATCCAACTCATTGCAAGCCAGTTTGAAACCGGAACTCCTACATAGAGTAGGATATGTACCTAGCATATTTCTTGAGAGGTTGTTGCAAATTCTGTCTTCTTTCCCACTAGAGTTTTTGGCTGAGATCTTGTGCTTTTTCTTATTTGCTTAGTCTCCATTTTGCAGCTCTGTATGCTGCCAAGAACTCAACCTCAATGGTGATAGAGACATCTGTTGCCCCCACAATCTGAAAGAAGGTTGATCAATCCTTTCTTTCCTGTTCTTGGTTTGGCAGTAATTCTTCTTCCATATACCTTCTGTCTAATTGTCCCACACTCATCCTTGTCACAACAGGTACCAGAATTTGTGATTTTGTCAAATGACTACCAACTCCACAAGTTCATGGCTCACAATTCCTTTCATTACAAAGTCCTAATTGACAAGCTCAATGACTCCTTGAATGTAACCAGTACGTACAATCTTGTTGATAATGTAAGTTAATTGCTACTGCATAATGCTTTTCTTATTGTAATAACTTTTACTGAAGCCTTACACAGTTGATGCTGCTAGGGCTTTTTATAAGTCAACAGAAATGGTCGACCCAGCTATTTTTATTTTTAAAATTTTAAATAATTTTTTTTTTTTTTTAAATTTAGTGTAATGTTATATTATGTACTTTCTATACAAGCTATTGGTTTTTATAGCATACTATTTTCTATCCAAAAACCTTTTAAAAGAACACAAACCGAGCAGCATAATTAACTATATTTTGTGTTTTTGCAGGATGAACTCACCTGGTTTAAATTCCAGAAGCACAAACTTTTTTTGGTGTCTAATTAACTTGTAACTCTTTATGTTGAAGAGGAAAGAAATAATCTCAGGGAGATATTTACGCCAAAGGAAAATGAAAGGTGGAAAATAATCATTTTGTCATTTTCTTTTTGTTTCTTTCTATGCTGAGAAGATAGAAGAATTAGAGATGTGATGGTTACTCGTTACAAGAGAAAAAAGAGAAGTTGAAGCTGTGATTGATATGAAGCTTTATTTCTGTTGCTGCTAATGATTTTACTGATAAATATAAAAGTTGACATGGTTATTGGTTGATTGTTTCCATTTTATATTTTTCTCGAAAAACAAAAAGCACACAGCAGCCTACACTTTTTTAATAGATGTGTCAGGTAGTTACCAGTAAGTCATTATACACTACTATACTCTTTTTGTTATCAGTTAGTTGAGCTAGTAATAAGGTCTCTAATTATGGTATAAAATGCTTAGATTCCTGCTGTACACCAGAAGATGAGGTTTAAGGGATGGCTGCGGTGTTATATCCTGTTGTGCAACGCATTTGTATTAATATTTTCTAATTTGTTATATTTGTACAAGAGAACCTTGATGATCTTTCTCAATCATTTCTGGTTAAGTGCAGTTTGATTACATCCATTTCTGTTGGGTAAGTGTGTTTCTAATACTTAAGACCATGAAAGTGAGTTTGTGAGGATACTAGCCATTCCTTAAAGCAAGGTGCTCATTCACTGCCAATTGCAAGTTGGTCAATAACTTACTTAATAATTATAGTATAGGGTTCCATATGAAATTTAGCTCTTTGGCAAATGCAAAATTTCTTGAATGATCGGGTTAGTAACAGTTTTTAGTTAATAAGCAGGTGTGCTGCCTCCTTGTTGTGTCATTTTTGTTATTGATTTCCTTTGATCTTAATATTTGATAATAACATTCATGTATCTGCTTGTAAACGTTTGATGTGTGGATAATTAGGTTGTTGTCCTGCTTTCCTGATAAATTTTACTTTTTTCATTATCTTTTTGGCCTTTTAATTTAGGATGGAGGCATCACACAAATGATCAGATTGAAGATATTATGGAGAAATATTTTGTGGGGTGGGTTCAAAACTTCAAATACCATTTGGTTGGTCGATCAGATAAATGGGAAGGCATGGAGCTGGGATCTTTAATTTTATAGACTTTAATGATTGGACAACAATGTGTGCTGTAATAAAGGGATTCTTTTGGGACATAAATGTGTGCTGTAATAATTGTGGGACATATATTTCCTTCAAAGCCTTTTGCACAATTTGGATTCTTTTCTATTTGATATTATTTTGCTTGGATGGCATTTAAATAAATCACATTTGTGAATTATGTCATTTATTGGGAATATTGTACAGTCTATTTGAAGAAAAAGTATTTGTTTTTGCCTTTATGTTATGCAAATTTTTTTTACAAGTCATTGGAAATCTATTTTGAATGTGGAATAAATTTTTTCACACTAACATATTAGAAATTTGAGATGCAAGCACCGTAGTACGACAGTGATAAATTAATCATATTTCTACTTGTGAAAATTACACAGTCGATGCCAACAACAAAACACTCGAAGCATTTTCATTAGATAAACTATCAAGTTGTTGCCAAGTTCCTAAGATACAGATTTAACACTTGATCCTTATGCTTCACAACAAAACAAATCCATAATGTTTGTGAACCATCAGTTATGGTCCCTACATCTACAAATTATCGTCCGCACATATCGATATTGTGATATCAATACGAACCTGTTTCATCTCAGGTTCATCCAATATTGAGATTGCTTCTGCCACGACATCATAATGACCTCTCTCATTACCAAATGATGTGCCCCCTCTAGATCTGGAACGTGAAGCGCCATTGTTTATCTCATGTGCTCTAACGAAATTGTGAAGAACCATTGTAGCAACAATGATCAAGTTTTGAGTGTGTATCTTAAAGGATGGCATATGTCTCAAAATTTTCCATTTATTCTTCCAAACTCCAAAAGTCCGTTCTATGACCGAACGGAGTGATGAATGGAGATAATTAAACCTCTCCTCTGGACGATGCAGCACTTCAGAAGGCCGAAATTCTCCAATGTGATATCTCTCCCCCTTATATGGTGCAAGGAACCCCTTCCTCATAGGGTATCCTGAATCAACCAAATAATATTTTCTTGCAAATGAACACATTTATTACGTTAACATTTTCACTACATGCAAATCTACTTTAATACTATAATTAAACAACATATTTACAAACCAGGTGGAGCTTTTGGGAAGTTGTTACTCTCATCATTGAGGCAGCTTAAAAAGATCCTCGTGTCATGCGCTGACCCTTCCCATCCAACACATGCGAATGTGAACTTCATGTCAAAGTCACATGCGCACATGCAATTTGTTGTGGTGATCCCCTTCCTGCCATAATATGGGAGCTGCTCATTTTCACTAACGACCACAGGGATGTGGACCCCATCAATCGCACCAATGCAACCCTAACCAAATTGGATAAAAATACTATGTGAAATAAAATACGTGGTACGATCATCAATTAACATGAATAACGATGCAGCACTCTAGATACCAAGTTATTTTTGAAGGTACCTTGAAATGTGGCCAATATCGATGTGAATGCTGAATATGTTCTGGCACGGCTTGAAATGTACGATCAGCAGGCTGGATAATGTCTGGTGCCATAACGGTGGCTAACAATTTCACTACCGTGGTCACGTGTCGATGCACTGTCTCACCCGAGTGCTGAAATCTTTCCTGCACCATCCTGTTACCCCCAGCATGACCAAGTACCATCAATGTCATTGCCAGAGACTCTTCCAAGGCAACTGATCTGGTACCGTAATATCCATACCGGCGCAGTGTATTACACAAATCTATAAACACATAGCTTGGCATTCTAAAATTTCTTCGACATAACTTCGGATGGCCAGTTAAAATATATTGTACCCATTCTAAGCCTGTTTGTGGATTCGTATGCAATGGTTCTTTCGTCATGTACGTATCCACGTAAGCTAGACACGCACCCGGCTAGATATGCTGCGAGTACAATGTCGTCGCTCATCTCGCACTCTGCGTCCCTGCATATGGTTGTGGCAATAAATTAACAATCCTAAGCATATACTTTCACGATTTCATCCAGTGCGATATCAAAATTGTAGATTAACAGTTTAGAGAGGAAAGTATAGAAACTTACTGCTGCTGGGAATCAGATGAGTCATTTTGCAAATCCATACTTCTTTATACGTTGATACTGCTTTCTAAATATTGAACAATGATCTACAAGATAACGACCTTAAAATTCAAAGCCTTGAAATACGGATTATATCTAAACTGCTACACCACCAAGAAAAAATAATAATCAGAAAATAGTATAAGCAATAACAAAAAACAAAAAATTTAAAAAAAAGAAAAAAAAAAAAAAAAACAAGTTTGGGGGAAAAAACGAAATTGGTGCGTTTAACTACACCATGATTCTTTCGGTAAGTAAACATCTCTCTCAATCCCTTTCTCTCTCTCTCACACACACACACGAGAAGTATTTAAAATATGAACTTGGAAAATGTGGCTAAAAAATTTTCAGTGCAAATTTTGCTTGCAAGAGTGTGTATAATAAAAATCACTCTCATCATAAACCGCCTCAACCACACACTTCCTCTCTAAAAGCATCTCCTCTTAACAAGTAGTCATCAACACAATCTTTGTCTCTTCCACCTTTAAAGTTTGCCTTACTCGCACATGTCAAGTTTATTTTATTTTTTGAATATTTTTAATATATATGCTTGACAAAAACAGGAAGTTTGGCACGGGAATATAGGCGCTAAAAGATGTAGCCCATAAAGGGGGGAATATTATTCAACCTCACTAGCAGCACCTGTCATACAATTGACCATAGGCCATAGGTAATGAGTTTACGCCATTGAGAAAGGGGCTTGGAACACACAATCCATATTCTTTGGAGTTCCCCCTAACAGGAGAAACTTGATTTGGAATTGCAAATAAAAATAATGCATATTTATTATGAATCAAAATATCAAAAGCAATAAATTTAAGAAGGGTGTTGGGCTCTTGGCTTCATCCGATGTTTCATTCCCCTTTAGCAAACAATTATTACTCAAAATGAAATTTGCTTGGAACTCTAGGTTGCCAATATGATGAATCAAAAAAAGACATGCATCTTCTAATTTGTTAGCTGTGTAAATTTCTATATCCTTTACAATTTGATTTAGAGTTAATTGCACTTTTAAGGTAATAAACACTTTTAAGGTAAGGTCAAGATGTAGCCCATTCAAGGGTGAGAATTCATAAATTATCAACAGAAAAATTAAGAAACCATAAACAAATGACAAACATCCTTCCACACAGGGGCAGCAACAACACTTTTTCATTTCCCTAATTTTAACATTCTACACATTTTTAAATCATCCCTCCTTGATCATCGCCAAAACCAAAATGTTATAGCTCAAAATATTTACCTTCGCACTGGAGCAGCTGCAGCAACACAGGGGCAGCAGCAACACACACACTTGATCCTTGGTTTAGAGTAATGTATACCTTCTTTTCCTCAACAGCAGGGGCAGCTGCAGCAACACACCACCGGCGCTGCCAGCAGGGGCAGAAACAGCAACTGGAGCAGCAGCAGCAGCACAATCTAAATCACCAATGTAACAATCTTCTTGGACTGGAGCAGCAGCAGCAGGAGCACCAGCAGCAGCAACTGGAGCAGCAGCAGCACCAGCAGCAGCAACTGGAGCAGCAGCAGCAGCAGCAGTAGCAACAACTGGAGCAGCAGCAGCAGCAGCAGCAGCAAAACTGGAGCAGCAGCAGCAGCAGCACCAGCAACTCCGGCCTAAATCACCAATGTAACAATCTTCTTGGACTGTTACATTATTATATCACAATTTAAATAATTTCAACAACAACAAAATAAACATTAACTCTATATCAAATACAAGGACACACATTGAATTCTAACAAAACGTTTCATTTTCATTTTCAAGCAACATTGGACAAACATATATAAATATAGCTCAAACACATAGGAATGATGAGCATTGTCTTACATACACACATAATTAAACAAGCGTTAGTTTCTACCAAAAAAAGAAAGATAATAGTGCAATAAGTACAAGTCTTAAGTTTGATTATTACACCAAGCCTACACAACCCTATCAAGCCAATCTATAGGTTCCTTCACTCAAAATGATAATCAGGGTGCCTTTGGTACTCTTTTTCTAGCCACTTCAGCTGGACATCCTTGTTATCGGCAAGTGCTGCAAACATGTGCCTACCCGCCTCTTTTTCCATGAAGTATATCGTGCTGAACATATGAAGGTAATGACCCGCGTACACTCCGGGAAGACTTAACACCATATCCAGAATTGCTTTAACCTGAGCAGTTGCTGTGGGAGCAGATGGTGCACGGGCACTAAGAGTAGATCTCTCAGCAATAACATTTGAGATGCTCTTCAACGAGTCCGACATCTCTTGCGCAGCTGAACACTTTTTTTTTGGTTTCTTGCAAATTGGCTTGAAGATGTGGACAGTGGTTGCCAAGCCTTTCCCCTTATTCACTGCCGATCCTGCCCTTGACGATGATGGACCTTCAACCTCCATTGCGTCAACATTCACACCGGGTTCACATTGGGGGTCAAGAAATTCTACGCTATCATCGGAGTCCCCAGACCCTTCGGTGGTTTCCGTTGGTATTGGACCACTCGTGCAGAATGACTTATTCCCCGTTGCAACCGTGCCTCCAAACATGATGTCCAGGAGCTCACGATTCGGCAAACCAAGCGTTCTAAACGTTTTTGCCTCGGGACATGCCTGCATGTGGACAACAAATAGTTAGAACACAAGAATATAGGATTAGACAGTACAATATATTAGAACTACAATTTGATCACAACTAATCGCAATCTTTCGGTCCCACCACTCATCAGGTGCGTCAAACTTCCCAGTTACAGGATCATAACCCAACCCAGTCTCCTTCACCAAACACTTGTTATAAGTCTTCCACCTTTTTCTTAAATTATCCCATTTGTTTTTTATTTGCAGCCAAGTCACTACTTTTTCCATCTCAGCCAATTGCCGAATCACTTCATTAGCCCCAATTTTGGTCAAAAATCCACTGGCCTGCCTCTGGCCCTCCATGACTTGAACAGCACATAACCGACAAAAGGCTTCTAGTTCATTACGGTCTTTCCAGTCAGCTCTTTCAGCATTACCACCACCCTCCACAGATTTCTTTTGCTTAACCATTTTTCCTACAACTTCCGTCTATACTAATTGAGGCATTTAAACAAACAATTCGGGTGCATTTCATGATTAGTTCGGCATGCCCAAATGATAAGTACAAAAACCACATAACAGAGAATTTTGGATTATGTTATTGAATGCAAAAAACACAAATGAACCGAGGGATACAAAAAAACCACTATTTGATGAAGTAAGGCATGGTTACTATTGTTTATCTCACTGAATTCCCAAGTTATGCAAAGTATGAGTTCTCATGGTACCACAGACAAACATATGCTCAACTACAAATTATGTTGTACGGTCTACAAGTAAGTCAAGCATTTCAACAAACAGTTTGGGTGCAGTTTACAAGTTAGGCATGGTCAGCTGGAACATTGTGTATGTAAACTCACATATTGATTGGATTTCATTGGAGGAAGAAGTTCATACAAGTAAACAATGGATTAATACAAAAACCGAGAAACAGAGAGCAGATCACACTCATCAAAGTTCAATACACAAAATACACAGAAACGGTTAAATACAAGCACATGGAGAAGCTTCATGGAATTAGACTTTGATGAATGAATGGATTTACACTTACCCGTGAATTGATTATTCCACAGTGGCAAACACGATGGTTCACGCGAAGAGAAGGTGAGCACAGAGCTGAGTTTTTCTTTTGCTTCTGCGTACTGGGGTTGCAAACTTCAGCTGCTGTGAAGAGTGGGCTTAACTTTGTGGTTGGAGGGTAGGTGAGACACATTGAAGAGGCTTCGGACAGAGCATTGAAGGGTATTGAAACCATTCTGCCTCTGGTTGTTGAGAAGTTCCTCATGGCCGTTGGGATTTGCTGCGCACCGTAGGATCTGATCATCCAAGCTTGGTGCGCGATGAACAGGACGCGCAAGGGAAATTCTGCAGCTGCGCACCGTTTGCACACTCAGTTATGCCATGAACAGGACACGCAAGAAATTTGTTTCAGCTGTTCAAAACGGTGTGCTTTGGGTTTTAAGTGGAACGGTGCGTTGAACGTAGCTGATTTTCTGTTGCTGGGCCATGAACAGTAAGCTTAAATGAAACGGTGCGTTGGTCATTTGAAACTCACGTTTCCTCTGCGTTTTTCCCAGTTAAGCGTGCGCGTGGGTCCCAGCAGTCCAAAACGTAGCCAAGCAAAACGTGGTGAAACGCGCAATCCAAACAGTCACTAAGTCAAAAAGTTTTGCCTAGCTTAGAGATTTTTGAAAAAAATATTATTATTTTTTGTGAAATTTTTTCTGAAAAATAGTCTCTTAAAAATAAATAATGTTTTGTATCAAAACTTCACAATTTGCAATTTTAGTGTTAGTGTTCATACTTAAGCTGTGTTTCAAAGCCATTTCATACTTAGTGCAATCTGAAGTTGTGTTTCAAAGCCATTTCAATGCAAAATGTGATAAAATCAATTTTAGTGCAAAATGTAATATTTTAATGCTTAAAAAAATGTTTATAAAGAGAGGCTATTCTCCCATAAGATTTTACCATTATTTGTAACTAGTCACGCCCACACCCCCCCCCCCCCCCCAACAAACCAAAATCTTTTTAAAACTCTTCTATATTACATAAAACCAAGGACTCCTGACTACTTTGTACTTACAAAAGTCAGTTAATGCTCGACTACGACTAGACATAGACCTGGTACTCGTTGGAGATAATGATGTGTAGAATTTTAAGCGTAAAACAAAACAAAACAAAAGCAAACAGAGAGAGAGAGAGAGAGAGAGAGAGAGAGAGAGAGAGAGAGAGAGAGAGCTGAAAGAATCTGATTTGCACTAGACCCTCATCATCACTCTCCTATAAATTACCCACCAATTACTATTATTGTTTTCACAACTATCTACTTCTAATAATCTCACAAAATGGAGGGAGGTTCCTACTTGTAAGACGTCAGTCAATGACTTGGGGACGCACGTATCTAGACTTTTAGGGCCCCACCGAAACTTCACCCCATTTGCGAAGAAAGAAAACCCAATGCATCCGAGTATTACATTTCCTTGTCCTCTATTCCCATTAAATGAATGTTGATTTCTTTTGACAAACACTGTTTGTCAAGATTCTAGAGCCTCACCGACACGACCTTTATCTTTATCCCAACATTAGTGTGAAAGGGAGACGTCAAATGAAACAAGTTTATCTATTAAGAAAGAATTAAATGAAGTGCAGACCACCTTATCAGTCAATGACTTGGGGACTCACGTATCTAGACTTTTAGGGCCCCACTGAAACTTCACCCCATTTGCAAAGAAAGAAAACCCAATGCATACGGGTATTACATTTCGATGTCCTCTATAAAGGGAGAAATTGGTGAAACAATTTTTAAGCACAAAACAAAAGCAAACAGAGAGAGAGAGAGAGAGCCGAAAGATGCTGATTTGCACCACACCCTCATCATCACTTATAAATTACCCACCAATTACTCTTTGTTTTCACAACTATCTACTTCTAATTCTATTAATCTCATAATGGCGGCTTTCTTCAGACCCGTTTCATTCCTTTTCCTTTTCCTTGCCTTTCTCTTTCTTCCCAACTTCTTCTTCTTCTGCACCAGACTTTCTGAGCTTCGTTGCAAAACTCACTGAGCGACAGGCTCTTCTCAACTTCAAGCAAGACCTTATTGATTCTTCTAACCGGCTCTCCTCTTGGACTGCCCATGGGGATTGTTGTCTATGGGAGGGTGTTGTTTGCCACAACTGCACTGGTCATCTACATGAACTCCATCTCACAACCCCTTATCCTGAAGATGGTTTTGCAAGTTTTGCAACTGAAGAACAAATTGAAGCCTATTTTCAGTCAAGATTTGGTGGTAAGCTAAATCCTTCTCTGCTTGATTTGAAGCATTTGAATAACTTTGACCTCAGCTTCAATGATTTCTTTGCTTCTTCTATTCCCTCATTTCTCAGTTCAATGAAGAGTTTAACATCTCTTAATCTCTCTTTTGCGGGATTTGTGGGACTCATACCTCATCAACTTGGAAATCTCTCCAATTTGCACTATCTCAATCTCCAAGGTAATGATTTACATGTGAATAACCTTGAATGGCTTTCTGGTCTTCCTTTGCTACAACATCTTGATATGAGTGGTGTAAATCTTAGCAAAGCCTTTGATTGGGTTCAACTCACAAACACACTCCCTTCCTTGTTGGACTTGCGGTTGTCTGATTGCCAACTTAGGCCTTTCATTCCACTAACACCCACAGTTAACTTTTCATCTCTCCTCACCCTCGATCTTTCATGGAACCAATTTGAAAACACTTCGATCCTATCATGGATCTTTGGTCTTCGTAATCTTGCTTCTCTTGATTTGTCTGACAATGACTTTAAAGGTCCAATCCCTGTTGATCTCCAAAACATGACCTCTCTTAGGCACCTCGATCTATCTTGGAACAATTTCAACTCTTCAATTCCCAATTGGTTGTATTGTTTTAGTCATCTTGAGTTTCTTAGCCTTGGCCACAATAATTTGCAGGGTACAATCTCCAGTGCCATTGGAAACCTAACATCTGCTGTTAGTACTGACTTGTTAGTAAATGAACTTGGAGGAAAGTTGCCAAGATCGTTGGATAATCTCTGTAACTTAAGGGAAATCAGATTGTCAGACAACAAGTGGAATCAAGAGATATCTGAAATCTTAAAAAGTTTATCAGGGTGTGTTTCAGATAGACTAGAGATCTTAGACTTAAGTGATTCTCACCTCCATGGTCATTTGACGGACGAACTTGAGGTATTTAAAAATCTAGTCCAACTTTTCTATTCTTTAGTTCGGTTAATAAAATTCTTATTACTTATCAAAAAAAAAAAAATCTAGTCCAACTTTTTCTTCAGAATAATTTAATTTCAGGTCCACTTTCAGTGTCTTTGGGAGAACTTTCATCTCTGAGAAACCTGAATCTTGGGAAGAATCAATTCAATGGAACCCTCCTCCCTCAACATTTTGGACAACTTTCCAAACTTGAGACTTTATATATTGATTCTAATACGTTGAAAGGTGTTGTGTCTGAAGTTCATTTTTCCAATTTAACCCGTTTGTGGATACTCCATGCATTTGGAAACTGACTTTAAAAGCAAGTCCACATTGGATTCCTCCTTTTCAGCTTGTGGCTTTATCGTTGCAATCATGGAATTTAGGGCCAAAATTTCCCCAATGGCTTTGTTCACAAAGGCATATGGTGTATTTAGACATTTCTTATACACAGATTTCAGATATGGCTCCTCCTTCATTTTGGAACTTGTCTTCACAATTCCAATATCTAAATCTCTCCCATAATCTAATCAATGGAGAAATTCCAAACAATCCCGTGGTTTTGTCTGCTAGAGTGATTGATTTAAGTTCAAACCATTTCAAAGGTCCGTTACCTTATATATCCTCTAATGTGTATGTGCTAGATCTTTCTAACAATTCATTCTCTGGATCTATTTCTCACTTTTTTGGTTTTAGAGTGAACAAGACAAAAAACATAGGATATCTCAATCTTGAAAAAAATCTTTAATCACGAATAATACCCGATTGTTTGATGAATTGGAGCAACTTTGTGATCTTGAATTTGGGGAACAATAATTTCAGTGGTAGTATTCCAGCATCCATGGGATCTTTGACTCATCTTAAATCTTTGCACCTATACAAAAACAAATTCTTTGGAAAATTACCATCATCTTTGAAAAATTGTGGAGAGTTGGTAACTATTGATGTTGCTGAAAATAGGTTTGCTGGGAACATACCTTCATGGATTGGGCATAGATGTACAGGCTTGAAGATTCTTAGCCTTCACTCAAACTATTTCCATGGTCACATACCAAAAGAACTATGTGCTCTAACTTCACTCCAAATATTGGACCTTTCACATAATGAGCTATCTAGAAACATACCTAGATGTGTCAAAAATTTTAGCACCATGGCCACAGATAATATTTCAAATGACCACATGTATTCTTATCTTTCTGGATCTCGTTATGGTGAAATTCTTCCTCTTGAAAGTGCATTGCTTGTGATAAAGGGGAAAATTCTTGAGTATAGTACCATCCTCTATTTGGTAAAAAGTATAGACTTTTCCAAGAATAGTCTATCAGGAGAGATCCCCGAAGAAGTGACCAATCTTCAAACATTACAATCATTGAATTTGTCATATAATCTCTTGAATGGAAGTATACCTATGAATATAGGTACTATGGTACTATTGGAATCTGTTTATTTCTCTGTGAACCATCTTTCAGGTAAAATTCCCTCAAGCATGTCAAATTTGACATTTTTAAGTCATTTGAACATGTCAAACAACAATTTGACGGGGAAAATCCCTTTAAGCACTCAACTACAAAGCCTCACTGTGTTGAGTTTTATTGGAAACAAACTCTGTGGACCACCACTTATGGACAATTGTACTGTAAATGGTGTAAAACCCAACAATGAAAACACTAGGAGTAAAGATACTAATGGACTTGAAGTGGATTGGTTCTATGTGAGCGTGGCACTTGGATTTGTGATTGGGTTTTGGGGTGTATGTTGTTCTATACTATTGTACAAGCCATGGAGAATAATGTACTTTCAATTCCTAGATCATGTATGGTACAAGCTTAAGAGCCTTGTTTCAAGTTGCAGTTTATGAAATGAAATTGGGCTCATTGCTGGTTTTGGCAAGTGTCTTCCAGAAAGATTTGCTGAGTATTTTTCTTTTGGATGTTTTAAACATATCATTGGCTGACTTGGAGGGTATTGCAGGGAACTATCTATTCATTCATGAGATTTCCCCGTGGATTTCCATCCAAGTTGATTTCTGTTAACTTGGGCAGCACACAGCCTCAGCTTCTTTCCTATGACATAGATATTCCCACAATCTTTTCTGCTGCTGATATGACCTTGCTAGAAAAGTTGGTTACATTCTCAAATGGTGTTGCTGTTGATAAGGTGGTCTGCACTTCATTTAATTCTTTCTTAATAGATAAACTTGTTTCATTTGATGTCTCCATCAGAACGTTGACAGTTCATCTATTTGGAGCATTTCATTTATTTTACTATTATGTAGTATCAAATTGATGTGTTTATGCTATGTATTTGCTTTCCCATTTGGAATAGGTCTCCGTTATGCAACTTAAAGCGTCTCTTCATCAAAATGTTCTTGTCCGTGTTGCACATCATGTAGCTAATGCTCAATTGATGGATAAAGATTCCTTTAAGGTCAGAGTCTATTTTAATTGCAACTAATAGAAAGGAATTTGCTCACACGATTATTATCTGATTATAAAATATATGTTCTGAATCAGCTTTTGCATAAAATATTTAAAGAATTTTCCAATCTTTGGGTGAGCATGAAAATTCAAGCAAAAACCAAAGAGGACTATGATTCTCAGCAGTACAAGTTCAAGCCTCGTGCGTTTCAGATTGAGAGGATTATTGAAGTTGATATATCAACACTTGGCAAGTCAATGGGAAATGATAGTTTTTCAAAATGGAAGGCAGTGCTTTCTGAAGAAAAGTTTACTACAATGGTAGTACTTTCATAATATTTATATGCAAGAAGTGATTAAAGTAGTTTTAGTGGACAGAATAGGTCCAATAACACTAGTGAACCTTTAACCTAGCATCGTATGTGTCACTTAGTTGCACAGAACACTGAGTATTAAATCTGTGAATTAAATTGATAGATTGTTATTTAATTTATTTGTTAAATTTAATCATGGATTTTGAAATCCGTCTCATGGAGCCTTAACTTCTGTCTATCTGCATGTCTGTGTTTGTATGAACGAGTTGATTATCCATCAATACTAAACCTTATCCCCTCCAATGAGTGCATAAGTATGTGATTTTTCTTGTTTGCAGGCCCTTTCTGGATTACAATTTCTACTTCAAAGGGTCCAGGCATTACATGAAAATGGCTCAAAATTCTCCCTAGCTGGTTAGAACTTGCTTCCGCTAAGCACTTTTCCTTGGGTCTTGCTGCTGTTATTAACGTTTTATGGTTTTCTTTAAATGGTTATAGATCAATTGGATCCTATTCTTGATCTGATGTCATCATGGAAAAAGTTGGAATTTGGATCTTGACCTGCCCTGCTTGATGAAGTGCAGAATCAGTATGAGATTAATGCTGCGAAGGTAAGTCATAGTTATTCATATTTGTAAAGACTCAATATAATTGCAGTGCAATTGTTGAGCGTGAAATTTTTTAACCTCTAAAGAGGATGAGGGTAAATAACAGCAGTAAGAGTTAATAGTTAATACCATTCCTTGCCCACAAAAAAGTGTGAATACTTTAGCCATTTAATAATGAGGAAAACTACTGTTGAAGTAAACAATTTTCTTTTGTTTTTTCCTCTTGAGTGAATTTAGTTTGTGTACAATCATGGCATAATGAACCATGCTTCAGTGCAATCAAGCAAGTACAGATTCGCTGATCCTGTTAGAGAAGTCAACAATTTGTAACATCGGAAGATAAACTCCTGTTCTTGTGATTAATTCCAATCTTTAAGCTTTCACAGTGTATGCATTAAAACAGCTTATAGAATACTTAAGTGATATAACATAAGCTTGCGGAATGGATAAAATGTCCTTCTCGTCTTTAATCTTGAACCTGTGTGTTATCTTTTGCTTAACTAATTTAATTTTTTGTCTTTTTACTGTTGCAGTTATGGTGTCCTCTGTATACAATTCTTCAACCCAGAGATTCTGTTGATACAGTTGGATATGACCTATCTACCATTCAAAGGCATGTTCTAATTAAGTTTCTAGCCTGAATTCATTTTGAAATTACTTTATTAGGTATATGGAATAATTTTGTAATTTACAATTGGGACTTGCAGTTTGGAGGAATTCATTAACACATCCAGCATTGGTGAATTTAGGAAACGTCTTCAACTTCTTTTTGCTTTCCTTGGTCAATTTGAGACTGGTAGATGCCTGAATATTTATTCAAGGTGAGTTGTAAATAATGTGGCTTTGTTGTCTTTCAATTTTTAGATTTAAAGAAAAATCATGTAGGAGATCATCTGACTTTTCCCCAATACATTTCTGTGAAAGTTAATATGTCATCTCTAAGACTCAAACACTTCGTTTCGTTTGAGGGAATGGGGGAGAAAGTGGAAAAAAAAAGACCCAATTTCCTTTTATTACTTAGAAGGAAAAAGAAGAGAAAGAAAATGTAGAGGGAAAGTTTGTATGGGTCCCACCAATTTTTATTTATTTTTAATTTCTCCTCCAAAACCATAAAATGAATTTTATACCCTTGGAATTTTTTTTTAATGTGAAATTACTTTTATATTGTTATAAGTAATTATTAATTTGAAATTTAGGTTGATAAAACAGTAGAATAATCTTTTTTCGGGGGAATGAGCAGACTAGCATTGTGTAGTTTTTCTATGTAGTAAGTTAGGCAACGTTTGAAAGAATAATGGAAAATAGCATCTCGAGTTTTAGAAACTCGAGATCCATATTAAAACTTGAGTCCGAAATACTCGCTCTGCGAGTGTGAAAATGCCACATAGATCTCGAGTCTTTAAGACTCGAGTTTTATGCAAAAAAAATTTCACCTATAGTGGCGTTTTTAAGCCTTGCAGTGACGTTTTAAAGCTCTATAGTGGCGTTTTCCTGCAAATTTTTTTTTATAAGTACTAGGTTTTGCAAGCCCTATGGTGATGTTTTTAAGTCCTATAGTGACATTTTAAAGCCATATAACGGCGTTTTTTTGCAATTTATGGAAATCGAGTATTTAAAACTCGATTTTCACGTGGATTTTTTTCCACATCACACCCATTCTCTTACAAATCGAGACTTAAAAACTCGAGTTTTAGACACTCGAGATGTTAGTTTTCAACATTGTTTTGAAACGTGACAACTAACTAAATTTTTTTATATTTATTGTTATTTGGCAAGGACGATCATCTTTTTTCCCCCCTTTCATTTTCCTTTCCTTTCCCTCACTCTTTTTTCTTCTCTACCCCCTTTCTGTGCAACCAAACATAGTGTAATGGTCATAGTGCCCATTATATGTTCTTTGTTGGCAATTATTGTTTATATATGGTATACTAATTGTTAATTGATTATGCCAGCCCTTCTGATATGGAAAATCTGAAGATCTTGTACAATGTATTTGGATTTTATGTGCAATTCTTACTAACGTGAGTTCTCTTCTCTTGTTATATATTTAAATATTTTTTTTTAATTAACAAAGATCTATGGACTCATTTTGGTTGGTAATAATGTGTTTTTACTCCAGCATCTTGGAGCACATAAAAGCTATTAGAAGAAATATTGAGGTAGAGCTAAAAGAACTTCTGAAACCATGTGGATGGGAGCGTTCAAAAAGGAACACCCTTGCCAAATAAACTCACTATCGTAATAATTTTGTTAATTGCCTAGATTTAGAAGAATATGTAAAAATAGCATCTCGAGTTTTAAAAACTCGAGATCTAATTAGAACTCGAGTTTCTAAAACTTGAGTTCGTTGTTTTGATTATTTCTTACGTGGACAAATATGCCATGTGGAGCCACTCACTCTCAAACTCCGCCCTCTCTCATTCACTCTCAAACTCACTCCCTCGTAGCCTGCCGTTTGTAGCCCGCCGTCGTTCATAGCGCCGTTCGTACTCTCTTTTCAGGTTCTGGGTTCTCTTTTTCTTTTTTTTTCTTTATGCTATTTTTTGATTTGTGTGATGGGTTATTGTAAATTTGAGTTCTTTTCTGTTTTGGATTCTTCAAATTTTGGGTTTTTGTAGCTCAGTTTAGTGGCTGAACTGAACTTAATCTTTTGTGTTTTTGTTTGGGTTTTGGGAATTAATGGCTGAATTGTATTTGTGGTTGTGGGTTGCTTTTTGGGTTGTTAAATCAGTGGGTGGGTTGTTTCAAGCTTATAAAAGAAAAAATTGTATGGGTTGTTTTCAATGTTGGAGGAGGAAACTAAGCTTGTTTCAGAATATAGTTTTGAATGTAGTTCCATTATGCCTTATGCTGATTATTTGTAAGGAAAGGAATGGGTGAATGTTTAAGGACAAGGCATATTTTAGTTCAGAGAATGATAGCTAAGTTATGTGATGGTGAAGAAAGAGGAGAGAGGAAAAGAGAGAGGGAGTTTTAGGGAGAGAAGGTATCACGACCCAAATCCATTGAACATGAATTTAGATACATGACGAACTTGCTGAACTTATATAACTTATTAAACACAATTAATCCAAAATAAATTAAAACTCCAAAATAAAAATACTCTTAAAAAATCTCTTACAAAAATCCAAACTCCACAAATTTAGAATAATCTCCAAAATACAGTGAAATCTAAAGCGGAATAACAAAATAACTAATAATCTTTTAAGACTTCAAGTACTATTGACTTCGCCTAAAACTCCCACGCTCTACCTTGCACCTTACGAAGCAATCCAAAGATTCTGTTCCCCAACTAAACTTTAATCTGAAAATGGTAATTGATGGGGTGAGCCACACATCCAGTAAGCAATTATACACAATATACAACAGAATAGAGTCAAGCAAAGTACGAGTTTGATTTCACAATTTCACTCAAAATATTTGATATAGTTTTCCAAACATATAAAGAACCACTGAACACGTATATATAATCAAATCTTAAAGTTATTCGAAAATACATACAGATAATTGATCAGAGCACAGTATCACATATACACATCACATATTCTCACATACAATCCTGTGAGCGGATACCAACATCTAACCCCTGCTGGTGAGGGATCAACACATATTCTCACATACAATCCTGTGAGCGGATTTACACACATATCTGATATATCTGATCAATTCTAAAAACACTTATTTTAAGTCACATATCACAAAGCAAAATTTATACAAAATATAGTAATTTACTTGATATTAACAATTTATTTTCAAATATAGAGGCATATCAAAGATCACAATATTGAACAGAATATAAATCAAAGGATGCTTGACTCTCTTGGGGAACGAATAGAGACTGAGGAGTTTATATGAATAAATTACAATTCTTGAGTAAATTTGAAAATTAAATTTGCTAAAAGAAACATTTTAAATACCATTTGGAGAGTAGGAATATGACCTTGAAATCACTTGGTTTTAACAAATTTGAAAAACAAGAACTTTTTTAGAAATCTTACATTGAAACTCAATTATTTGCGGAAAATAGATTAGTTTAAAAAAATCATCTTTTTAAGTGAGATTTGACCATTCAAAACTTATTTAAATAAAAAGTATCTCCTTAAAACATTATTTAATAGTCGAAATTTCTCTTTCAATGATACAAAAATACTTTTGACAATCTTTAGAAAATATAAGTTTGAAATGCAAAACTTTTGAAAACTTCTAAGAACCTAATGAACAAAACTTGTGCACATTATGCATAATTACTTACAGCACTTGGATCACTCTGAAAGTCCAGCTGAAGCACCCTCCAAATAGGTCTCAAAATACTCTTAGATAGGACCTAGAATCAATTATGGAAATTACTTAATATCCTCCATAAAATATAAATTTTACTAAACTATACAAACTGACTCGCTAGTAAAATACTTTGCTGAACTAAATGATAGCACTAATGCAAAGCATCTCTACCCAAAAAAATATGTGTTTCCTTGAATTTATCAAATCTCATAGGCAGCAACTAACACTATAGGATTTAAATATATAACCCCAAAGAAAAAATGTGGGCCAAATCTATTATGATTTTGTTCAAGGACTTAATTTCATTTACCCTAATGGATTTAATACCACAATATTACAATTTGGATAACAGACACAATCTGCCATTGACCCTTTAAGAATAGTAGTTGGACCTTAAAATATCACTTTGTTTGGACTTAGTCAACATCTATGTAGAAGACCATTAAAGCTACAATAAAGCCTACGTCATTGACAAAAAAATTGAGAGATAACAAGTGACAAAAGGGTGGGGTTGGTGCAAATTTCTCCAGCCATTAGAATTAAAGCTGCAGCAGCCCAAAAATTCCTATGCCCTACAAAAGTGACGCAATCTTGATACAAGATTTCAACAATTTCTGCTTTTGCTCAAGGGTTCACATAGTGGTAGCAATTGTTGACTTGAACTAATTATATTCATTATATATATAAGCATATATATCTCAATGAAATAACGTTGAATCCATCCTCTTTTCTTTTTCCAAATTGCAACTATCTTTAAAGATTCAGTAGCTTTTGGATTAACCTTATTGAGGTCCATCCTCTAATATGTATATATAACCCAAGAAAAAAAAACGATAAATCTATCTAATATTTAACGCCAAACGTTAAAGCCATATTCCTAATTAAAATTTGAAATTTCCAAGATAAGATTCTAACTTCTTAATTCTTGTTTCTAACGGTGAGAAAATCATACCTTTAAAAAAAAATCTGATTGCCTCTTCAATGGTATGTGCTCTAACTCCAAGAAAACCCCTTAGCCTCTCTGACAAAACCCTTTCTATGAAAATTCTGACTGTCTCTTCCTCTACCCTGTAGTTTGTATTAGAGATGTGGGCTAGTGGGTTAGCGGGCTGCAATTACTAATAAAAAAATACCTATGGCCCATCAATTTTTTTTTTTTTTATATAAAAATATTATTATAACCTCAAATAAAAGTATGTGGGGTATTACAGAAGGGGAGGCAGTGAGGGAGGAAAATAGGAGAGAGGCGCATTGGAGGGCGGTGAAGCGGCGGTATGATAGGGAAGAAGGGTTGGAGAATGGGGAATTGGAGTTGGAAGAGAGGGAGTTGATGTAGGCAAAGAGGGAAGTTGAGAGAAGGTTGAGATTGGAAAGGGAATTCGATGAAGAGAGGTGGGAGAGAATGAGGATGGAGGAGAAGAGGGAGGAGAAGGAGATGGAGTAGAAGGAGAGGATGTTGGGTTTGCAGATTGAGCACAAGAAGCAAATGATGCAAATGCAAGCTGAGGAGTGCCAGAACCAAATGCTGGTTCTTGGGGTCATGGCTCAGCTTGTTTGTTAATTTTTTGGGTCGGCGAGTGATGGGTTGGGTGGTGCATTGGGAGGTTTGCTGCCTCACGTTTTGCATAATTTGCAGCATCTAGGGGGATTGGGCGACAATGGGAAGCCGGATGCAAATTCGCCTCCTGAATTCATGTAAATTGTGTAATTCAAATCCTTTATTATTGTTGTTGTTGTAGCGCTAGAGACATGTCCATCAGTTGTTTTTCATGATATTGATTATCTTTATAATATGATCAATGAAGAGAATTCTTTTTGCATCTTTATTTGCAATGGAATATTGTGATTCTTGTTTGTTCTATTTAGGAGTTACAAATTCTATCTACTATCAAGCTGCACTTCATCTGGACCTTCTGGACTTTTGTTATGTTTCTTATTTTAACTCTCTGAATTATTTGTTATGTCAGTTCAAAACCTGGATGATGCTCACATATGTAATGAGTTTGCATATGCTTGGGAGTAAAAATTAATTTCATATGGTTTCAACTACTTAATAAGCTGTAATGTGAATTAATATCGTCATTGTTTTGTTTTTATGTTATCAATAAAGGTGGTATGAGTTACTCTTTTGTGCTATAATATCCTTGAACATTGTTAAGGCATCAAAATGGAGCAATTCTTCATACTGTTAATTTTTGAGAAGATCAGAATATTGTTCAAACAATGTGAAATATATGAAGTTTCAAAGAAATAAAAAAATGAAAGGGGGGGCGGGGAAGGAAACTAAGGTTTCAGTTGAATGCAGTAGAAGCTGACATAATTCCATATAGTAAATTAGGGTTTTTAAAGTGGTAAATTTTCCCATGTTACGAAGGTTTCATGGGTATTATGAGTGTGAAGGCAAAAGAAATTACTTTTGGGCTTGTAGTACAAGGTATAAGGCAAAACACTCCTTATAATCAATTTTTATTTTTGTCTCCTTGTTCTGGTTTGGGCCTTTGCCCTTTATGCTTATTGTGAAAATTTAGGGGAGAAAGTGAGGATATTAATGTTTCTGATAAGAGTATTAAGCCCCTGAGAAATTTTCTGATCACAATATTATGGAGGTGTAGGTAGAAATTCTGTAGATGTTCATAAGCTGGCAAAAGCAAGTTCATGCTATCAGGAAGTGTAAGTAGAAATGCTGTATCCTTCATTAGTTCTCTTTATGAGTGGTCTTTTGTAGCAGGTCTTACTGATAGTATTTCTATTCACTCCTTCATAGAGTCAACTCATATGTAGATATTAACCCATTGTAATTCTTTAGGTTCTTTAGGCTATTTCATATTTATTTTCGCGACGTAGTCTCTTTTCAATAATATTATTTTTACCTATAAAAAAAAAAAGTAGAAATATTGTAGATGCTCATTAACATTTGTCTGCTCATGGGAAAGTCTTTTGGGTGAATTAAGATCTGATGCATTAGCTAGGGAAACTGCACCCTGTAAAGTCTTTTGAGTGCTATTTGTATTATTGTTTTAAACTTTGTTGTAGTTTCATCGTTTGAACCAGGACAAGCTATGTGGTTAGCGTTTCTACCCTATAATTTAACAAGTTTTCATTTAAATGAGCAGATCCTTTGTTCTGTTCTTGAATTTAAGTACTATTATTTAGATTGAGCCCCTTTAATTTTGTTAATGTTTTTTTGATTTGCATTGCTACCAAATGGAAACAGCACCACTTGGAAATGAGGTGTTATTTTGGTTGTACGAGATCATTGAGAATTCTAATGGTTTCTCTTTTATTAGGTAGTTGGTTTTATATTGTATCCTTTGTTTACAGTCACAACTCACTTGGACTATCATTCTCTTTTCTTGACTAGTTCTACTTAGAATTTAGATACTATTCAAGCTAGTGTTCTGAGGAATAACTCAAAAAAGTCTCTGAAATCTATTGCAACAATTGCAGAATATATTCCATGTGTCAGTTTGAGTAATTTTAGTGCATTTGAATAATTTTCATAATTCAGCTTTGTAGTGAAGTTATTTTTTAAACTCATTTTTTTGAACTGTGTAGTTTCGGCTTTGGAAGAAGCCTGACTTTTAGTTGAGAGTTTTAAGCTAGAGGTTCACTGTTATGCGGCCAAGGATATTCCAGTGATGTATGCAGTTTCCAAGTTAATCATACATAATCTTGTCCAACCTCTTAACAGAACATCCTTGGGTAAAACAATCCATCATATATTGACATGACTCAGGTGTAGGCTTGAATTGGAGATGTGAAAGTGCCCTGTGCATATTCATGGGATTGCTTAAGAAAAAGGACCAGCTCTATACTGTAAAATAACGCTACATTGCTTAATAGAACCAGCTCTAAACTATAAAATAAGCAAGTAATGCTTCTAAAAATTTGAAAAGTCCCGGGATTATTGACAGAAACACTTTCCATATTTTGTCATAAGGTAAGCTAACCTTACCCCCTAGAATAGGAATGTAGAAGGCCTTGTACACGGTGACCATCCATGGTTTGTGGAGATTGGGCTTCATGACTACGCAGACATACCACTTGCATAACCCATCCACGCATTTCGCACAAAGTTTTGTCGTGGTCGACCTACTAATCATAAAATGTTTGTTTTCCTTGAGGGCACAAATTGTTAATACACGCTGCACCTTCACTTTATTGGCAAAAGTCAAGCCTTTGCACAAATTCATCCCCTCTCTCCAAGTAGACACAAATGGTGTCTCAATATGTGAAGGATCAACCATATTTTTCCAAGTATTTGCAGAAAATGACAAGGTAGGAAGTGCGTAGGCAGGGATTGTGTCTGCAATGTTTTGGACAATAAAAACATTGTTTGCATCATGTTCACTACCGTCAAATGTCTCATCGTCATCAATGTCCCTCTCAAAGTCCCTAAAGTCCCCTTGTTCAACCCTGTCTTCAATCTCATCTCTATCGACAAAATCTTCACCGTCAATGGCAGTACTCTCATCAACATAGTCGTCATCATCCTCATCCTCATCATCATCATCATCATTGGCACAAACATCATCACGCTTTACATGTGTAAAATACTCATATTGAGCATCTAGAACTGTAACCTGTAAACTTGTTTATGTTTGTTGGATTTCCTTGATACCAACTTCTACACACGGCTCCAACTGTATGTACAACTCAATGTTAGTTACTTCCGGTATTCTCTCCAACTTGTCAAATATGATCTTCACATGTTTGTCTGTTTCTATCGCCATATTCTTGTAATTAATCTGGTGCTTTAGGATTTCATTGGGCATACGATAAGTTATTTGTATGTTTTGCACAGCAGGATTCTCACACAACTCTTCAATAACCATCATCTTCAATTCGTCAAGGGTCTTGAACCTACGATCAATTTGGGTAAAATAGCTCTTTATACCCGGCTCTTCAAATGGCAATCCCTTGTTCACATTGGCATTCTTCAGTGGACCACCGTGGTATAGGATTATATCAATTTCAGGCATTGTGAACCTGTTAAAGTTAAGTTACTATGTTAGTTAAAAAACATTTTGAAGTTCCCTAATCTAAAAGAAACATGAAGCGAGTCTTTAACTTTCTAATAAAAAGACATGACAACCTTATCTTATCTTATGTTCTTCTGATTGGTGTTATAAGATCAATCAAGACAATTATTTTACAAATTTGTTAGTATTCTAGTAAACAGAACATGGATTCACTTTGACTATAATGGTGGTCCAAACACCCCACTTCGTACAATAATGGTACAAGAACATTGTTATTAAGTATTGGGACATAAATTTTCATTAAAAAGCACAAACGCATGGCTTTTGTAAGAATTGAATACCAAAGTTGTACTAGTACTGCAGAACTTGCATGTGGATATTTAGTATATATGGGGCTATAGTTAGCGATAATATATGATCAAAGCCAAGCCATTCTCATTAATTCAAGCCAAGCCATTTTCATTAATGCGGGGTAAGTCAGTAACAAATTCTGACCAAAGCCCAAACATGTTGCACCCAAGCACATTTTAGTAAATGAGAACAACCAATTTTTTTCTTAAAACTTAATTCTAATGAAACAAAGCTATAAATCATTGAATATCAGTGAGATGCATGAAAAAGAATGAGAATTTTTGTCATCCATAAAATGCTCTAGGTGTAATGCTGAAAGATATAAGAAATTGCCTTTTACCTACATGATAATCTAGCTGAAACATCCACATATTGTATTATACATCATAATAATGTCATAAACATCATAAATTTAATACATAAAACTGATACATTTTGAGGTAATTCCAATATTATATCCAAGAAGTTGCTCAGAACAGTAAGCTTCAATAAACAATACAAACAGTTTATAGTTTCATAACTTTCTCAGGACATGCTTTTGAGCATTACATCAAACACAAAGTACCAAACTAAGATTAAAAGATCCAAAGAAACACATTTCTCACTCATCTTAAAACAATAATACAAACAAAAAAGAAAAGAAATTTGATCCAAACACCATTATAGAAAAAAAGCATAAAATAAGGATCACCCAGAAAAAGAATATCACAAAATTAACAATACCCAAAAAACACAAAACATAGAACAATCCTTTTAATACCCTCTTTGGATCTAACTCTTAGTAACCGACTCAAACAAAACACACAACATCAAAATGAGAATTGCACATACATAATAATTGCAAAACAAACAAAACCCAAAAAAGATAAAAGATAAAAAAGACAAACCAATGTGTGATATTGGCGATTTGGAATCACAGAGCGAGCGAGATGTTTGTTTTGAGTGGCAATGAGTAACGGTGAATTTATGAGCAAAAGAATAAAAACACAAGTAGAGGAAGAAGAACAAGGTCGGTGGTTTCTTCAATATAATATTATTATTGGTTTAAAGTCTGTTTTTGGGTGAGAGGTTAGTGAGGCAGTATGTGTTTCTAAATTTTCCAAACGCGTGTTTATAGGTTTAGTCTCAGTGAAACTCGAGTCTATAAGACTCGAGTTCTGTTGAAATTTTAATTACCAACTTGGCGTGTTTTTAATTAAATCTCGAGTCTTAAAGACTCGGTTTTTGCCATGTAAAAATCAAGTCTTTAAGACTCGAGATCTACGTAGCCCTTTTAAAAGCCAACTCGGCAATTTAGAATTGTTGTAAAGCGAGTTTTATCGCTTTTTAATAGCATCTCGAGTTTCTTAAACTGGAGATGCTATTTTTCTTAAATCTTTGCAACAATACCTAACTTACTACATTGAATCCCTATTAACAGTTACTCTGCAAATTCCCCCGTTCAGAAACCTTGCTATCAATTAAAAACTCAAAAAGTACTCGGAATAAGCTCAGGGATCTTATAGAGAAGTACAATGTAAGTAACATGTGGTCTATTAGTTTATCACTGATGCTATGAGATGAGCTTTTGTTGGATTGGTAATAGTCAACAGTGCCCTGTTCGCATGAGTAGAACCCTCCAAAATTTCTATTTTATTTCATTTTTTTAGCCTCCCAACTCATTCGTGTCAAATGTGATATCTTACTTAGTGATTAATTTGTACTTGTATTTCTCAAGACACTAAATAATCTAGCCTCTTTTCTTGGAGATAATGCTAATGACATGCTCTGTTGTTTCTGTTTGTATAGGACCATCTGCAAAAACCTGTATTGCCTTTTCTTAACCAATGCGCACTACAAAGGGGAACAAATGCTCAATTACTAAATGGTCAAAAGCTGCTTAATGAATTTTCAGAAAAAAATTTAGGGATGTGCAATGCTCCTTTTGATCTGACAGCATTCTGTCATTCTGTGATGAAGACAGGTTTTTGCTTTTATACATTCCTGGCATTTTGTGTGCTTCAAGTTTTTCTCCAAATACCTGATTCTGGAACTTCACCATCATTTTTCCTGGTTTAGGTTATTTTATGCTGATTGGAGAAAAAAAGCAGATCATGCTTTGCAGGAGTTGCACCTTGAGAGAGATTCTGATTTTGATAATTCTTTCTTACACTTTAAGCCTGCTGAAGGTCCCCCCCTACCTCCCTACTTATTTCTGAGTTATATTCCTTAATATATTTTTTTCTTCCGTTAGTCTCCTACTTTGGCATTTCCGGTCTTATGAATGTGTACTTTGTGCAGAGGTTGGTAGTATTTTAAGGCAATGTTCCGCCTCCCAGTCTACATGCCTCTTGTGCCAGGAACAATGGAAGGATGTGCAGTGCACAATTGAAAATATATATCAAACTGTAGTGCATTGTGGTGATCTATGGAAGGACACAAACAAGAGTCTGGGGAAGAGGAGGGCCTTTTCAGAGCTTCTAAAGCTGTTAGAAAGCAGTGGCATGTCTAGGCACAAGTCTATATATATGGAGGTAATCAAAATTGGATGCTGGGATATTAGTTGTTGTAATCTATAGCTCAGATTGTGTGCGCATTATTATAAAGGCTAAATGTTGGTTTTCTTTTTCATGACTGGCACTTTATAGGGCCAACACAAATCTTGGTGGTTCCTTGACCCATCATATGATGGTCAGCATCTGCTCCTGACACAAAGTAGACTGGCTCCTGGAGCTTTGGATGTTGCCGCTGCCAGCAAATTTCGAAGTTTTCCCCATGAGACCTTGGTTGCTGAATGGAAAACCACCAATGAGTACTACTTTAAGAGCATAGCATCAGTGCTGCTTCTGCAACAGATTTGCCTAAACTCCCACAAGGATATTACTCGTGAACAGGTAGATCTCTAACTAAATATCAACTGAAAAGACCTTTTTAGTTTGATTTTGTTTAATCAACTGATTTCTCATGCTTTATGTTCCATTGCCATATTAGGTAGTGTTGCCAACTTGATACAATTCCATTTTTCTTTGTGATATCTTGCTTGACATGGGAAACCTGATTAATTTACCTATGGGGTGAATGCTAGAATTTAACGAGTTTGTGCACCTAAAAATCACTATTATTGTCTCTCTGGTCAGGCCTTGCTTGCCTGTCCAGTTTCTACACAATTATTTAAGAAACAGTTAGTTCCAAGAGTATATATAATCCTCCTGTGTTGATTTCTTGTTTTTTTTTTGTAGGTTGATAGGTCAGGGGCTTTTCTCAACCAGCTCATTGAGATACAGCAGAAGCAGCAGGTTGCTGTCAATGATTTTGCTAGGCAATTGAAGCACTTGAGGGAATCTGTATCTACATTGGAAAATCTCTATCCAAATTCTCCAACCACTGATATTGAAACTGTTAGTGTGTGCCATATCAAAAATAAACATGGCACCTTGAAATGCCTGTGGCAGCAGAAGGTAAGTTTTCAGTCTGGAATGTGGCTTGGCAAGTTTGTTGTAATTTATCCCAATATTTTGTTTCACCTTTCTCTTAAGCTTAAGATATGAGAATTTTTCTCTGCAGGAACTCTTTGATGGTTTGTGTGCCATGCTGAATGAAGCATCGCTGGTGCTAAGAACATTTGAAGATACCCATTTGAACACTTGTCATGGTGTCAAAGCTGCAGCAAATAGGGTTCTTGCTTTCATTGGAAAAAATTTTCCCGATTTTCAGAAATCTAAGGTGCAATATTATTGTTCCTCACTGTGTTTTTCTTTGAAGACAGTATTTCTTGGACAATGTTGATGATAATTCTGTAACAGGAAGCATTGGATTATTACCTTCTTGGCCAAAACAGATCTACAGCAACACTAGCTGGTACCTCACAGTGTTATGTTATTACAAAACAAATGGAACAGTTGGTGTCTCAAAACTTCCAGGCCATAAAGAATTTCTTCTCTTGTTTTGTTTTTCCTCCTTTCTATTTGTCTTCTTCTACGCTTCTTTTGTTGCTTGGGCTCTGAGTGGGAATATAACTAGATTGTCCAATCTTCTAACCTGCTGTCTGAAATGGAACTTATAAATGTTACTTCAAAATTTTTGCAGGGAGAATTGATGGAGGAAGAGAATAATTCCATGCCGTCAATCAATGAACTTACTGAGGGCAATAGTTCTGGGTTTGTTGAAGCCCTTAACTGTACTTGTGAACATATCACTGATGCATTGCGGAGATTAGGTTCATCAAGTTCTGGACATAACCTTCCAGAAGAGTCAGTGGGGAATATTACCTCTTGGGAATTTCTGTTTGACTCATTTGTAGTGGATTTAAGATTGGATCTCTTATGTGAAAAGCTTCTCAAAACTATGTTCTATGCGGTAAGTTACTTGCTGCATGCTTTGAATTATTGTCAGGTCTCTCCCATTTGTAGATATATCTAATCTGGTTAATCATCTGATTGGCTGTGCTCAGGAAAAACTCCTGAATCATTCTAGCATTGATATTAGCAGTAATTCCCAAATTGGAGCACAATATAAGCATCTACATGTTTCTTTGAACATAATTTTGAACTTTGGCGATGCACTCCTGCAAGATCTTTTAGCTATGTATAGAATGGTAAGTTCGTTGCCTCTTTGCTCAAAACTTGGCATTTCTTTTAATTTTGTGTGAAGAAATTTTTTTCTTCAAGTGTCATATTGGTCAATTTTTCTGTGCATGTGAAAAGGTACTGTAAGGGAATCTAGACTCTTACTAGCTATTTGGCATATGGAAGTTTTATACATTTTTAGACTCCTATTTAGGTGGACAGTTTCTCAAACATCTTACTGAAGATGGGAATGGTACTTAATTATCTTTGGCTGGATGATTGGCATATTGTGGGTCCTCTTTTTTATTATTTTATTTTATTTTTATAACGCGATGAAATGGTATGTTCATTGAAGAAACAAAGCAGAACACAAAACAGGGGAGAAACAAAATTGGCATATTGTGGGTGCCTAAAGTTGGCAGTTAGCAATGTTTGCAGCTCTGGTTTATATTCAAGGCAGGTATACTATGGTGAACATTGATAATGATACAGAAGAAAATGTCACTTTGGAACTTGTAAAATCTGGAATATTTGAATTTGGAGTGTTATTGGAGTTGCTCTACCAAAATTTGGGTAAACACGTGCTATTCTTGGGAATGAGAGAATTCCTGCTTGAGTAGTTGGGTCTAGTGTTTTTGTTATAACGAGGTAGATGCCTAATATTTTCATATGTAAGACAATGAACATTCTTTATCATTTTGATTGTATTACTTAGTGATATTGTCTTTCCTATTTAATCTTATCATAGTGTTTAAACTGTTTAGTTTCTACAGCAGCTGCTGCTCCTCCTCATCCAGTGCCTGCACAAGGTCAAAGTGGATCTGTAATGGGATCACTTGGTGCCACTATTGCAGATGGTGAGTATTAAATGTTTCTCTATGCCACAATTATGTCTCTTATGAATTGGGAGAGAGAGTGTGTGTGTATATATATATATATATATGAGTTCCTAGAATCTTACAGCACTTTATTTGTTGATGCATAGGCTTGGCCTGGGGTACTGGTACTTCTATTGCTCACAGGGCTATGGATGCTCTGATGGGTCCTCGTGTCATTAAGCATGAGACTGTTGCCTCATCGGCTTCTGATGTTCCACCAACTCCAAACACAAACGGTGTTGGAAGTTCTACTGTTTGTGCTGATAAATCCAAGGCCTTAATTGATGTATGATTCTCCTCCTCATACCACTTTGTCTGATATTTTTTTTTTATAAATATAATCGTTTCTCTAATTGAACTATTCGGTTTCAAGTTGTTTTCCCTAGTTCTGAATAAATCCTTTTCTTTTCCTTTTGAGCCTTTTGGAAATGCTTTTGGTTTGAATGCGGATATCAATCCATTACAAAACAATTCCTATTTATCTGCTATCTTCATTGTTTGACCATGCTACGAGGGTTATTGTTGGATGGCCAAATAAATCTTGATTGTCTGGGTGCTGCATGGTCGCATATAGCACAAGCCGATATGCCTTGGTTCCAAAACCATGAAAGGGGTGGTGGAGAAGGAGAAATCCACCTTGTTGATTATCTCGGTTAGAATTTGAGTGCCAAAGCGTAGCAACTGCTTGCAGCAATGGTCATATATGGCAGCGGTATGGGCAGCTGGGCCACTTCCCAGTGATGCACAACCTTGTTTCGAGGGTATGGAGGTCATCCATGGCCAAATTTGAATAAATAGTGAGCGGCAGAGGGGAATGCTAGGCCACTTCCCAATTTCAATGAGCAAATCCTGCATACCTCTTTTCGTAATTGCTCTAGTATGCAACTCTCTGTTTGTTGCACTCTGTTATCAACATACTGCATCTCTAATGAGTTTTAAGGGAATGCTTTCAACCAAGATTTTATGTATATGGAACGCTTGAAACTACCATTAGGATGCATGCAGAACCTCCTATTATTTGTACCTTTGCATATAGAAGGAACAGTGAATTTCTAATCTTTCATCACGAATATTATAAAGATTGACATATACTGTATGACCTTTTTTTACTTTTTGCTGAATAACACATACTGTAGATCGACAACTGAATTTATAAGTTGGGATAGAATTTGGAGGACCTGCCCTATACTCAATCCATTATTGTTGTTTCTAATCGATCTCCTTGTGCAATGGGTGACTTTATATTGTTTAAAAAATAAGCTCTGTAAAAGTAGATTTGTACCTTGAAAGGATGGGGTTTTAAAAAGTCGTAAATAATCTTATAGGGAAAATAAGTTGGCATTTTAGCTAAAAGATTTTTGCAACCCTATCTATCTAGTATATGGTGGTCTTGAAATTTTTTTCATTGTGGCAAGAATACCCAGTTTAACATAGCATTTGAACTGTTCAAATGTCAATTAGTTAAGCATAAATTTAACTCTGGCTGCTACTATCTTTTAGCATACGAGCATTCATAAAACAAATAGTTCTTTCACTCCAAAATTCTCATGTGGAACAAACATAGGAGATGAATAATATTACCCCATTAGCAAGTCTTCATGGCTATATAACATATTCTTGACTATTAGCCAGCATATGAAGGTATGCTTAAAGATTGCAGCAGAAAACCAGATCATCCTCGACCAACATCAATGGCTACCCATTTTTAGATCCTAGGAGTTTTAAAGTTCCTAGAGAAAATTCTTGAATGCTAAACCCATTCTTGGACGCTACGACTTTTAAAGTTCCTTCTTTGAAGTAATGGGTGACTTGAGATTATTGATACAAAATGGAAACTGGTATTGCCTTGAGTGGGAATGAAATGATTTTAAGGCTAGTTTGTTGGTGTGAAGCTTCATGTCCTTTGAGAGTGTGTTTGGAATTTTTCTCTTGATGATTGGTTCAAGGTGTATGTTGGTGGTTTGAATTGTTGTCATTGGTTGCACTTTTAAGTGTTCTAAATGGCTTCAATAATTTTGTCATGTCTTTTTGCCTTTGTGTTTCAAATTACTAAAATACCACCAAAACCCAAAAAATGACCAAAATACCCCCGAAACCTGAAAATGACCAAAATACCTCCAAAACCCAAAAAATAACCAAAATACCCCTGAAACCCAAAAAATGACCAAAATACCCTCAAAACCCAAAAAATGACCAAAATACCTCTCCCTGAAACCTAAAAATGACCACAGTACCTCCAAAACACAAAATGACAAAAATACCCCCGAAACCTAAGAAATGACCAAAATTTCCACAAAATCCATAAAATGACTAAAATACCTCCAAAATCTCTACAATGAGCAAAATACCCCCCAAAACCTCTCAAATGTCCAAAATATCCCAAAAACCCAAAAAATGACCAAAATGCCCCCGAAATCTAAAAATGACCAAAATACCTCTAAAATCTCTACAATAAGCAAAATACCCCCCAAAACCTCTCAAATGTCCAAAATATCCCCAAAATCCAAAAAATGACCAAAATGCCCCCGAAACCTAAAAATGACCAAAATACCCTCAAAACCTAAAAAATGACCAAAATACCCTCCAAAACCCACAAAATGAGAAAAATACCTCCAAACCTCTAAAATGTCCAAAATATCCCTAAACCCAAAAAAGACCAAAATATCCCAAAAACCCAAAAAATGACCAAAATGCTCCCTAAACCTTAAAAATCACCAAAATACCTCTGAAACCTTAAAATTACCAAAAATACCCCCGAAACCTAAAAAATGACCAAAATACCTCTGAAACCTATAAAATGATTAAAATACCCCAAGACCTAAAAAGAAAATGACTAAAATAACCCTAAAACCTAAAAAAAAATGATCGATTAAACCCCCTGAAACCCAAATTATGACCAAAATGCCCCTAAACATGTAAGATGACCAAAATACACCTGAAAAGTCTAAAATTACCGAAATAGAGGTTTAGGGTATTTTGGATGTTTCAAGGATATTTTTGACAAATTAAAGGTTCTAAGAGTCTTTCATTCATTTTATAGGTTTCGAGGGAATTTCGGTAATTTTTTTGGTTTCGGGGTTATTTTGATCATCTTTTAGATTCTAATGGTATTTTAGCCATTTTTTAGGTTACAAGGGCATTTCTGTCATCTTTTAGTTTTAGGGTTATTTCAGTAAATTTCTAGGGTTCAAAAGTATTTTGGTAATTTTTAGGTTTTGGGGTATTTCGGTAATTTGGAGGTATTTTGGTCATTTTTTAGGTTTTAGGGGGTATTTTGGTCATTTTTTGGGTTTCAGGGGTATTTTGGTCATTTTAGAGATTTTTGAGGTATTTTGGTCATTTTAGTGGTTTTTAAGCATATTTGGTGATTTTAGAGATATCAGGGGTATTTTGGTCATTTTGGAGGTTTCATGGGTATTTTGCTAATTTTAGAGATTTTGGGGATAATTTTGGATGTCGAAGGGTATATTGGTAATTTTGGAAGATTAGAGGTATTTGTATCATTTTAGGTATTTAAGGGTATTTTGGAGGTCTCGAGTAGTTTTAGAGGTATTTAGGTCATATTGGGTTAAATGGGTGGGTTACTAATTAAATGGGTTGGGTTGGTAATGGATAATTAATTTATATATAAACGGGTCATAAATGGATAATTATACACCCAACCCATTTATGACCCAACCCGCCCATTTGCCACCCCTAGCTATGGCTCAATGGTATTACTCTCTGTTAACACAAGCTTTGCTTGCATTTTGATTTTTCCCCTTCTAATGATATATTTGAAATTTTGAATCGCAGGTTGCTGATTATGGACTCGTAGGTGATCTTTTTGAAGTGATACCAGAATTGCTAGAAAAGATGCCGGAGAAAGGTGAAGTTTATCATTTTTTTTCCTGGTCGATGCATCTTCTGGCTCTCATGCATACAGTGCTGAAGCAAATGCATCTTCTGCATCGAATGTTGACGAGCTTCATCAAGAAATCTCAGTTCATTCACTAATACTCATAATTCCATTGATTATTGTGTGGACACACACATATTCCTTGGAGTATTTTCAAGAAAATCCATAGAGGAGGTACAAGAGAAGAAGATGTTGCTGGAAAAGCTACAAGTCAGAATGAATGAAGCAGAAGCAAAGGCCAACAAGCTGAAAGTGTCACTTGAGAATCATCTCGAAAAGAAACCTGAGGTTTAATATTTGAAAAAACTTAATATTGGTTTAATGGTAGTTGTTTGAAAACATAAAAAGAAAGAATAAAGAAAGAATATTTAAAAGAAATGGTAAAATAATATAAATTTTGATGTTTGGTGGATTGGAAAGTGGTATGTTAAAATTGATAAAGCAGGAACTGAACTGAAATTGTAAATGCTAAAATATTTAGCAGTCTTGATAAGTATGCTGTAATGGTTTAGTGATAAAATCACCACTTTTATTAAAGGTTTAATGTTGAATTTAATCATTACCCATGATAGTGGCTGCATGATTTGAACTCAGAATACTATGATAATTTGTCATGGATAAAACTATTAAATCTGATTATGCTGGACATTATACCAAGCGGCGTTTATCATAAAGTTAACTCAAAGAACCTGCAATCCATAATAATGGGACACGTTTGTGTATTTGGGATAACACTGATTAGAGTCCGTAGACGTTATATTTGTGTATTTGTTGATACTGTCGTGTTGGCTTTAGAATTGTGTTGCTTTATTGGGTTTTGGTATGATTTATGTTCTGAGGTTGGAGATGGTTTTTTTTTTTTTTTTTTTTTAATTTGTTGTGCAGGGAGTTATGAAGGCAATAGATGTGAACAAGCTGACATTTGCTGGGTGCAGAGTGAAAATATGGATTTTCTATTGGTTTGCCCAGCTAAACAATAAGATGGGAGGTGACTTGAAGAAAATTGATGTTGTTGGGCGCTACCTCATTGACATTTGGAAGGCCGTCGGGATGGATATTGATGGAGGAAAGGTGGAGTTTCTGTGGTCCTCGAAGGAGATAAACTCGAACAAGCTCATGAGTACTGGCCTCTTGTGATGGATATAGCACGAAGGAATACAGTTTCAAGGATAAAAAGGTGAATTATTGTATGATGATTATTATTATTACTTTAACATGCTGGTGATGTGGTCGTAATTTAATGATATATATAATATTTTGCTGCAGGTGTGGTCAAATTATGGGTCGAACTATGTATTGAGGAAGAGTTGACTGCAGCACAAATTTTTTGAACTGTATGAATTTTTTATAAAATAAATAGGCCGACATTTGCCACTGGGAATGGATCATCGAAAGCTGAATGTACTTGCAAGAGAGTACTGTGATCACATCAAGAGGAAAAAGAAGCCTATTATTTTATCACACTATATGTTCCTAATTCTTTATACTGACTATTTCTCTAATTATTTTTGTATCCTGTAACATTTTGTGTATAGTTGTGTGGTCTTTATTTGTTTTGCTTACTGGTAATTTACAAACATGTTACCTGGTTTACAACAAGGTCAGGAGAAGATGTCGAAAAATGATCCACTATCTTCCATAAAAACAAGGTCAGGAGAAGATGTCGAAAAATGATCCACTATCTTCCATTTTTATGGAAGATGACGAGGTAGGGTGCATGTATAGGGGCATTAAATTGCCATTTAGGGGGATGCATTGTGTTTTTTTTATTAGTTGCGCATAGCATAAGGATAGTGGATTATAAAACTCGGTTAACCTTAGATTTATTCTGCCTCCATGTTGTAGGCCGAAGTAAATTTGAAGATAAAGACAGCATACTGTCCTCCAGATATTGTGGAAGGGAATCCATGCTTGGAGTATGTGAAGTACCTCATTTTACCTTGGTTTAAAAAGTTTGCAATAGAGCGCAATGCAGAGAATGGTGGTGATAAGTAAGTCATAAGGATTTTATTATGAAAGGTTTACTTATTTTATGTAGTTAATGCTAGGACATCTGCCTTCTCACCTAATTCAACCCATGCATCTTGTTGAAAGTGCGTGCTCCTTTTTTTGGGTTAGAATTGAGAGAATGGAGGTGAAGCAAGAGTTTGAGTGGAATGAAGCACAAAAGATTGTGATAAGTGTAGACCTTGTGGTTGCAGCCTCAAAATTTAATTAGAGAACCTAATGTACTGCACCTATGAACTTGTACTTAAGTTTTTCTTTTATGCATTTTATTCTTTCACCCTTTAGTGTATGCATTTAGAGTCCTTCTACATATAACTCAAATAGAAGTTATGAGTTATGAATTATGAATATGCTGATTTCAGGTATAATGCTTGTTGGCTTCCCTTGCTTGCTAAGCATTCCTGGCATGCTATTTCAATTGTTTAACAATATGACAGGATAATGTGATGCCTTGTATTGAAATTGTTCTTAATTATTAATCCATTTCTGGGAGGCATGATATGAAAGTAAGTCTGTATATAATTCCATAATGTGGGTGTTACAAGGAACTTTTGTGTCTGAGACTTAATTTTAGACATGAAATCAGGTAATTGGTGCTCTTAGGCTTTGTCATAAGTAGGATAAAGTGATAAGTTTTTTATAATTAATGTAAAGTGCCAGCCCTTACAATGTAAGTTAACTGGTTGGAAACACTGTATAATATTTACCTAATCTACCTTGGTTGTTCCAAAATTATAATTAATATTTTGTATATTGTTATTATTGCTTCAAAGAATCAAAGATTCATGCAGCAACTCAAACATATTGCTTGATGTATATCCTCTGGATTTTCAAATTTTAACTTATTTCCTTTCACATACCTTGGAAAAAGTATCCAGACCCCATATGAATGATGGTCTCTTTCTTAAAGGAGCTGTCGCTAGATATAAAGGATTTTTGCATCTAATTAAGAGCAACAGGGATAAGTCCATAAAATGCTTTTGTGTTCCCACATATGACATTGATCTTATCTGGCACACTCACCTCTTTTAGGCCATCTCCAAAATGTGGTATTTTTGTAGTATCTATCAGTTGCATGCCATTAAATCTCTCTCTCTCTCTCTCTCTCTCTCTCTCTCTCTCTCAATAAATATATCTATGTTTTCTATTTTCTTTCTATTTCTTAGCCGGTAAAAAAATACAGCAAATGGCTTTCTACTCTTGGAGCTTAAAATGTTACTGGATGAAGTTAAAGTGAAGCTATATAATATTTGGTTCATAAAGTTTCTTTTTACAGTATTCTAGGATTTTTCACTGAAAAGTTCTATAATTGGGGCAGGATTATTATTATTTAAGATAACTTATAAATTATTTTTAATGACTCAAAATTATGCAATAAAATTCAATTACTACTAAATTCAGTACTAGCACTTTTAATAAAATTATGAGTTTTCAGCTGCTTGTCTGGTTGTCAATCCTAAGATTTGGTGCTAGTAATGAACTGCTTATTGATTCTGTTTCTATCTAAGGAATCTTCATGTGTTAAATAAAGGTATATGCAGCTGAGTTACTATTATTGAAACAACTCTAACGTTTCCTATTTTATTTTCTTCCTAATTCCTTTTTCCAGGTCCTTTTGGAGTTTGTTGGAGTTAAGAACTTACCAGAGGGTCATAAAGGAAGTCTGTCTGTCTCATTTTGTAAGATACAGCCTGATTCACTCTTTAATGCAAAACGGAATCTGAGTATTTTGTCAGAGTCTGGAGAGAAACAAGTTGCTTCTTTTCAATGTGAATCAACAGGAGAGCTTCTGTTTGAACTCATATCCCATTCAACTTCCAACTTACCCATAACAAGGGCTCCCAAAATATTGGGTTCTGCTTCACTCTCTCTTCAAGACTTTCTGGAACCAGTCTCTAAACTTTCAGTGGAAAAGTGGTTGGAGTTGGTGCCAAGTTCTGGCAATGTGATCACGAAACCAATCTGCCTTCGTGTTTCTGTCTCTTTCACCATTCTGTCTCCGGCACCATGCGTGTTTCAAATGATTTGTTCTCGACCCATTTCCTATGCATTCTTGTTTTTTCCCTCTTCCTGGAAAGGTTCAGCATGCGAAGAGATTGACGCATGTCACTGATGAAACTGGTGCAGAAGTCATAAGCGACTTCCAGTGAGGTACATTTTTTTCTTTCACAACTTCTGCTAGATAAGACTTAACGCTACCTGCCAACTCTTTGTATGTGGTCGTTATATGTCTTTTTGTGTATATAGGTGTGTGGCAGATGGCATATGTTTGCATGACTATACGGCTAATGACTTATGAGTGCATTCATGCTTGTATGTTAGTCACATTAGTGACCTTGTAATCTTTATTGTTAATGTAGGGATGTTACTGTTTCTTGGTAGGTTGAGAGTATGTCCAGCAATCATGAATCATTGCCTATGCAAACTTGGATTGGTGATTATTGTTATATCAAACCTCTTGAAGCATTGGAAAGTGAAGATTCCAGGAAAAGAAGGCAGACCGCTTCTTCATCATGCAGGGCTTGTTCAAGCTTTATCAGATCATTTTCTGCTTTTTCCTACTTTCAAAATCTGATATTTTGCTGACTCTTAACATATTATTATGGAAGAAAAAATAATGTATAATTGGAATTATTTATAATAAAAACGAAATATGAAATGTAAAAACCTTGTTACTATACCACATAGATTCTCAAATGACACTTTAAGCTTGTTGGCCTTTGCTTCTGCTTCATTCATTCTGACTTGTAGCTTTTCCAGCAACATCTTCTCTTGTACCTCCTCTATAGATTTTCTAGAAAATACTCCAAGGAATATGTGTGTGTGTCTACACAATAATCAATGGAATTATGAGTATTAGTGAACGAACTGAGATTTCTTGATGAAGCTCGTCAACATTCAATGCAGAAGATGCATTTGCTGCAGCACCGTATGCATGAGAGGCAGAAGATGCATCGACCAGGGTGCCAATTGATAAAGAGATAATTTTGTATATAATTTGAACTTACATTCGATATCCATCTAAAGCTAATTAGCTTGCATGAATATACAGATATATGCTGTCTCCATAACCATAAGGAGTGGTAAGTTAGGATTATTTTGCATAATTTTTTTTTGTTTAGTTCATTTTCACTAGCTTAAGTGCTAAAGGTTTAATTGTTGCTTTTTTGTTTCAACTTTCGTATAATTCTTCAACGCAACCTTTTTGCAGCTTGGTTTCGTGCTCCTCGCTTTGATATGGGAATATAACTTCCCACCTTTCATGGTTCTGATAATAACAATACTAAATGCTGGTATTATTTCAAAGACCCTCTGGCAAATATTTCTTTCTTTTTTCTATTACTTCGCTGGTATTCTTGGCCTCGTTTTCTTTCTAAAGAAACTAAAGACTTTGCAAAAATATATAATAAATTAAATTGATAAAGATTTGAATGATAGATTTTTGTTACTACCATATATGGGAAATGTGATCAAATTCTGTTTGTGATTTGTATTAGGGACCATCATGACGATTTCAAAGGACCAGGTAAAGGCATCTCCAATGCCTGAGAGTTGGAAGCTGAATGAAATATGTGAGACTAGCACTGTCATTGGCACATATCTTGCTTTGGTTACTGTCTTGTTGAGGATGGATAACATTCTTTTCCGTGCCATTTCTTAGTGTGAGTGAAAATATTGATAGAGAGAACTATGTATTAAGCTCTGGATATTTAAGCCTTGATTGGCAGAGATTTTATGTTTTGTTAGGTAACTCCCAGAACTTAATGGTACTTGACACATTTTTTATATCAAAAGCTTATGTGTATCCTATTATTTGGAGTTAAGATCATTTCACTATATTGCCAAAAGCATTCGTTTGGTGTTATGGAGAGGAATAATTTCTTCAATGTAATGCATCTATAGGTTACGTTGCTGTTCTGAATGTAAAGTTTATTGGAATTTTGAAATGGAGGTAGCATCACATGTATGGTGTCAATAAAATCATTGGGATAGATGTGAGTAATCGCTTTGCTTTCTTCTTGAGTTATTGTTGTGTTTTTATTTTTTATTTTTTATTTTATTTATTTAGTATTTACAAGTTTATGTTGCTTATAGTTTTCCTAAAAACAATCACAGCTGAAAATCTTTAGGTAATCCAATCCCTCTCCCCATTATTGCCAACAAAGGAAAAACAAAGGTAAATGTGAGACGAGTTTCATAGACTCTATGAATTACAATGAGCATATAAATTTTTACATTTCATATGCGAAAATAGAGTAAATGTTTATTTAAGATGATCAGTCATATGCATGTCATTTATATAACCTAGCAATAATGCTAGCTGGAAGGCATAACAACATAGGAGCCGGTGATTACAATTAATTTAAGACTGAATGCGGCAAAAGCTACTAGTATTGGTTTTAGTATCGGCATTGGCGTTTGGGTAGTATTGGTTTTAGTATCGGCATTATTCCCTAGTATGAGGAGGATTGTTTATGTTTGTAGTATTTATTAGAATTTAGAGCTACTAGTATTGGTTTTAGTATCGGCATTGGCGTTTGGGTAACACAGGAGCTCAATCAATTAGAGTTCAATAAAAAAAATAAAAAAAAATCCAGTGTTCACATCTACTCCACATAAAAGGAGGTTGGGGGAGTAGTTAAAAAAAAAATAACAAAAACATAAAACTTATGTTTTTCCCTTAAAAAGTTCTAAAAAGCTCATTAGTTAATGTGGCCATTGAGAATGAGGCAAGTAATGCATAAATTGTGTCATGTCATCATCATTGTCATGGATGGAAGAATATTCGAGTTGTCGCCTAGTTTTCTTATTTTTTCATGGAGGTAGAGGTTCCCTTGAGATAGTCACACCCTTTCTCTGTTTAGTTTTCTTGGAGAAGTTGAATCATTTGAAGTAATCAGAACTCATTCAATCATCAAGTATTCATAGTAAACCTTCATAATTAAAACCCTAGAAGTGTTGTCACACAAGCCTTAATCTCTTAAACCACCCTAACCATAAACTGTAAGGCCTTAAACATTGAGTTCTAGCATCCAAACCATCAAGAACTATCTTGAATCATCCAAGAATCCTAATCCTAACTGAGTTAATTACACATGTAATGATTAGTGCTAAGAAAAATGATATTGTTTCAATCACAAATTTTAAGATATTCACTATAAAAATGCTAATAGATTAAGTTAATTCTATAAAAGGTCCGTCATGAGCATAAACTAGTTCTGAGATACCAAGCTTTTATTTTTGGATACTTGTTTATTTCAAATTAGACAACTCTCATATATTCATTACAGTTTAGAAGATGATAAGATCTCTTGATTTCAAAGTTGATAATTTTGTGTATAATATATTTATGACTTATGATTTACTTTAGAGTTAGAAAATAAAGTTTTCTATTTTATTTTTTTACCTCATACACACATATGTAACTAGTATACGTGTGTGCTCACACACATGTATTTTGAATTTTTCTTGTCTAATATATATGTATCAATACCAAAATGATGTGAGTTTCTCATCAAACAAAATTCATAACTCCACTTCTAAACATATTAATTCATTTATTTAAAAACACAAAAAAAGAGTAAAAATAACTCACTAAATGTCTGCTACTAAAAAATGTCATCTTCTATAATGACTTCCGATTTATTTTTATTTTAGTAATAGAACCATATTTCTTTTGCCTTACAATAAACAGATAAAGAATATAATATTAGAATATGAAAATTGATAGTAAAATTGGATCAATAGAAGAATAACAAATAATTTAAAATAAATGGATCTATAGAATTATAAAAATAAGCTTTTTGTTGAAAAAGAATAATCTTTTTTCTAAATTTTGATAAAAATATTATATAATTATGTTATGTCTTTTTCTCTCTATACTCTATAGCACATACATAAACTATAAATATAATTAAATCAAAATCAGATTAACTTTTTGTACGCGCCTAAATTTTAAAGGCTAGATAAGCTTCTTATTTTCTTTTCTTTTCTTTTTTTTTTTTTTTTTTTTTTGGGAGAGAAAAATAAGCTTGTTGAAGAATTTTAGTAGCTCATTTGTACAAAAGAAAAAAAAATGTGAGATTTAAAAAAAAATCACAAAAAAAAAAAAACTCGAGTGTTTAAAACTCAAGATTCTAAAGGAACTTGAGAATTTAATTTTCGAGATAAAAAAAGGCCTATGCTCTGTTTTGGTCGAAAGGTTGCTCTATTTTTTTCCAGTGGAACTCGAGTTTCATAGACTCGAGTTCCACTGGGAAATCTTCTTTTTTTTTTTTTTTTTTTTTTTTTTTTTTTTTTTTTGCTCTGTTTTGCTTTGCTCATTCCTCAAACCAGAAACTGGGAAATTTTGCAGGCAAACTAGAAACTAAAATGTATGCATGCACCTGCTACAAATGTAATCCATAAAAACTCATTGCGAGGCAGAGAAGCTGAGAATGTAAATGCACTTAAATTACATCAAAAGGCGAATTCAATAGGCACCAAAGTATAGAAACTGTTACGCTCTCTGCATAAACATGGTTTTACAATGCAAGTGCACTTAATCGTAGCAAAAGGCATTCCCAAAATATCAACATTCTACACATGTCCAATCACGCTTAATTTGCAGTTCTAACCATACTACTCAAATCATACTCTTCATAGAGGTACATTGGATAGAGAATTACAAGTACATTCAACAAAAACCAAAAAAGTTCACATAGAGCCAATACAACGTAGTCACTTTCCCTAAGATCGGCAGTCTGCACAACAAAAACGTCGTCTATGGAAGCATGCCTGAAAAACGTAGTGTAATCACATTAGGAGACAAGATACTAAACATTAGGTAAACATCAAATGAACAACAATTAAGCATGCAATGCATAACTTTTTGCCATCTACCTACCTAGTGTGGAATAGGATTGCTTATGGAAGTGCCACGGGACTACGGACATTTTCTGTGGTTATGCCCGGAAGCATGACACAATCCAAATGCCTGCTTAGGTTGACTCTCTATCAAATTTGCGTCCTCCCTCTGCCATCCCGGTTCTCGATCCTTATTCCTCACTCCATCCATCTCATTCCTTATTCTTGACTTCACTGGTCAACCTTTGGCCTGCAACAATGCTGGATTAGGCAACCACTTTGGCCCCATGGGATCCCTCCACAATGATTGTGACTTAGGAACCACAAATGCATGCTCATAAGTGTTAAGGGCATTGTTCAAACCTATGTTTTGCCATTTCCCACAACTGCATGTTCTTGAACTTCATAACTGTGGTTTCCCCCTCCAGCACTACACGTGTTGAGTTGGGTAACTAGTGTTTCTCAGATTTACACTTATTTCCATCCCACGTGGATAAGGCATATTGACTCCATTTCTTACCCTCTGACAACTCATAATGGTATTCTTTGCGCTGGTCGTGGAAATATTGAACAAGTTTGTTCCAAGTGAACTCAACCAACGCGACAATAGGAAGGCCATGTGCACCTTTCAGTACACCATTGAAGCACTCTGATATATTGGTTGTCATTTCCCCAAAACGTCTCCCACCATCATGTGACTGGGTCCACATATCCACAGACTCCCTCATTAGGTATGTGTATGGAAGATAATCTTGATTCTTTTCCTTGCCATCCTTCCCCGTCACCTTCTTCTTATTCCTAATGGCCTTAATTTCCACCTGTTTAATGGACTCCATTATGGTATTGAATTTAACTATCTGACTAGCATATCCCGCTTTCAACGCCGTTGACTTTAGAGTTGAGTTCTGAAAATGGGTGTTCAAGTTGCTAGCAACATGTTGAAGACAATATCTATGAAATACCCGTGTCTGCCCATCATCCCCTTTAGGCCAGTTTGCAATGCCGTTTTTGATATCGAGATGTCGGTCAGAAATTATGCAAATGCCTTCCTCAGGTATCACGTGGTCAATCATTTCTCTGAAGCATCGTAAAAACCACCTCCAACTGGACCCTGACTCACAATCCACAACAGCAAAGGCGAAAGGGAATACCTTGTTGTTAGCGTCGGTTGCCATTGCGACCAACAACTTTCCTTGATATTTCCTATACAGATGGGTCCCATCAGTATTGATAACCGGCTTGCAGTATTTGAATCATGATATGCATGGACCGAAAGACCAAAACACATAATGCAACAATATAGTGTCATCTTCATCAATGGGTGTGATACGATACAACACCTGGGTAGTCAAGTCTTGATCAATATATGTCATTAGCAACTTTTGCAACCTTTGGTAAGACTCTTCCCAATTTCCAAACATCTTCGCAATCGCCTTTTGTTTCGCATCCCATACCTTGTAGTAAGAAGGCTTATGGTCATTATATTTCATCTCTATCATAGATCTGAGATGCTTAACTGGGGTAATGTGATCCTTACATAACTTCCGATGGATGTCTGATGTAATAAAATTACAACTCATCATTCTACCATCATTTCGCACCCCAATCGGTATACATGTGTGAGGACCCACATACACGGTGACCATCCATAGTTCGTGGAGATTGGGCTTCATAACTGTGCAGACATACCACTTGCATGACTCATGCACGCATTTCACACAATGTTTTTTCGTCGTCAACCTAGTGATCGTAAAATGTTTGTTTTCCTTGAGGGCACAAATTGTTAATACGCGCTTCACCTCCTCTTTATTGGCAAAAGTTAACCCTTTGCACAAATTCATCCCCTCTCTCCAAGTAGACACAAATGGCAGAAAAGTATGTGAAGGATCAACCATATTTTCCTAAGTATTTGCAAAGAATGACAATGCAAGAGGTGCGTAGGCAGGGATTGTGTTCGTAATGTTTTGGACACTAATAACATTACACGCATAAGGTTCACTACCGTCCAATGTCTCATCGTCATCAATGTCCCTCTCAAAGTCCCTAAAGTCCCCTCCGCCAATCATCGTCATCAATGTCCCTCTTGCCAAACTGCACGCGACTCCAACTGTATGTACAACTCAATGTTAGTTACTTCAGCTATTCTCTCCAACTTGTCAAACATGATCTTTACATGTTTGTCTGTTTCTATCACCATATATTTGTAATTAATCCGGCGCTTCAAGATTTCATTTGGCATATAATAAGTAATTTGTATGTTGTGCACAACAGGATTCTCACACAACTCTTTCATGACAATCTTCTTCAATTCTTCAATGGTCTTCAACCTACAATCAATTTGGGTATAATAGGTCTTTATACCTAGCCCTTCAAATGGAAATCTCTTGTTCGCATTGGCATTCTTAAACGGACCACCGTGGTATATGATTATATCAATTTCGGGCATTGTGAACCTGTTCAAGTCAAGTTACTATGTTAGTTAATTAAATCACATAGTCGTAAAGTGGGGGAAAAAAAGTAATGTGATCTTAAGGCAGAACATATTCAAGCCAAAATTTTCATAGGTAATTACTAGTTTTATAGCCATTATGTAACTTGTGGTACCCATGGTTCTAAGTTTGTCTTCAGAAGCAAATTTCAAACGTATCTAGTGGAGCAACCCCGAAAAATAAAAGGTAAGGAAAATATATATATTTAAAGAATACATAGAACGAGAGGAGACTTTACAAAGATGATGTAGCATTAACAAAACATATTAAATTAACAAGACCAGAGTATTCCATATCCTTAAGGCTTAAATGTCATTACCAGATACCAAATTGTTTCCAAAATGACCAATTCTTATACTTTTTTTTTTTTTTTTAATAATGATCAATTCCTTATACAGTCATGTATTGTGGGTTACTGCATTTTAAGAATTACTTTCAGGAGTATGATTGTGATACCATTCATTACATTCAATCACTACCCATTTCATACCCAAAATAACGATGAATAAAGTCAAAAAAACTTGTAAGATCATGATAAAAATAAAAGCCTAGAAATGATGAATAAAATTTTGATAACAAAATGGGCAAATAAATACTCAAAAAATTAACACTAACAAAACAAACTTCTATAACTCACAATATTGGTAAATTAACTAAGTTATGTCAACTATGTACAAAATAAATAGTTAAACTCTTTAACCCACACCCATAGACAACTAATACCCAACTACAATGACAATCAAATTATGCAAACCCTTACCTGAGATATCAATTTGTTGAGAGGGAAGAGCAGTGAGAGAGACAGTGTGATGAGTGAGAGTGAGAGGCAATGTGGTGTGAGAGTTAGTGAGAGTAAGAGTTAGTGAGACTGAGACTTAGTGAGGATGCTCTGTTTTTGGGTGAGAAGGCTATGTAGAGTGTTAGCACTTGTGTTATACGGGCTGAGTGTTAAGAGTGTTATGTTTTTATTATTTTGCCTAGTGGAACTCAAGTCTTATAAAGTGTTAAGAGTGTTATGTTTTTATTATTTTGCCTAGTGGAACTCAAGTCTATAAGACTTGAGTTCCTTGTAATTTTAACCAAATTTATTTTGTGCATGTCCTCTATTATTATTTTGTGGATCTCGAGTCTTTAAGACTCGAGTTCCTTGAATTATTTTACCAAATTTATTTTGTTCATCTCGAGTCTTTAAGACTCCATTTTTATTTTATGGATCTCGAGTCTTAAAGACTCGAGATCCAGGTGGCAATTTTGTCCACCTCAGCCAGTACAAAATAATGGAAAGCAAGTCTTGTATGCTCGAGTTTTAAAGTTGATCTCGATTTTCTAAAACTCGAGATGCTATTTTCTATTATTCTTTCAAATGTTGCCTAACTTACTACATAGAAAAGCTGCATATTGTTAGTCTACCCATTCCCCCTATAATTATTCCCCACGTTTACCAAGATTTGCACATTCCTAAATATTTTAAGTTTCAAACTGGCTATCTGGAGGCAGATAGCTGACTGTATAGGAAGGGTCATAAAAGAGGGTTTTGGAATATATTGCATTCTTTTGTTGTTTAGTTTTTGTATGTTATTAATTGATGCTGCCTGCAAATTTTTATTCTTTAATTTCTCTCGTTAAAAGCTCATTACCATCTACCTGCTTTTCTGTCATTGCAATCTCTTAATGTTTATATTAACTCAAGCATTTTTTTAAAGGAATAATGTTGCATCTAATAAGACTTGTTTTCGAGAATATCTGCTGATCATGGCTTATTCAAATTGTATTTGATTTTCCCCCCAAAACAGTGACAGGAAAACATTGGTCAAAGCTTTATGAGATCAAGCTGCATCAAGTAAACAAAACAGTTAAGAGTGGAATTATTGAGCAGCTTTGCTTGCGGGAGCTAGCCATTTTTACAAAGCCATAGACAAAAATAAATAAATAAATAATCATGAAGTACTCGACATTTGGAAGCATTCCTCAAATTTTGGACCATCAATGCACAGGAAAAAACTTTTGCTCGAAGAATAAAAGTTACAAGCAAGAAAGAGCAGTCATTTAGGGGAGATATTGTTAGGATCAAATTATAGTGGGAAAGATGGAGGCATAAAGGTAAATTTGAAAGAATTCTTTGGACGATAGCAAACAAGTTACTGAGAAAGAATTCCAATTAAAAAAAAAGAAGTAAAAAGTCTTTATTGGTTGTTGAAAAAAGATTATTCCCTCCTTAACTATCATTTATCCAGTAAGGCAGTAACCATGTTTGCATATTTGGCAAACAAAACTCAGTGAAGGATGGTGGGTACAGTTGCATCATTTAAAATTTTAAATAATATGACAACTTGTAAAATGTTAGAAGTAGAAAATAAAATCTAAACCATAAAATGGATGAAATAACAGGATTTGAAATAGAGAGGATCATGTTGATCTTTACATAAGCACCGTGCCCATATATATGTGTGTCACATATACACCATATCTATTTCAAAATCAATAAGGAGAGTAGATCTATGTGATATCCCAAATTGGATTGGATTGGATTGTGCGAGTGTGTGTTATTGTTGATGTGTGCTAAGTCTCATATATGATATTTATTAGGTGGGTCTTAGGTTTTTACACCCCTGGAATCGGAATATAACTCCGGCTATTGGCCATGGGAGGAGGAGGGTGGGGACAGGTGGTATGTTCATGCAGCAAAATCTTCCCCCTTTATTATAAAAGAAATGTTGGGATTTAGGGTCCGTTTGATTAGAGGGTGGAAAAGTGAGATGATAGAAAATTAGAAGGTGATAGAAAAGTTGGAGGGTAGAAGAGATTTTAATTTTCTTTCATGGTGTTTGGTTGGGAAAATGAAAAAGTGGAGGGATGAAAAACTTTTTTGTTTGGTTGAGAGGAATTTGTATAAATTTACTATCGTGTCCCAATTAGATAAAACAAAAAATAATACATTAAATTTCTATTAAAAAATTGTGTATGAATGAACACTTCATTTTAAATAAATAATATTTAGTAATAAAAAATATAAAAAAAAAGAGTACAAGGAGTTCAAAGAACCCAAAACTTTTTTCTTCCAAAAAAAAACTGTTGAGAAAAGAAAGGATGAGCACCAAAAAAGAAAAGGAAAAGAAGAAAAGAATGATAATATCAGAAAATACAAAAAAAGGATGTGCACATAGAAAAAGAAAAAAAAATGATAAATTATGAAAAGACGAAATAGCAAAGAGGAAAAATACAAAAAAAGAAAAAAAAAGATTTAATAAAAATTTGAACATTGGACGGGCAATTTCGTCCAAAAACCCAACTCCCCGTTTTCCCTCATGTTTTTTCCCCAAGAAGATTAAGTTTTGGTGGGCTTGAAAAGAAAACTGTTGGGTCGCACCATTTTTTCTACCCCTTTCCACTCCCAACCAAACACACATTTTTCCCATTTTCTCTCTCTCATTTTCTATCCCTCTAGTTTTCACTCCAACCAAACGGACCCTTAAAGATTTTCACATTGTAGTGTACCCTAGAAACTCTAGAGGATGTTGATACATTCTTTTCAACAACTTTTCTTATTCAATGATTGGCAGTTAATTTCATTTTTCCTCATCTACCTTGTTCAACAATGCTTTTACTGGGGTTTAACTAGCAGCCCATTGTTTCCTTAGTGTTGGTGGGGTAATTATAGAATATTCAAGGACTATGATCAATGTGTACTCTCCCATATAATTGTATGTTTTACTAATTAAATTTATGAAGGGATCCACTAGTAATGTGAGAAGTGAGGGTACAACGTTTATTATACTCTCACATAAATAACAGGTCTCAGCTTGAGTTTAATTAGTGAGACCTACAATTATGTGAGAGATTACACATTTATTATACTCCTAGAGTAATTTATAATTTTCTTGTGTTGGTGGCCTACTTCCTCCTCCCTCACTATGAAAGAACTTCACCCTCATAAAAAGGGCTTTCATGAGTATTTTGTGTGTGTGTGTGTGTGTGTGTGTGAACTTTATGCTAATTAATAAATGTTTTTGATTGTCCCAATATTATATTGTTAGTTATTAAAGGGTAGTATAAAGTATATTGTATACGTGGTAGCAAAACAAGCCCAACACTTTTTTTTTCCTACCAACAAGGGAGTCTAAAGCTCTCTTAATATCTAACTCTTTAAGCCCAATACCCTAATTAACGACCGTGATACAGTTGTATCTAGAGCCGACCCTAGGCCTAGGCCATGTCCTAGGGCCTTTAATGGATAAAGGCCCCCAAATGTGAAACTAAGCAACATTTTTATAAATGAGTTATACATTTTCCCTTCCACTTTTAGAATGCTCAAAAAATTGAATGATGTTAGAAATATTACAAATTTTATTAAATAGATCTTACAAAGTATTATGTCATGAATCAAAATAAGCAATTTCAAATACTCGTTTATTATCTTATAGTTATTGAAGTACTACCAATCACATTCTCTTCTATATCAGTTTGTAAGTTTTTTGTAGTAAAATTTATAATAGATTTAGTTTTTTTTAAAAAGGATAATTACAATATGTTGCTAATCCTGTAGTTCGAACATTTTTTCCTCCTAAGTCTCTAAACACTTTGTACATGAAAATGTGACAATTAAGTTACAAAGCTCTTGACTAGTAGAGATGCATCTTAAAGTACCTATAAGAAGGTTATAGATAATTAATATGAAACAGAAATTGTTAATTAGGGAATTAGATACCTATAATAACTTCTTGAACTGTGAGTACATAAAAATGCTTTATTTTTTATGGGGAATATAGATGAAACACAATCTATAACTAGCATGTTAAAAAGAAAATTAATAGTACCAATCAATGAAATTCACTATTCAAAATTAAGAGGGTAGTCCATAGAAATAGACAACTCAAAGAGAAAATAATATGGCATACAATCATTTAATTACCTTTTTTTTTTTTGGATAATCCAAATCATTTTTTTTTTATAATGATAATCCAAATCAAATTTTTTTTTTTGATAATGATAATCCAAATCATTTAATTACCTAAGCTTTCCACTTCTTTATATGCATCACTACTAAAACAAGACAGCCATCTGTTCAAGCCAAACAAGAAATTAAAAGACCATCATCTCTTTTCTCTATTTTTCTAGCCATGGAGAGCAAAAAGACCAAGGGAAAACAAAAGATTGAGATGAAGAAAAAAGACAAAGAAGTTGATCGTCTTGTTACTTTCTCAAAACGTAGGTCTGGAATGGTATCAACAAAAAAGCTAGTGAGTTGGTGACTCTATGTGGTGTTGAGGTTGGTGTGGTAGTTTTCTCACCAGCTGGAAAGTCCTTTTCATTTGGTCATCCCTCAGTTGAGTCCGTGGCCAACCACTTCCTAAAACAAGACCCTCCACGAGCCCAAGAGGATAGTAGTACCCATCCTTTGGAGGCTCAATATTGGAGGGTGAGAATCAATGAGATCAACCAACAATGCGATGAGCTTCTTAGGCAACTCAAGGCTGAGAAAGAGCGAGAAAAGGCACTTCAAAAATTGAAAAAGGCAAGAGAAAACAGGGGTTGGTGGGAGGTTCCTTCTGAGGAGCTTAACTTTCAAGAGTTACAACAAATGAATGAATCATTGAAGGTGTTCCACAAAGTTCTGTGCGCTCGTATGAAGGAGAAGACTATAGCTGGGTTACCCTCTTCTTCTTCTACCTTTCTTGCTGATATTTATGCCCAAGGAACCGTCCCTTTTGCCCCTAATGCCAGTAGAACTAATCCTTCTAGCTTTCCCTCTGGCTATGGTTATGGATACGGGCACTTCTGGACCTATGTTTAGATACGGCTTATTGCTGAAAATTGAAAACTTTTTGCTGAAAATATTGTAGCAAAATAATTTTTAAAAGTGTGAATAGTGTCGTGGGACCCAATTTTAAAGTTAGATTTATGTTTTCCTGTACTTGCGGGTCTTGTAAACAGTGCATAGGACCCAGCCAAAAAACACAAACGTCAGACGCAACGCAAACGCATTCCTATCCAAACTCACGCCTAGTTATAGTTTATTTTCATTATTTTAGGTTTTTTAAAATTGAAAAAATAAAATGAAAATGGAGGGAAAACTGAATATTTTTAATTCTCCTCTTTTTGGAATATGTAGTGTGGGATTTAAAGATCTTATGATTTTCTGCAAATTATTAATTAACTTCTATATTTTCTTCATGTACCATAAACATTAACAATGTATATTTATGAATACTCTCTTGTTACAAAGTACAGATCCAGCCACTTAATTATATTTTTAGTTGTCACTACCAGTTTTTATTTATTTATTTATCTGTCAACATGCTTATCAAGGAAAATAGGAACTCATGGAATCAAGGATATAAACTTGTATTATGTGTTTCGGTTTGTGATGCACAGATTATAATTTGTTAAGTGTCTTTTCTCCATATCAAACTTTGGTTGCTTTATAAAAATTTTAATAAATATAAATATAAGAATTCTATATTGCATTGAAAGAAAATGAAAGTACATCAAGTGTGGGTTTGGATACACGGCACGTCCACGTTTCTAGGTTCAACGCGTTTTCAGTTTTTTTTTTTTTTTTTTTTGGTTCAGCCGCATATTGTTGACTTTTCAGCAATGAACAATGCACATGTGCACTGTTCACGGGTCCCACAAACTTCACTTTTCAATAACTTTTCCATTAAAAATGGGTCCCACGACACTATTCACACATTTAAAAATTATTTTGCTACAGTGTTTTTAGTTTTCAGTTTTCAGTTTCAGCAAAATAAGTTATATCCAAACGAACCCTAAGATGAAAAAACTACTTGATAAGGGAACATTGTTGCCACCACCATCATCAGATTATGCACTTCTCTCCAACTATCTTCTGGGTTTGTGCATGTGCATTTATATTGCAAATCCTCTAACTTCCTTCTACGCTCTAATGATTGATTGATGTGCGCCTAATCATACCTAACATTTAAAATGGAAATTTGACTTTATGTTTCTACCGTATTAAAATCTACTTACAAACCACTCTAAGACAATTCCTTTCAAATCAAGGATTTCATGAACAATTTGCAATTATGATTGAAGATAAAATGACTAAACAACATCAAGATATAATATATACTAATATATACAAATAACAAAGAAACTGAAATTTAGCTCCACAAATAGAACCAAATTTGGTTACCAAATAGAGAAGTAGATGTGGAGGACCAAAGTGATTGCAAATGTATTTTCATTTCATACCACTCCACACAGAGAAATCATACAAAACTATGTTGTAAATGATTTTGGTAAGGTGTATTTGGCTGATGGTACAGCCTTGGATGTTGTGGGTATGGGAGACGTCTGTATATTGTTGCCCAATGAGTCTGTTTGGTTACTGGAGAAGGTTCTACATATTCCTGACTTGAGGAGGAATCTAATTTCTATTGGACAACTTGATGATGAAGGGCATGCAATACTATTTGTTGTTGGTACTTGGAAGGTTACAAAGGGAATCAGAGTATTGGCTTATGGAAAGAAGACTGGTACTCTATATATGACCTCAAGTCCAAGAGACACGATTGCAGTTGCTAAAGCAAGTACTAATACAAGCCTATGGCACCACAGACTTGGTCACATGAGTGAGAAAGGGATGAAGATGCTGCTGTCAAGAGGAAAACTACCAGAATTGAAGTCCAATGACTTTGACATGTGTGAAAGCTACATCTTAGGAAAGCAAAAAAAGGTGAGCAGGACACCAAAGGTTGAAAAATTGGAGTTAGTACACACTGATTTGTGGGGGCCTTCTCTAGTTGCATCCCTTAGAAGTTCAAGGTACTACATCACTTTCATTGATGACTCAAGCAAAAAGGTATGGGTTTATTTTCTGAAAAATAAATCTAATGTATTTGAAACTTTTAAAAAGTAGAAAACCATAGTTGAGACAGAAACAGGTTTGAAAGTAAAATGTTTGAGGTCAGATAATGGAGGAGAGTATATAGATGGAGGGTTCAGTGAGTATTGTGTTGCATAAAGAATTAGGATAGAGGAGACCATTCTTGGGACACCATAGCAAAATGGTGTGGCTAATTGCATGAACAGAACTCTCAATAAGTGTGCTAGGAGTATGAGGTTGCATGCTGAACTACCAAAAACTTTCTGGGCTGATGCTGTTAGCACTGCAGCTTACTTGATAAATTGAGGACCATCAGTTCCCATGGAGTTCAGACTTCCTGAAAAGGTTTAGAACAGTAAAGAGGTAAAGTTTTCACATTTAAAAGTTTTTTTGTTGTGTTTATTATGTTCATATTGATTCTGATGCTCCTAGTAAACTTAATGCAAAGTCTAATATATGTTTTTTCATTGGCTGTGGTGATGAGAAATTTGGCTATAGGTTTTGGGATAAACAAAACAAGAAAATCATTAAAAGTAGAAATGTGATATTTAATGAATAAGTTATGTACAAGGACAGGTCAACTATGGTGTCAGATGTTACAGAGATAGATCAAAAGAAATTTGAGTTTGTCAACTTAGATGAATTGACTGAAAGTACTGTCCAGAAAAGAGGAGAAGAAGATAAGGAGAATGTAGATTCACAAGAAGATCAAAATACACCTGTAGCTGAAGTTCGTAGATCTTTCAAGACCATTAGACTTCCATAGCGTTATTCACCCACTCTAAATTATCTCTTGTTGACTGATGGTGGTGAGCCAAAGTGTTATGAAGAAGCCTTGTAGGATGAAAATTCAAGCAAGTAGGAGTTAGCCATGAAGGATGAGATGGATTCCTTGTTAGGGAATCAGACATGGGAATTGACTAAATTACTAATAGGAAAGAAGGCTTTGCACAACAAGTGGGTATACAGAATAAAGAATGAGCATGATGGTAGCAAATGTTACAAGGCCAGATTAGTTGTCAAAGGGTTCCAGCAGAAGAAGGGCATTGACTACTCAGAAATATTTTCTCTAGCTGTGAAGATGTCAACAATCAAACTGGTACTGGGAATGGTGGCTATAGAAAATTTACATCTTGAACAGTTAGATGTGAAGATGGCATTCCTTCATGGTGACTTGAAGGAAGACATTTACATGATTCAGCTAGAAGGGTTCATTGTTCAGGGACAAGAGAATCTAGTCTGCAAACTGAAAAAGAGCTTATATGGCCTAAAACAAGCTCTAAGACAGTGGTACAAGAAATTTGACCGTTTTATGCACAAAATTGGATTCAAGAGATGTGAAGCTGATCACTGTTGCTATGTTAAGTTCTTTGACAATTCTTATATCATTTTACTGTTGTATGTGGATGATATGCTCATTGCAGGGTCTAGCATTAAGGAGATTAATAATTTAAAGAAGCAATTGTCAAAACAATTTGCAATGAAGGATTTGGGAGCTACAAAGTAAATCCTTGGTATGAGAATCATTAGAGACAAGGTTAATGGTACATTGAAGCTTTCATAGTCAGAGTATGTGAAGAAAGTTTTCAGTAGGTTCAACATAAATGAAGCTAAAGTAGTGAGCACACCCTTGGGTAGTCATTTCAAACTAAGCAAAGAACAGTAACCGAAGACAGAAGAAGAAAGGGACCATATGAGTAAGGTACCCTATGCCTCAACTATTGGCAGCTTGATGTATGCTATGGTGTATACAAAGCTAGACATTGCAAATGTAGTGGGAGTTGTAAGCAGATTCATGAGTAGGAAAACAACATTGGGAGGCAGTCAAGTGGATTCTAAGATATCTGAAAAGTTCATCAAATACATGTCTTTGCTTCACAGGTGCAAGTTTGAAACTGCAGGGTTATGTAGATGCTGATTTTGCTGATGATATTGATAATAGAAAAAGTACTACTAGGTTTGTATTTACTTTGGGTGGTACAGCTATATCATGGGCCTCAAATCTACAAAAGATTATTACTTTGTCTACTACAGAAGCTAAGTATGTTGCAACAACTGTAGTTGGAAATGAGATGATTTAGCTACATGGCTTCTTAGATGAATTGAGTAAGAAGCAGGAAATGAGCATTCTACACAGTGACAGTCAGAGTACAATTTTTCTGGCCAAAAATTCGACTTTTCATTCAAAGTCGAAGTATATACAGACAAAATACCACTTTATCTGTTACCTTGTTAAAGATAAGTTGGTAATATTTAAGAAGATTTGTGGATCTAAGAACTTGGCAGACATGTTGACTAAGGGTGTCACTATTGAGAAGTTGAAGCTATGTGTAACTTCAGTTGGTCTTTTAGCTTGAGGACAGGAGGATGAGTTGCAGGGATGAGAGATTGTTTTTTAGAGGATTGCGGTTGATGTTGGTGATTGAACTAGTCTCCAAGTGGGAGATTTGTTGAGCTTTGTAGAGTCTAGTTGTGTTTGATCCGGATGATGACCCGACCCGAAATAATGTTGCGTGGTTTTAATGGGAGAATTTTTTAGGCTTAGTCCATGGAGCGGAGGTTTTAAGGTTTGTTGTTGTCGTTTTTGAGAGTGAGAAAAATTGTATTGCTGCACTTTGTATTTTTCCCTGATAATAGTGAAATCCCTGCAACTTCGTGGACATAAGCAAGTTGCCTAACCACGTAAATACTATCTTGTGCATGTAATTATTTTTCTTTGACATGTGTTTTTTCTATTTTGATTCTCACAGGTTTGGGAATTTTGGGTTAATTCCCTACCATTGTAACACAAAGTTTAATTTTTTTTTTTTCAATTTAAAACTTTGGTTACTTGATAATAATAATGATGTTTGAAAAGTTGCAATTGGTAAAATATAAAATAAAACAAGAATTTTTTTTATTCGTGGTATCTTATAGAGTCGTCATGATATATGGACCCATGAGTATGTGAATAAGTGTTGGTGGCTAGTGTCTTAGATTAATCATTAAACCAACTCATATGCTAAAGCTCTAACAAAATTGGAAAGCACCCAACAGTTTCTGGTTTTTGTCTTTTTGATAGTCCATGTGATTGTATTATTGCACTTTTATAGTAAAAAAATTTCACAATATTTGAACTCAGCCTGTTTTTGCTACTTCTCAATGAATTCTTCACTTCTATATTAATATTACCACCAAAATAAAATAAAAAAAATTAAAAAAAAAGGCACTAACGAGGAAAGAAGTCTACTTAGTACTTACGAATAGAACTGTTTATGTTGTTGCCGGAGGGAGTCGCCAAGGCCAACAGCATCTAATGCCCTCCAAGCATTTGTCCATGCTATAAAGGCAAATCCAGTGATTCTTAGACTATGTGAGGATTCCAATACCAAGCTTCGAATACCCAATCTTCAAAATATTTGCATTGTTAGGAGACAAGAATTTTAATCCCTCTAATGTGTTGCTTAGGAAAAAAGGACTTAAAAACTGTACATAAGCTGAATAACAATTTTTTAAAATCAAACCAAAGATTAAAAAAAATGTAGTACATGCATATATATATATATATATATATATGAAAGAGAGGAAGAGTACTTTTGAAGTCCTAAGGAAGTTGTAAGGCCAGCAATTCCAGCTCCCACAATCACAATGTCTTCTACTTTTTCCATGTTATTTTGGCTCTTTTTCTTAGGGGAAGGGGAATTTGGTAAAGGGATTTCTTTTTCCACAATATGGGAAAATAGTAGAAGAACACAAAGAAGTAGAATGGATCTCAAGGTACTAGTAGTGGATCTATAAATAAATACTGGGAGCAACATTAAGTTTATTATATCTATGACAATGATGCTAACAACAAGGACAAGTTGACAATGACAGGCAATATGAAAGTTTCATGCATGTCAGTCACGCATGACATAATTAAAGTCTAAGGTACAAAAATAATATTACACTAGTTAACCAAAAAATAATAATAATAATAATATTACGCTAATTATAATCACTCATTTCAAATATTGTGGAATTTGTTAGGTTTGTAACATTATTGATAAAATAATAGAAATGAACAAATCTTTTTATTTATTTTACAGTGTATATTGTCTCAACTTAGCCCACTGATTAGACTTGCTCAAAATTCAAACCCATCACCTCACTTTCAACCCAAACCACCGACATGGAGAGCTCAATAGATGTCGCTTAAGCCAAGAAACACAAAGAACTCTTTGGTATAATAAGATTGATTCCTCTAAGATCCATTTTTCTGGGCCCCACTAATTAATAATGATAGAATGTTAATAATTCATTATTATTCCATTATAATTAATCTATCTCAAATGCAAATCATGTAGCTAGTGGTGTACATTGATCCATTTTTCTGGGCCCCACTAATTAATAATGATAGAATGTTAACAATTCATTATTATTCCATTATAATTAATCTATATCATATGCAAATCATGTAGCTAGTGGTGTACATTGATCCATTTTTCTGGGCCCCACTAATTAATAATGATAGAATGTTAATAATTCATTATTATTCCATTATAATTAATCTATCTTAAATGCAAATCATGTAGCTAGTGGAGTACATTGATCTTAATTTGATGGGATAATTTGTCTCAACCCCAACAACTAACAACGATTGGGATGTTAATAAATCTTTATTGTTATTAATCTACCCGCAAATCATGTAACAAGTGGTGTATAAATTAGTTCCCTTATGTCCCCTTAAAAAAACAAACAAACAAAACAAAACAAAACAAAAATAGAAAGAGTTCAAATTTGGTAAGGATGTGATGTAAAACTCATGTTTTACACCATCCAATAAGAAATTGTCATATTAGCATTTTAATTAAAATTTGATACATCATACCACTCCTAATAACATCTTAATAAGCTCTCAATTTGGTTTGATTTATATATATGAGTATTAAAATTGATTGAGTGTGGTTGTATTTATTTTTAAATATGTAATAAAATGATGTGATATATTGGAATTGGAGAAGTAAAACATGAGTTTTACACCACATCCTTATAGAATTTAATCTCAAAACGAAAACATGAACAAAAAAACAAATCAAAACTCCCTTTATGGCCTTATTTCTTTTTTCTTTTCTTTTTTTCTATTAACTGGGAAGGTTGGATTCAAATCCGACGTATTTTTTTGAAATACCGATAAATACCATTTGAACTATAAAGTTAATTGGTGAGGTTATCTCCACTACTTGAAAATTTATAGTAGAAGAAAAACCACAGGAAATATGTTGGAAATGAACAACTGATACCCCAAGTTGCCTACTCTGTTACTCAGTTCATATTTATGGGAATTGCAAACAACAAATATATGCCATAGAAAACCTCTATCTTCTTATCGGTGGTTGAAAATGGTCATTTCAGTCTTTTCACAAAAACCTCTAATATAGACTAAGATCCTCTCTAGTCTATATTTCTTATACTGAATGGTATACATATTGTCACTTCATTAAAAAATTTAAATAACATGATACTATTCATTAAATACACATTTAAATTTATAATGTTTAATTAGAACCACGAAATGAATTCATTTAAAATGCACGTATTTGATTTAATACTTCCATTATAGTGCCTTATAACATATGGGGCAACCAGCCTTCACACCTTTTACTACAAAAGAAGAGTTTGTTTATCATTTTGATTTGAAAAAAGAAATATAACTTATTAATTTGTCTAAAGAAGAAACATCTAGCTACATATGTATAACAGTACTAAAAAGCATTTGTATGTATGATCAAATTCAAGAAATCCTAAGCTTCCTACAATCAAAATCAGCCTTCTTTAGCTGTAAGCCAGACAGGAATGTAGCCAAAATTTTATCCCTTAAGAAGGTCATTATTTTGCCATTACTTTGCTGGATAAAACCAACAATGTAAGCTGTACTAATGAGTTCAATGCTTCTCCACTTCCTCTCTTTGGCATACTTCTTCAACCCCATTTCAATCCTCTTATATTCATCCAATTCTCTTTTATCTTTGTCTTTTGATTCCTTACTTGTTTCATCAGATAATGCCTTAGCAAGACACCTTGCTAAAACAACACTATCTTCTAGAGCAGCACAACCACCTTGGCCAATGTCTGGGGTCATGGGGTGGAGTGCATCACCAGTTACACAAACATTGTCTTTGCTTATGTTTCTCCAAAGAAGTTCCCAAGGATATCTGTACCTTATTGGGTATGGTATAAAATTATCCAATTCTGTGTTTTCTATGACAGCCCTTATTTGATCTGGCACTTTTCCAAGCTTGCTTAACACAAAATGCTTCATTTTAGCTGGGCTATCCTCTCTCTCTTTCTCTACAAAGAAAAGAAAATGAACAACTATTTTGATAAGGTCACATGTTCATTCTAGTAAACAATATGCATTACAATTCTATATACTAACCAAACTTATACATTACAATTATTATTTTATTAAAAAAAAAAAAAAAAAAAGATAATAGCTAAAAAATTTGCACAAATTTTTTTTTGTAATATTGTTCGCAACTTATTAAAGATAAAACTTATTTTTATTGGAGTGACATCTTTATATGAGTTCGCTATTAACATCATTATTATAGAAAAAGTTATTGTATTTATTTTATTTTTTATTTTTTTTGGTGGTGTTCTTAAATTGCGTTGTAGCATCATGAAATACTTGGACAGAAACAAACTCTAACACAACTTATACAGACTGCTTGCAAATAAATTTCGGAAAGCAGCTTCCAAAAAAAACCATGTTCCAAGTAACTTTCGGCATTGTTTGATTTTTGCATTGATGCTATGTGCCACCGAACTTTATTTTATTATAGTAGACAAAGTAACAAACAACTATGTAAATTTGGGTGAAGAGCTCACCTTGGCTAGATGGAGTCCAAGTGAAAAACCAATAAACAGAGTTATCATCGCAAGGAACAAAACCAAATCGAACACCATTCCCAAAGAATTGCCTGGACTTGGGCTCAAACCCATGACTGTAATTGAAATCCACAGAGCCCCTTATGGACATTCTCCCTGTGGAAGTTGGTTTCTTGAAGCCCAACCACCTTGCCACGACTGAGTTTACTCCATCACACCCAATCAACACCTTTGATCAAAACACTTTTTTACTTCAATAAGGCCTTAGCAATTGGAATGAAAAACATTTGGGTAGTTGTTATCTACTTTTTACTCAATTCAAAAGTAATTTATTTTATTAGTATACTATAAATGCATCCAGTAGGTCATGAACTTCTGACCTCATCTTTCATCTTACATGTTAGGTAGAACTAATGTAACCATTAAAAAGTATATAAATTCCATTTTAAAAGTAAAGTAGATATATTATGACTCTTTGGTATAAACCCATCTAACAATCCTTCGTTCACTAATAAATACTTTTTTTAATATAAATTTAGAAGATATCCTAAGTATCTAATAGATTTATTCTCCTTCTTATAGTATGTGAATCTTACCATTTTGGAGTCTACATGTTGTGAGAGAGATAATGAAGGTGACAAATGCATGAGCTAAGTATTGAGTTTCACAAATTTTTTGGCTATAAACCCGTCTACCCTTTTTTTTAACCTTCTAAATAATTGGGTTTTTTGTACCCAAAAAAAAAAATGTAGCAAGATGTGGCTCCTTTCTCATTAAGAAAATGCAAATGAATTTACCTTGGTTTTATAAGTGGTTCCATCAGCAAGATGCACAAGCTTATAGAAGCCTGCCTCCTCTATGGAAACCACCTTGGAAGAGTACCTAATATTGGCACTAGGAAGCTCCCTTGCAATGGCTTCTAACAACAGATTCCTTTTGACACGACGGACTTCGTGGTCTCCACTGCACATCACACAACAATTATTCAAGTTAGTTCAAACATCTAAATTATTATTATTATTATTATTTTAATCAAAACTATACCATGATTTCATTTTGCGCAAAAGAAATAGTAAAATTGTTTCTATGAAGTGTTAAAAGACAAACCCAATGGACCTTAAGCCCATTGTACTTTTTCTTTTCTTTTTTTTGATAACTTAAGACACAAAAAGTTCAGAGTCATGGCTCTTATACCATGTTTGAATTGAGAATGAATTCTCTATTTATTAAATTGTGTGTAAGGCTATACAAGTGACTGTTTTTAAATATACATATACATATAATGAGTGGTGTATAAGTGTGTAATTACTCAATGCTCTAGGTGCACACTAAATGTGTTCTCCCTTGCTCTCACCATGACTCTAATTAGTGACACGCGGTCATATGAGAAAAGAGTGTACACATTTATCATGGTCCCAAAATATTGAATAATTACATGCTACATGTAAGTATAATGGGCTTAGGGCCCATTAGGCTTGTGTTCTAACAAGAAGAACAAAGTTGCGCAATACTTTTTAACGAGTTAGGAAGTTCTTGATTTTGCAAATTGCAAAAGATGGATACAAGAAAAGATGTAGCATTCACATTGGGTGTGCTAAATCACCAAAAATGCTATTTTAGCACCCCCAAGACCAAAAAGATGCTTGCATTTTTTGTGCTATTTACAAAAATTTTGCAAGTGCTACTTTTCAAAAATAATTTCTCTCTTATTTTTTAATCATTTCTCCCTTCTCTCTCTTGGCGAATCTATATTATTGTAATTGGTTGAATGAAAAAAAAAATAAGAGATTGGATGTAATCATGTAGGGTGAATTGTAAAATGGTATGATAAAATAGATAAAGTGACTTTTTGAAGGTGTTAAATGAGGTTTTTTTTAGCACCCGATGAATGCTTATATGATGTTGGTTTGAGCAGTAAATAATATGTATATAAATATATATATATATATATATATATATATATATATATATATATATATATATATATATATAATGTGCGTAGGAATATGAGAAATGACAGACACAAATAAATTATGGAGAAACTATTACGATTATTGGTGATCTAACTTACTTATTTCCTTTGACCTTAAATGATGTGTTTGAAGTTTCAAGTCCCGAAAGAGTAGAGGCAGACACATTCCTACAGTCAAATCCCTGCAGTTAGAATTATCATTGAATTAACAAATTGTTAATAAAATAAAATCAAATGTCAAAATATTTCTCTGTTTTTCGAAGTTGTGCATTTTTAATAGCTAAATAATATTGCTCACAATTACTAGGGGTTTGATTCAAGGGAGTCAATGCCGTGCTTGAGGCCTGATTTGGCTCGAAGTATGAAATATATTGGTACCGATTAATACTGGTTTTATTTTGAGATTATCACCATATATATATATATATATATATATTCATGAATATTTTCATTTAATTAGAAGTTCATAATATAAATTATTAAGAGTTAAAAAAAAAAAAATGTAGACCAATACCCACATCCACATCCCAATATTCTTGCCTAATTATATGTTCACACCTTACCAATCAATTTAACCAAATGTATATATTGATCCAATTAATAAAAAGTATACATGGAAGTCTTTCAAAAAAAAAAAAAAAAAAAAAGTATCCATGAAGTTTTTCAAAAAACACATGTAGAACTAAATATTATACATGTCAATACTTTTTTTTTTTTTTTTTTTGGAATAATCAAAGATATTTAGACCTTTTCAAGTATCTAACAATTCTCTTGGACATGTACAGTCCCCCCATCCCACACATACCAGGTTATTACAGGGAAGAATCCATTAAGGATGGCTCTAATGTGTTAGCAAGAGGTTTCAAACTCAGGATCTCATGGATATCATGAGGCCTTAGGAACCACCAAGCCAACCTTTTAAGATTATACGTGTCAATTCTTAACACCAAGTGAGGGAGAAGTAAATAAAACAGTGAAATTGTACAGAAGCACTAACACCTAGTAAGTAGTAGTGTCCCACTCATTTGACACTTATCTTATGTACACAAAAAATGATAAAACAAAAAGAAGCAAAACGTAGTTTGAAATGTCACTCGTTGGAAGTTTGAAAGCTGGAACGGACAAAACGAAGAAGGAAATAAAATGACAAAAGAAAAGAACACGTAGCAGCAACGGTCCCAGAAGAGAAGATGAAGATAAGGTGAAAAGTAAAAGATTAGAGACAAAAAAAATAAATAAATAAATAAATCTAACAAATAATTTGATAATTGTTAATGAGGGAAATTGTTACTAATAAGTAAAAAAGTGATGTCAATTGTGTGTTTAGATAAGTACCAATAAAAGTTTGCCCGCTCAACTACTATGAAAAATGTTGTCAAATTTTTTGTCTATATGGCAATATTTTGAGGTGAAATGGAACCAAATGTTTACTGGCCAAAATGGCCAAAACAGACTGAATTAGCTGAAAAAAATTCTTTTATGATTTAGGGGGTTGCTAGTATGGTATGAAATTCACTACATTGATTCAATCCCCACCTACATAGTGCCAAAGCTAGAATTTAGCCATGTGTATGCAATGCAGCATAAAATGTGTTATTTTGTCAAATAAAATCAAATATAATTATGTAATTCATTGATCAAATTGCTTACAAATTAAGGTGAACAAATATAATTGATGTCACATAAAACACATAAAATTATTTTATTGAAAAATGATATAACTACTACCACATTTACAAACCAATTTGACAATGAATGTGTTGTAATTTGTAACACATCAATTTAATTGTGAAATTGTAATAGTATAGCTCTCATAACTAAAAAGTTCTTTAATGTTTTGAGTGTTTGGCAAACTACATGCTTTAAAATTTTAGATTTATAAAGCATTAATGGTAAATTATATCCCTCAAATAAAAATATGGTGAATTGTAAAGGTTTTTTAACTGGTTAGCAAACAATTTTTTTGTTTGGGTCAAATGAAAGAGCTTCTAGCTTTTAAAGTTAAAAGCTCTTTTATATGTCCTTGAACAGGATAGGACATATATTGGCTGGCTATATACTAGTATAATTAAATATTTACAGGAGCCACTTGCCAACTACTATGATGTAGAGAGAATGATTTGTAGTTACCCATCAAGGAGTTCATGTTGAAGACGGAGGGAATCGCCGATGCCAACAGCATCTAAGGCCTTCCATGCATTGGTCCATAGTGTCAAGGCATACCCTGCAGTCCTCAACTCATCTGAGGATTCCAATACTAGGCTTCGGATTCCCAACCTTCAAAACATTCCCATCATTTTTATGATCATGTTAATAGTGCAAAGTCCAAACTGCAAAGACACACAAAATGAGAGAGAGAGAGAGAGAGAGAGAGAGAGAGAGAGAAAAGATTAGGTACTTGTGAAGTCCTAAGGATGTTGTGAGACCAGCAATTCCAGCACCCACAATCACGATATCTTCATCTACTTCCATGATACTTTAGGCACTTTTTTTTTTCATAAAGAGTAGGGCAGGATTGGATTTGGCATTGTGATGAATGAAAGGATTTTGGATGCATTGTGAAGGAACCTTTTGGATCTAAGAGCCTTTTGGATTGTTTGAAATCTTCTGCCGTGAATCATGTGTGGCGAAGAATAAGATAATGTTTGACCAAGAACAGAAAACAAATACAAATGAAACAAGCAAGTAGTGATGGCAATGAGACAAGACATTGTGGGATATCATTGGTATTCGGTGAGGAAATTTAAGACCATAACTTTTTGTGCCACAATTTTTAAGTAGCAGACTATTATTAATAGAGAAAAAGTGGTTAATGACAGGTAACTAATTATAATTTGACACATAAGATAATTGTGAAAAATGGTGTAATAAAAATTGTGGTCCTAGAATAGCTCCTATCTCATTCTTGTCATGTTCCATTTTCAAGTTAGAAAAATCTGTGGGATGGAAGCAAGACAAGTGGTGGAGTGAGGTAAAGACATTTCATCTTTAATGAGATCGCTTTGACATTCATGTGATAAATATAAGGACAACGAATGGATGGAAGTGAGAGTGCTAGGAGATTAATGTTTTGGGATGTTAATAGAAAATATATATAAAATTAATGCCAAAATGCAGAAAGACCGCATGGGGTTTGGGTCAGTATACTATCAATTTTGTATTATTAACCCTTGAGCTCTAAGAATTGTTCAAATTGACCCTTATGTCTTAAATTTTATTAACTTTTAACTAAAAAAATTGTCACGTGATATTCCAGGCCATGACCATTTTACTATTAAAAAGAAAGATGTATTTAAAAAATAATACGTGCACGACACATGACAATTTTTTGTAAATTATAGCTAACGGAATTGAGATGAATAGGTCCATTTGGAAAAATTTTAAACTTTACAAATCAATAACGCAAAATTAATACCATATATGTCAATTTCCAACTGACCTAAACCCCATGGGATATTTTTCCATTTTTCCCTATAACAAACCACCATAAACAAAACTTCATGGTAAATTAAAGTCTGGAGAGCTGAATGGGGAGCATAAAGGAGGCCGGCAAATCGACGTAGATGTCGTTGGTGTTGGACGCACCATATATACATGGTAGCAGCAGCAAGGTCAAGATCTGTCCCTCAGCTCATTGGCAAGGTCAAGATCTTCAAAACTTGATTTTCAATCCAAAGATTAACGGAATTTTGGCATAATGGTCAACTTGCACAATTCTTAAACCTTAAGGGTCAATAATACAAAATTAAAAAGCACTGAATGAGTACCAAACCAGCATGTTGTCACCCTGGATTAGTAAAAGCAGGGCAAGAGAATTTTCCATTCCATGAGAGAAGAGTTTTATGTGTTTCATGAAATAGACCACTATGCATGTATGGTTGATCTGTACGTATGAGAGATGGAAGAGAAACTAATAAGAAGTGTAGGAGATGATGGGGCCTAGTATGTTCAGTTTGCCACTGTATGCTGCAGAGGGAAATGGAGTTTCATACATTCAATTGTGATACATCTCACTATAAAACAGTGGATGGATACAGAGTACAGACAGATTTTGGACTTAGAAATGTATGTACTAGTGCCTTGACATGCAATAATACATAGTGCTCAAACCATGCAAACATATTAACAAACGTCTATATAAAGAGAGTATATACCCAGTTCATTTCAATGAAGGCTTGTATCACCTAATGGTTTAAAAACCTTTTCTCATAAAAAAAAAAAATACAAATAGACAACTCAACATAATCCCAATTTTAAGCTTCATCTTGGATATTAATATAAAAAATTATTCTATATAAACTAGAAAGTTCAAGTCATTTTCCTCTTTTCTTTTCTTTTCTTTTCTTTTTTTCACTGAGTAAATTTCAATAGTTCAAGGAACAAGAAAATAAAAAATAAAAATTACCAAAGGAAGGGTAGCCCTTTCTTTTTCTTTCCAAGTCCTCAAGTCCCTAAAATATTACTCTAAAAGGGTCATAAAATTATCCTAGATCTATATAATTACACAATCCCGATCAGGAGAACCTTAGACTTTGTCTCACATGCATATAATAGCCATTCTGAAAATAGCAACCCTTGCATAAGCAAGAACTCTAGTCTATTTCCTGTTGACAAAAAACATTATTAAAAAAAGGTAGTGCAAAATCTAATGCAAGGAAAAAAAAGAAAAAAAGAGGAAAACTCAAACATATCATACAATGATCAACAAAGAACTAATAGCATCGAAAATTAATGTTCCAATTTATTCAATTTGTCAATGGTGCTAATAAGTTTGTGATTATCACAAGAGTATCAAAATCAAATCACTATAAGGTGTCAATAGTAGACTGCATTGATACTACTACATCGTTAGTTCTAATCTAATAAGAAATGAATTATAAATGTACTCTATTTACCATAGTTTACACTAGAAACATGTCTAAATTTAAATTTTCAAATAAGAAAGCAACATCAATCAACTATTATAAGATTATTCTTTTATTTGCCTATATTATATTTTGTTTATTATTATGTCGTGAGCATTTTGTATCCATTTGACTTACATGTGCTTCATATACTACTTTATTTGCATATTATGCAAACTTGTCTATGTGCGTGTTCTATATGAAAAAATCAACTGTGGAAAAAAAAGAAACCAAATCAAATGGTGTGTGTTCTGTGAACAAAACATGCCCAGCTCATATCACTGTTTTTGTTCAAAATAAAAACACTAAAAATAAAACAGAAAGAGCACATCATATGGTTATAATTCTTAGAGCATTTTCTAATTCATGCTATCCCATTATTTTATGATTATCAAGTGACATTATTGCAACACCTTGAATTTAAAGGTCATTAGATCAAATCTCCCCTTTCCCCTTTTGGCCCAAATCAAATCCAGATTTCCAAGTGTGCCCACTTGTTTATTCTAGTCTAGGTGATTCCTACTAAATTTGAACAAAAAGCTCTTTCACCAATGAGCTCTATGCCTCTATCCCAAAGGTTCCATACTTCAGTATTGTTACAGTTAACAAACCATCAAACTTTTTAACACAATAATTAGTCAAATTACCATCTCACAACCATTTCATTCACATAAAACACACAAAAAACATTCAAACTGTTACTACTAGTAACAGCCTATATGTGTGTGTCTATATATATATATATATATATTGTATTAGTTAGGAATATTTGACAATGTCATCAATAAAATTTATGCCTAACAAGATGAAACAGAAAATGTACCTCACTAGGAAGGTCCCATCAATCAAAGTTCGGTTTCTTCTACTTTGATGAATAAAATCTAGCATCCCTGCGAGTGTTACATTTAGAAGGCCATGGGTTAACTCTTTGATAAGATGTAGCCTCTTAGAATTTTGAAGAGAGGTAGAAACTTGCAGAAACAGGGCATCCAAGATTTCTAGTTCACAATCCATGGGATATTTTTCAGTCGATACAACTACAATATTCAACTCCCTAAAACCTTGAGTGTCCCTGTCCTGCTTTAATATCTTTACTATTTATAATAGAATTCCCCTTTTTGGATTAGACTATTATATGATTCAAAAATAACCATAAACCTTAGGTTGGGAAAAAACTTGAGGACAACTCAATAAAAATATAGCTCCAACTCCACTTAAAATGCCTACAAAATAAAACATTCTCCTACTAATCTATGTTTTCAAAACAAACTTATCCAAAAAATTTAATTAAAAAAAATATATATGACAATAGATAAAAATAAATAAAAAATAAAGAAAAGTCACATCTCACATGCAAAGCGTGTGTGATAAGGCTAGTGTGTGTGTGTGTGTGTGTGTGTGTATGCAACAACTTATGTGCATTAGTATTTTCCCTTATGTATATATAATGTTGTCAATTACAGTGGTATTTATATTGCTAGAAATGCATTTGATCTTCTAAATTTACTAATAGTGAAATGTTATAGTAGAATCCTTTTGCAGGAGTTAGTACATATTTGCCTTGATGAAATATTGTTGCATAATGCAATATTGTTTGTATTGGTGGAATGATGCACTATTATTATCCTGTTGTGTTAGCAAACATTGTTTAAGGATATTATTAATGATATTTTGGGATTCCTAAATTTCACATGGGGATTAGTGAGTTTTGACTAGGGTTGTTCCCACTAATCTTATGCAAGATATATATATATATATATATATATATATATATATATATATATAACAAGCATATCTAACAAGGCTTCATCATTCCTAAATGCCAAATAATTCCTCAAATTTTGGGAGGGTGGAAGGAAATCCAACACAAAATAATATAAAGGTAACCCAAAAACAAAAACAAAAATTACAAGATCTAAAAGCCTTCACTTAAAGAATACTCATCACTTTGACTAGCCAAAGAGCTTTCAACATGAGGGACTTCAAAATGACTACAATCTTTATCGATATATAGATAGAGATGCACAATTCAGGAAGTAAAAGCAAATGAAATAAATAAATTGCAAATATCATGCAATGCTGATTAAGCACGAGTAAAGGAGATATGAGCTAAGCTTCCTCCATCTATCAGTTGTTTGCATCACGGCTATAAAACTAATCAACCACCTTGGCCAATGTCTGGGGTCATGGGGTCATTAGGGTGGAGTGCATCACCAATTTCACATACATTGTCTTTGTTGATGTTTCCCCAAAGAAGCTCCCAAGGATGTCTGTACCTTAATGGGGATGATATAATGCAATTCAGTTAAGTTGAGAAGCTCACACAGGAAAATACGTAGGAGTGTCCATGCCAAATCTTGTGAGAGTGATATTGCAGGTGTTGTAAGCTCCTTGGATCACAAATTTCCTCTCTAATTTATCCAAGAATTCCAAATACAGCTGTTTTATAAAGACCAAAAAAAAGTCTCATTAGTTCCTTTTGTTCCTTATAATGACGTAGTTTTACTCATTAATGAAACAAAACAATCTTTATGAGAAAGGGAAGAGTTAAGATACCAAATCCTCATAGGAAAGTGCATCTTCTCCAACCACAGCTTTCATTGCCTGGACATCTTTCTCAATAGCATAGTTTGCATATAGCTTAAAATAAGTCTAACAACACTTGAAAAGGAAAGAAAATAACAAGTAATGAAATTCAACCCAAAGGATGGCTTTGGTTTTGTTAAAACAATTTAAAAGCCATTTTCCTTGAACTCAATGTGATTCTTGATGAGCAATAATATATTATGAGATTTCTACACCATTCTACTACCAAAAAGGCTCATAGAGAAAACATATTAACTGCAAACTGAGATTAAAAAATCGATAGAATTGGAACTTTGGGAAAAAATCTGCATATCAAATCTCCATCAAACAAGAAGATAAAAGAATGCTGGTGATAACCCCTCCCAGGAATTCTGTCAAGATGTTGTCCAGTTCGTGAAGGGCTTGACACCCAGTTCATCAACAAGGCTAAATATGTTTCAGTGAGGATACCAATAACCTGCAAAGTAGAATCCAATTTCATTGTCGACCTCATACAAAACAAACTTTCAAACATCATTAAGAGAGATTATTGTAAATGCAATATGTGAACACATACCTATAATTGTGGCCAAACTAAATGCAGTAGGCACATCTCTGCCTCAACAGCAGCTCTGGCTGCTGCAATTCCAAATGCCACACTCTGCATAAAATTTAAACCTGCACAAATAGAAGCAAGCTTCCCACCAACCAAGCAATCACCAGCCCCTGCGAGCCTCACGGTCACAACTGATGCTGGGGAAATGCACAACAAAAAGATGAGAATCTCTTTCCAAATCTGTAGTACCAAACCAATGTGGAGAGCTTGATGTCACAATCTTATAAAATTGCCCACAAGGGCCACGCGGTTTGATTCTCTCCAATCCAATTCTCATGAAGCTGGATCCCCCTTTAGTGCATAAGAACACTCCATCTGAAGCTGAACCTAGGGTCAAAACAACTATTCTGATACCCTTTTCTAGCAAAAGCCAGTTGCTGGTTTTAGTTTTTGTAATAAAAATTGTGTCGAATTTTTATTTTCCCTCTCAATTGGAGGAAACCCATTTGCACAAGACAAAGCAATTCCCAAGGCAATAAGTTCATCTTCATTAGGTAAAGCCAAACTTACCTGCAGAATACATCCATATCAGTTGGAGGCTTAAAAAATGTGAATAAAGTGTAAGATCATGAGTAGCATGTCTTCTTATCAGTTTGGCCAATAAGTTCTGCCTCAAATGCCATCTCCTTACCTTGTAATAGTAATGTGGATGGTGAGGCAGTGAGTTCAAGACCCATTAGGAGTGTGTGAAACTTACGAATAAAGAAAACGATGTGTTTTTTTTATGTTTGAGTAAAAAGAGTAGTGGCAGCATAAATTAATCCATATCCTAAAAGTTTTGCTTAAATATGTCCTGACAATGTGCCACACAAAATGAGGTGGCAGTGCAGAACTCGAAACATGGAAATGACCACTTTCTCAAAAATCCCCAAGCTTAGCCTTCAACCTAAGATGAAAAGATTTTGAATGTACATACATACACCCAAAAGACATAGCACTCACATATTTGGCAATTGAATGGACTTTACAACTGATACAGGCACAAACCAAACAGGAATGCTAGATTCTTCCACTACTGGGAAATAAACTAATATAGATAAGAGAAAAGTGGAGAATCATTTCAGATCAAAATAAATGAGAGAGAACCCTTATGTACTGTTTTCAGTCAATAGCCAGTTGTAAACCCAGGAATGTAATTTATGACATCAATTGTAGAAATCCCTCTGTATCATCTCCTCATGATAGGTTCTCTTACTAGGGTTCAAGAAAACGTTTATGACATCAATTAATGTTATTCGAAGAAAATGTTCAAGGTCGAAAGAAATAAAAAGAGTGGAATTGAAGTGCATTAACTCGTTGAAATAATCTATCATGAAGGTCCTGTTCCCTTTAGCCTAACACAAAAACAAAAGTTTCTAATTCCATATGAAACTTCTAGCTAACTGCACTAGTGCACATAACATCAGCTTGGTCTTGAGTGTTACAGTACCCTCTCTAATTAAGTCATTTCATCTGATAGATAACTCCAGATTCAAAACTTTATTTCTCACCCTCCATTCCATTAATGTGGAAAGAGGAAGTGCCATTTAAGCTAAAGCTGATTGGCAACTCTATATTCAAACATCGAAGAATAGTTGAGAGGAAACTTAAAGACTAAGGTGATAAAACTTAAAGCCAGAGCTCCAAGTTTACAGACACAAGTGGACTAATACATTAACAAGGTAAAAACTGTAAATTAATAGGAGCCATTGGTCGAATCATCCCCAAAAGCCAACAAAAATTGCTCCACCTTTGACACCAAAAGAAACAAAACTTCTACAAACTAAAGAAGCATGGGCTTGGGAAGCTAAATTTTCTCCACCAAAACACTTCAATTTTGAAACAATTAAAAAAGTAAAGATTGAAAATCTTTACAAAAAAACACCCCTCTACCACCATCAACATCCCAGAGAGCACAGTTGAGTCCCTGCCGTGACATAGGCAGGGCTCTGAGAGAGAGACATTACCTGACTGTCGCTGGTGCAGTGGCAGTGAGAGTGAGAAGGTGAGACCTGAGAGAGTGAGAGAGTTGTTTGAGTTATTATAACAAGGAACCCACATCCACCTGAAATTTATTACCCACATTGAACTACTATGCTAAATGAATTCATTTAAAATTTTACCAGTCACTTGTGCAAAGTGAAAACTGCCTGTCAATGTATATCTGCCCCTCTGTGATATATCTAGTAATGTACTAATTCCTGAGCAAACAAAGAATTCATGACATCAAATAAAACATGAAAAAAAAAAAAAAAAAAAAAGGCACCTGGACTCCAAAGTAAAGGAGGAGAAACTGTTACCCAATCAACCGAGCTTACAAATATGCAAGTAGCTGCAGAGGCTTCCATCCACAGCATTAAATGCTTACACTTGTTTATGTCAAGTTAAATCAAAACACCCCCAGAGTGTAAAGATGTTAGGCCAGTAACACTTCTCAAAAGAGAAAACTATACGTAAGAGCTAAAAAAGCAAAACATTAGCTTATAAATTAGTCTCAAACACACAAATATAAAGATGTCAATAGCCATAAATATTGTAAATTCCATTAACATATCATTAGATTTGGGCTAATGCCAACTAGAGTCAAGATTTTTTCAAAACTAATCAATTTGGTCCTTAAATTCAACTTTAGTTTCTAAATACTGTTAGGCCAGTTAGTCGTTTTTCTCAACAATGTTTAGAAACTCAGTTAATTTTAGAAACCAAATAAGTTAGTTTTGAAAAGTTTTGAACTAGAATCTAATTTTACCCCCATAAATAATATTGGTATGCTGCATTGTCAGAAAAGTAAACAAAGCTAGAGTAATTTGCTATGCCATTTTCTCTACTGAAGTTGGTGGAAATTTCGTGGAAACAGCCTAACTATTGGCATTTAGCGTGGCCTACCTCAAGTCAAATTTGTTGTCTGGAATAAGAAAAATTGAGCCGAAACTGCACCGAAAGTGTACTTTTTTTTTTTCCATAAAAGGAGATTCATTACTAGAAAGAGTTTATACTAAAGGGTGGTCACAGAGTCACTCTCTCCTCTCATTATCTCTTCTCTCTCTCACTCTCTAAGCTTTCAGCAACCATGGCCCAAGCTCCAGCCCCGAAATCGGCCTCTCTCTCTCTCTCTCTCTTGGCTCCTCTACTCCTCCATGGCCAAAGCTCCATCTATCTCTTTCTCTTCTCTACTCTCCTTTTCTATTTCTTTTAATATTTTTTTTTTGGTGGTTTTGGCCGGTGGTGGGTGGCGGTGGTTTTGGGCTGGGCTATGGGTGGTGGGTTGTGTTGTAGCTTGTGGTTTGCTGGATTTTTGCTATCAGCCTGCAGTTGGGTGGTGGTCATGGTGGATTTGGGTTGCGGTAAGTGGCGGTAAGGTAAACACAATAAAATTCTTACGTATAAAAAATGACTAAAAAAAATGGTTGTTTTTATGTTCTTTCATGGCACTAAAATCACTTTTAATTAATGCTAAACTAAATTGGTGCAAACAAGATGAGAGGTCATTTTTGCATCAATTGTAAATCTTTCTCCTATAAGTTATTATGAAATACATTCTCAAAAAAAAAAAAATATATATATATATATATATATATATTACAAAATATGAAATCTTGAATATTAAATTTATAACCTTAATACCTCAAATTGAGAGAATAAACAAGTTTATAAAGATAATTTAATTTAATTATCCAAGCCACTGACACCAATCAAACAAACAACTAACAAAATTACTATTATCAAATTATAATAAATTTAATTTAAGTACAAAACTACTCAGCCATGCTAAGGACCTACAGCTACAGTACTCTATTCTAGACCTAAACCCATAGTTACTATAGTTTTTCGGATTAGAATTGTTGTATATATTTTTGTTAAAAATATTTGGGGGCCACAATGATTAAGGGTCAGATTAGTACGTGTGTTTAAATAAAAGTTTTTAATTTTTTCGGAAATACGCGTGAATAAAAAAGTATGTGAAAATACGTCTAATCTATATATTACCAAAAGCTGAAGGGTGGCATTTATTGCAGCTAAGCTCCTGTTGCGCCACCTCATCGCTACATCATTCGCCACGTAATTATTATTTATTATTTATTCCTCTTTTTTTTACCAAAAAATATATATAAATATATTATTGATTTTATATATTTATCTTTGTCGGCTTTAACATCTATATATATTTCTTTTTTATTTCCAACTTTCCTTTAATTTTTTTTACATTCACTTATTTTTTAAATATTTACACTTGCATCAACCTTTCTTCTTCCTTTATCTTTTCATCTCCTTACTACCATCTACTTTAATATTGCTATTCGTCTTTCTCTTCATCTTCCTTTATTTGTCTCTTCTTATCCCTTCCCTTTTACTATAAATTTGTCACTATTTTCCGTTCTTTACATAGTTTTCTCTCACAAAAAGGTTCTCTCTCTCAATGTTTTAGTAGATTTTTTTTTTTTTTTATTGCATCTCCACTTTAGGTTGATAAATTTTTGTGTTTTTAAGAACTCTAATTTAGGTTAATACGATTTAGTGGATCTGTAATGGGAAATAAAAGGAGGGGTGAGATAACTCAATAAATAGAATTCACTAACATTGGGGTATGAGAACAAACCTTTCAAATAAATAATTTTTACAACAATTCCATAACTTGTAACTCATCAATATTTATCATCAAATACTTCATATATTGTGAGCCATCATAATATATATATATATATATATATATATATATATATATTAATACCATCACATAAACAATTTCATAGGCTTTTCTCGTGGTCAACGTTTACGCCCCGTTGACAGTGTTGTGTAGTCCCCTTTTTGGGATTGGAACCTCCTTTTTGTCCCCTTTCTTAAGGATGACTCATTTGGAATCTAAAAGTGCACTCCCTTACTAAGATGCTTTCTTGTTGGATTCTCAATAGTATACTCCCTTGCTAAGGAGCTATAAAATGTGCACTGTTCCCTTTTCTGGGACCGTCCATTGCTAAGGACTAACTGCAGTATGATTGTCTCTTGCTAAGGACTAATATAATACTGAGCTTTTAATCACGACTTGCCATAGATTTTCAAAACATATTCAAGATGCTTGTATAAATAATCCATTCAAGATGCTCACAAAAATAATCCATTCATAATTGTCAAAAATATAAGGATATATTCACACATACAAATTTAAATAAATTTAAGTTTCCCACAAGTTTTTCATAAAACGAATAATTAATGTGCACATCAAGAAATTATAAAATATCCATTTATATGTATAGAATAACAACATATTCCTTTGATATAAAATAGTTTAATAACCAACACTGTTTTGGGAAAACCCCCAAAATTAGTAAACATCACTTACCTATTAGTTGCAAAATAAAACGAATCAATCACCCTTAAGTCACAACGAATCAGTAGAATTAGAGCCTAGCAACACCAAAAATAGGTTCATCAATACACAAATTTTCTACTAAAATCTGTTTTCATACTTAGACAATATAATCTTAGAAAACACTGATATTTTCAAAATTTTACATTTATTTACGTAACTCTGCAATTCACTTTCACATATTTTTACTATCCATTAATAAGCATGATTGTACTGTAACTCTACAAAACACTAGCAATTCACTATAGGTCTAGCCATCATATATTCTACTATTCCTTAGAAGCCACATGATATATAAACCTATATGATCAACCTAATATTTATATCTATTAGTCAAAAGTAGAAGCCACATAATATAGTTTGGTCAAATCAATCTTAGAGCCAATGGAGGACCATATGGCTATACATACTTTTCATACGTAATCAATTTCAAAGCCTGAATCATATGGCTATATATAAACAATTCCTATTATAATATCGTAATCATCAACCCAAAGACCCATAATCCTCTTGATGCCGTAAAGCATAAGGACACTGCTGGACACTTATTTGGACAATGACAATGGCAGTGAAAAGAGTGAGACTATAAACAATTATATATAAGCCACAAGCAACCTTTTTTTTTTTCCTTTCACATTGTGACAAACTTGAATTGATAAGTCCAAGCCTATTACTCTATTAGGCACAAATTCAAAGCCTGTGGCCCTCTGCTGACATATTGGCCATCCTTATCTAATATAATACAATTATAGGAGCCCTTTTCTTTTAATATAATGATAGTTTAGGTTGATAACAATTGCTAGCTATTGACTATTCAAACTTCTTAAATTTAGAGCAAGACAAACCATACCTAAACTACTTGTGCATAGCCATAGAGAAGAACAGAAGCAGCTCACTCATGTGATGCGGCTGAAAACAAAAGGAACTTCTTATGTACATACACGTGTTACTTAAAAGGTAAAATGTTAAGGTTATCAAGGCCCATATATTTACTTATGCCACCTCACTTGGGCTTCATATCCCATAGTATTTATCTTATTTTTAATATTTTAGGCCCAAATCAATTTAATCCATTTAATTGTAGGCATCCTTTATAAGTTACGCATAGTAATTAAATTGGTATCAAAATTATGGGGTGTTACATTAAAAGTGTGCTAAAATATATTTATATAAGAATTAAAGATTTTAAAAGTAAAAAAAAGAAAGAAAAAACTTATAAATTTCTCCCTAACAACAAATAATAATCTCGCGGAAGTTATAAAAAAATAAACATATTTCTTTCTGAATGGAAAAAGAAACTAAAATGTTAGCTTCTAAATAAAAACCTCAAATCTACAAGGGGACCCTTGGAGAGGGTTCTAAAATCCACCAGAGAGAAATGAACAAAGTCTGTATTTTTTATAAATCTTAAAACTGAATTGCTTTTGAGGCTATAATATGTTTAAATAGCAAAAAAGAAAATCTATGGCAGCTTGAAAAACACCAAGAAACCTTAATTTGTGCTAATCACATGCAATTTTTGCCAAAAATAGAAAAAATGAAATAATTGTGAAAATTGAAAATACTGTCTCTAAGAGACATCCCAAATTGCAAATATTGGTATTTTCCAGAGTATTAGGCAGAAAGGATATCCTATGCAAATATTTTCTCAAAGGAATTTGCCTAAATTTAGGCAACGCTTGAACTTGAGTCTAAATTAGAATGTCGTTTTCCTCTAATCTACAAAATTCCATGCAATTCTGTCAACATCGCCTCAATAGTTTCTACTAGCACCCTCATTGATCTTGCGCTGTGACTTTCGACACCCTTCTACTTCAAGATGGCCTGTGCTGCCTGTTCTACATCAAATATAAAGTTGTCAATAGCCATAAATATTGTAAATTTTATTAACATATCATAAGGTTTAGGTTAATGCCAACTAGACCCAAAACTTTTTAAAACTAATTAATTTGATGCTTAAATCTTACCGAGTCTCTAAATACTAATAAGTCAGTTAGTCATTTTTCACAACATTATTTAAGGACTAATTTGATGTTAGAGACAGAATTAATTAGTTTTAGAAAGTTTTTAATATTGTTAACAGCAACCCAAACATCAAGTTATGTTCATGGAATTTATCTGATTAATAATATTGGCATTCTGCGTTTATCTATCCACCAAGAAATGGACGGTACTCTATGACCTATGCATTGTCAGAAAAGTAAACTAAGCTCAGAGTAATTTGCTGTGTCATTTTTTATCTTCTTGAACAACGCGCAAGATTTCTACTAAAGTTGGTGGAAATTTGGTGGAAACAGCATAACAATTGGCTAAATCAATTTGGTTCTTCTGTAAAATAAGTATAGATGTTAGGGGCATTTGATAAAGACGAAAGCTTCCTAGAATTTTCCTGCCCCACGTAAATGGCTAGCTTTTCAAAGTCCTTTCTTGAAGACTTTTCATTCTCCTACTTTTATTACATCATTTCATCTTGTTTCTTGGAATGGTGTGGTAAACAAACTGGAAGCAGATATATATAATAGTCTGATTTAGACGAACAAAAACTCAAAAAGTTTTACTGAAGGCCGTCTCCACAGATCTTCTAAAAGAACAAGACTGCAAAAGCAATTCTCTCAAGGTGAACTAGAGACCAGCAAACGTCAGTATCTTCTTCACTCATCCCTACCATTGCAATTCTCTCAAGGTAAGCCTCTTTTCAATTTCTCTTCTCTTCTCATCTTTTCCTTTTTCTTTGATTTTTTGGAGTTAGATTTTTGCTCATTCTAGTATCTCAGGCTATTTATAGGTGAACAATATTAGAGGATACTTACTAACTTGACATAAAAGATATAGCTTCAATGGCTGTTGATACCATACCTTTGTGGCTTCCTCTTCTCCTTGTTCTTCCTCTTCTGTTGCTCGTGAAAAAAAAGATGGATGAGCGGAGTTCAAAGAACCTTCCACCAAGCCCTCCTAAGTTCCCTATTATAGGTAACTTACACCAACTTGGTGTGTTACCTCACCAATCTATGTGGCAACTCTCCAAGAAATATGGCTCTGTGATGCTCCTACAACTCAGTGGCATAACAACTGTCATAATATCTTCTGCTGATGCTGCAAGAGAAGTCTTAAAAGTTCATGATCTTGCCTGTTGCAGTAGACCTCCCTTAGCTTGCTCTACAGTTTTTTCCTACAATTATAGGGATATGGCTTTTTCACCTTATGGTGATTACTGGAGAGAGATAAGGAAAATATGTGTTCTTGAGCTTTTTAGCGTGAAGAGGGTGCAGTCCTATCAGTTCATTAGGGAAGAAGAAGTTGCTTTGTTTGTCAATTCTATATCTCACTATGCATCTTCTACAACCCCTATTGATCTTTCTGAGAAGCTGTTTGCCCTCACTGCAAGTATAACTTTTAGGATTGGCTTTGGTAAGAGTTTCCGCGGGAGTGGTTTAGACAATGAAATGTTTCAAGCAATGGTTCATGAGGTAGAGTCCATGATAGGAAGCTACAATGCATCTGAATTCTTGCCCTTCGTGGGATGGATTATAGACACTTTATCTGGTCGATTTAAAAGGCTTGAAAGGGTTTTTCATGAGTTGGATACTTTATTCCAACAGGTCATTGATCTCCATCTTGATCCTGAGAGGACAAAACCAGAGCATGAAGACATTATCGATGTGCTACTGAGAATTGAAAGGGAGCAAGCTGAGTCTGGCGATGTTGCTCAGTTCACAAAACATAACATTAAGGCAGTCCTCTTGGTAAGCTGCCAATCTTTTACTAATCCCATTTTTTTTTTTTTTTTTTTTAACTTTACTTACCTTATCAAATCAGCCCATGTTCATCTACTTACCTGTTACTATTTTTGTTTATTAGAATATATTTTTAGACTTACCTGTTACTATTTTTGTTTTTCAGAATATATTCTTAGGTGGAGTTGACACTGGTGCAATTACCATGATATGGGCGATGGCAGAGCTTGCTAAGAACCCCAGATTGATGAAAAAAGCACAAGATGAAGTTAGAAATTTCATTGGAAATAAAGGGAAAGTCACTGAAAGCGACACTGACCACCTTCATTATCTGAAGATGATAGTTAAAGAAACTTTTAGATTGCATCCTCCAGCAACTCTACTTCTTCCAAGAGAAACCATGTCACACTTTGAGATTAATGTTTATGACATTTACCCAAAAATGTTAGTACAAGCTAATGCTTGGGCAATAGGACGAGATCCTAAATACTGGGAGAACCCAGAAGAATTCATCCCAGAAAGGTTCATGGATAACTCCATTGATTATAAAGGTCAAAATTTTGAGTAATTGACATTTGGATCTGGTCGAAGAGGTTGTCCTGGGATATATATGGCAACAACAACAATTGAGCTTGCACTTGCAAATCTTTTATATTGTTTCAATTGGAAATTACCTGATGGGATGAAAGAGGAAGATATCAACATGGAAGAGGGAGCTGGTCTTAGCCTTACTACCAGAAAGAAAACAGCTTTGAACCTTGTGCCAATCAAATTGTTTTAAGGTATGTTTAAAATATTAGTATATGTCAGCACTCTTCCCCTCCCTTTCTTCTCTCCCCCATCTCACTCCATTCCAAATATAATGATATATACTAACGTTTAGTGACAGTCTGAGTCATCTGACCATATTAGCCTAAGAATATTCTTGAATATCTTCCCAGGAATAGTTGCTTTTTTATATATATATATATATATATATATATATATATATATATAGGTATGTATGTATTGCTAAGCACTTTGAAATAAATGGTGGCCAATTAGCATGTATGTTTTGGCTTTTGCGATCATGGATGATTATCCTTTCTTATAAATAAATGGCAGGAAGTGGAAGATAATTTGTGTTCGTCTTTATTTCCTATGGTGGTGTTATATGGAATACAAAACCACTTTTTCTAGTTCACTTTATATTTCACTACACAATTTGTTATGTATTTATTTTATTTTTCTTATAAAATAATTAAAATCAAAAAATCAAAATAAAACACATGATATATCATAATTAGTAGAATATAAAGAATTTTTGGGACTGATGGTTTCTATTCAGCATCGTGAAGGCTTGGCATAATTATTTCATTCAATCAATTGTTTTGGACAACGGAGCAGAGGCTAGGTGAGCAAATTTTCTTTATACTCCATACTATGGAGCAAAGTTTATGGTTCTTTGTTTTGATGTATTTCTTTCCTAATTGTTTAATAGCACATTTGTAAGTAGAATAGTGATTACATTTATCTGTAAGTTCATGGAAGTGAGATAAAGCACTGAAGTCTCAAAAATGGAATAGACATATGGTCAAATCATATTTTACATAATTGCTTTTGTTATGATACTGGATTTGAAACTTTGAAGTTGGCATGTACATTTTACCATTGGCTAAAGGTTGTTGCTGCGATTTAGAATGAGTGAAAAATATATAACAAGTTTACTTATTCATAAAAGTCACTGGAAATATGTCATTGAACTATTATGTTTTATTCACGCAAAAAAACTATTATGTTTTATTTACAAGATATTTGAAGGTAAAAAAACATTATCATACAAAATTGGTAGAGAACTTATTAGCACTTTTGAGTCTGTATTGCTTGGTTATGGCCAAAGCTAATCAAATTTATGCCCAGGCTAAATAATTGACATTGGGAAAGAAATAAGGAAAAAATGATTGTTTTTGTAATTGTAATCTTTTTTTGATAATGAGATTAACCCTTTGGGAGAGTTAAGAAAGATGAGAAAAAGTCGAGGCACCATTGGAGGACTCTAAAACACCAGAGAAGGTAATGTAGGCAAAGGGTTTTTTTGGGTGCTATCTACTGGTCTCCCTCAGCCAATGCCAAAAAGCCCCAATGTTAGCTCTTTTCTTTATTTCAATCAATTCGTTTTTCTTTCCTTTATATTTGCAATTCCGTTCCTTTCACTTTTTAAATTTTATTTCGCGTGGCATAATTGATTAAGCCCTATAATTAAAATTTAGGGTCGAAACTATTGCCTAGTTTAATTAAGAAATTTCTCAAGTTGAATATAATAGGGTATTTGAATTTAATTGAATATCCTGATATATTTCACCTAAGGTACTTTGTAGGTAAGTTTTATCCTAAAATTTAGTGCTTTGTCTTCCTATGGTTTTTTTTTTTTTTTAACTTTTATGTTATAATTCAGCAATGTTCGGCGTGAAGAGTTTTTTTTTTTTTTTAATTTAAAAAAAGAAGAAAGAAAAGCTTTTAATTGAAACCCATACAACAAAACCCCAATCACAACTTTTAAGAACTCCTAGTTTCTCTAGGGATCATTTCTAAAAATTCATCCTTGAAATTATTTGGGTTCAGAGAGCCATGGATTGCCTTAAATAAATTAAGTATACCTTGGTATTCGATTTTTTTATAGAAAATAAAAAAATGGGATTCCTCAGCAGTAAAGGGGAAAAAAGTAGTAGCTTTTTTGGTGTTAAATTAAAATTACTCTAGCCATCTGTAAAGTGGTGATGGAAATAAGGTAAAGTAAAATGTGTATTTTTATGTTAAGGGGGGTTAAAAACTTAAAAATGAAGTGAGTTTTTGTAAGAAACTAAAAATAAGTTAGTTTTTCTTTTTTTTTCTGAAAATAAAAGGTAAAAAATTTGTAACAAAACTATGGAATTAAATAAGGATGTTCCTTCCAACATGCATTATTGTTTGTACTGCATTGCGCGTGGTCAGAACAGGAAGAAAAGTGATTCCCTGATTTTATTTTTTTTTCTTCTAGAAAACTTGAATTATTGTTTGTACTACATTGTGTGTTGTCAGAGAATTTATTGTTTGTAGTGTTTACTTTCCAGAAAAAAGAGAAAAAACGTGACACTGCTAGATTTAGATCTTTTTTTTTTTTTTTTTTTTGAGAAAATGCTAGATTTAGATCAAATAATTGCAGTCGCAACAAGGACATTTCGTCGAAGATGGAATATACCTAATTTCATAATTCACTACCGTCTCTTTTTTCAACGCATAATACTTTACTCCCTTTTGTACTCGTTTCCTCACTTTTTATCAATCTTCTGCTCGTACATCCTAAACCTGCCTCCTATTTAGCTTTTTGCTAAATTAAAAAAATAAAAATAAAAATGTGTTAAAATATATTTATATAACAAGTAAAGATTTAAAAAGTAAAAAAAAAAAAAAAAAAAAACTTTTAAATATGTCCCAAACAACAAATATTGATGTCACGAAATTTACAAAAAAATAAACACATTACTTTCTAAATGAAAAAAGAAACTAAACACATTAACTTCCGAATAAAGACCTCGAATCTATGAGAGGTCTCTTGGATTAGGTTCTAGAATTCACCTGAGAGAAATGGACAAAATATGTATTTTTTATAAATCTCAAAATTGAACTGTTTTGAAGGCTACAATATGTTTAAATAGCAAAAAGAAAACCTATGGCAGGTTAAAAAACACCCAAAAATCCTAATTCGCGCTAATCACATGTAATTTTTGCCAAAAATAGAAAAAAATATTTCGGTATTGGTATATTTTGACATACCGTTTTAGGATTACCGCTAATATATAATTATTTATATAATAAATTATTACTTATTATTGTTAATTAGTTAAACGAGAAAAAAAAAATCAGCAATACAAAAAAAATTCGCTCAACTAAATCAAAAACTTTCATCCAACCAAATCAAGACATTCCTCCATTTTCATACACAGCCAAGTCTACCTTAGGCTTGAACTCAAAATGATTTCATTTCTTTAAGTGCTACACAAAATTAAATTTGTTTGTCTCAATATTATTTTACAATATAAAATTATTATGATGGATGATTAAAATAATTAAAATAACCTATCAAAAAAAAATAATTAAAATAAAATCTAATGTTCGGGAAATTTTTTGAAATAGAATTTTAAATTTCATAAAACTTAGTTAATAAAGTTTATATTTTAACTAAAATTGAAGATAACCATAGGCTGAATTTTTATTTTATAGCATACGTTAGTTCATTATGATAGTTCCAAATAATATCCTAATACCTATCTATATGAGTTTTCTTTTTAATGATGCCATAAAGGATGGAGTCTAATAGAAGTCATTTAAGATCCAACATATCCAATAATTTGTTTTTTAAAAAAATTAATTTCAAAAATCTTTTAATTATAAATTTTTTTAACCATAAAATAGACTCTATCTAAACTCTAAAGGAAAGCATTTGAAATGATTACATCATTGATACCAAATTATGATGGTTGCAAATAACAATATTATTATTCATGATTAATAGATGAACAATGAAACTGTGAATTAACAATTTAACAATTCAAAAATACCCAACTTATTAAAATGAAGTTGTTTAATAAAATATCTTTTAAATTAAATCATTAAAATAATAAAAAATGATTGAAAAATATAATGACTTTGTGATAAAAAAAAAATCAAACATTTAAAAAACTCAAACTTTTGCACTCACCAGGGGCCATCAAATCATTTTTTTTTTACTTAGCGTGTAACACCTTCACCGAGCATTATCTTTGTGAAAAAGCTCAAATCATGAGTCCAAGGTTGAGGTCGATCTTATAATAGCCTAAATAAACTACTTTGTGAACTTGAAAACACCAAACAAAGAAACAAACTCAATCATTATCAAAACAATTAAACAACCAAAAAGAGGCAACAATTTCATTCAAATGAATAAACAACCTTTTAAAATCATAGCAGATGAAGAGGAATAGTTCTAAATCAAAACCTTAATTAAAACAAAATCTAACCCAATCACCTAAATCAAATCCAATAGATCAAAATACCAAAAACTAAATCCTATTAAACCCCTAAATTTAAAATAAAATTTTACTTTTTAAGCCTCTATATGTTTTGACGAAGATTTAGTCTTTCAAAGATGGAAAACTCATAGCTTGTGTATAATTATCTTATGGGTAACATCTAATATAACAAAACAGTAACTAATTGACATTGACACCCAAAAATCTATTATGTGTCTAGAACCTTATTCAAAAGTTTTGAATTAAAAGAATACAATTTAAAAATATTAGTAAACCAAAGTGCCAAATTTGACCTAAAAACCATAATTTCACTCCCACTAACAAATAAAGATATCTAGGAAGGGGAAAATCCTAAAATTAAAGTAAAAAATCGCTAACTATTCTTTAAAGCCCATGTAGGATTTGATCTTCTATGATGTTTCCCAAGATTCTACTAAAAAGAATAGACAGGAAAAAGGATGCTTGGTCATGTCGCTATAATCTTTGGTTTTAATGCCTTTAAATTATGTTACTTGCTAATCTTTAGCAATGTATTATTCTTACTGTTAAAATTAATGCCTTTAAATCATGTTACTTGCTAGTTTCACAGTTCACATTCTATACATAAATATATTCTATTCAGTAGGAAGGAAAGCTAATGCAGTTGAATTTTATTCTTTATTTAACAAAAGTTAGAACAACATGATTTTTATTACTCATTTTATGATTCATATGGTTACAGAAACTAAAGCCACAAACTGAGAATCATGGCCAACCTATTTTAATAAAGAAATAAATATAGTGAATTAAAATAATTACCTGCTTAGGTTTGAAAATTTTCAATAACTTCACTAAAAAATCGTCAAATATCAAAGGAATCAGCTGCGCCCATAATGAAGCCATTCTTGAAAAGGAGCAACTCTTCTGCTAACGCCTTGTTGTGATCTTTATCCATGCCAATCTATTAGATATAAGTTTGAGAACATACAAAAATAAGCATATAAATGAAAGGGAAAAAAAAATTTACCACTAATTTTTTCAATAGAGGCTTACATAATTGCATTATCGACTCGCTTCTTCATCTATCTTGAAGTTTTTAGCAAGCCAATCAACTATTCTCTATTAAAAATTACAGAACGTAAGGGTGTAATTTAGTCACAACTAACTATAAATCAGAAAACAAAAATTATTCAATTTTGCTTTATACCCAAATGAAATTAGAGAGTTAGGTGTTACCTGGGACGTTGATCTTGAAGATGTGGGCATTAAGGGATTCAAGCAAGTCCATGAGGGCTATCGATCTTGACCATTCTCTGAATATATTGAGCCAGTCCAATCAATATATTTGAAAACGTTATAGCAAGAACACCATAGCCCATAGAGGTTAGAGATTTAGAGTGAGAGAGGGAGTGCTTCTGCATTAGGTCTCTTTCTGCATTAGCATTAGGAATTTTTTTTTTTTTTTTTTTAAATGGAAGAGACTGCGTGCGTGAAGTTGAGGATTTTGGGGAAGGTTAGAGATTTAAAGAGAGAAGGATTTCTTCTGCATTAGCTAGGAGGGGAGTCGGTAGAGATAAAGAATAGTTGGGTTGTTCTCTTAAAAAAAATTTAACTTAAATAAAAAGAAAAAGAAAATAGTGATGATGTGGAAAATTGTGAGAGTTTTAAAGATTTCGATTATATATATATATATATATATAGTTAATAACACTAATCAATTATTTTAATATAAACATTAAAGAAAATCCCTAATAAACTAATCAGTTAGTTATTTAAAGACAAACAATTTGGTTCTTTTGTAAATAAATATAAATGTTGGGGGGCCAAAATAGGTATTTAACCATAAAAATGAAACTATTTAGTTAGTAGGCGCTGATTAGAAACTATATACATTTTTAGCAAATCGAGTCTTAAAGACTCGATTTTGGGCTCCTAAATCGAGTCTTTAATGCTCGATTTTTATGGGTTGTTTGCCTCTTGCGTGGCACTTTTTCCAGGTGGCGTCTACATGGAAATCGAGTCTCTAAGACTCGATTTACATTTAAAAAGAAAACAAAAAAAAACCACAAGGGCAGCACCAACGTTTTCATCGGAGAAGAAAGAAAAAAAAAAAAAAAAAAAACTTAGGGAAGAAGGTGTTCGAAGAAGGAAAGAAAAAAAAAAAAAAAAACCAGATGCGCGACCTGGGTTCGCCGCGTAGCGACCTGGGTCGCGCGCCGCGACCTGGGTCGCGCGCCGCGACCCAGGTGGTCGCGCGACCCAGGTCGCGTCGCGCGGCGCGACCTGGGTCACGGGCGCGCGACCCAGGTGGTCGCGGCGCGCGACCCGGGTCGCGCCGCGCGACCAGGTCGCGGCGCGCGACGCGACCTGGGTCGCGCGGCGCGACCGCAGCCTGTGTCGCCGGCCTGGATCTGGCGCCTGGGTCTCTTCTTCTTCTTCTTCTTCTTCTTCTTCTCTTTCTTTTTTTTTTTCTTTCTTTATGCGTTTTTTTCCGCTGTTTCTGCATTTTGGCTTTGATGTTTTATTTTTGGGTTAGAAATCGAGTCTTAGAGACTCGATTTCCATGTAGACGCCACCTGAAAAAAGTGCCACGTAAGAGGCAAACAACCCATAAAAATCGAGCATTAAAGACTCGATTTAGGAGCCCAAAATCGAGTCTTTAAGACTCGATTTGCTAAAAATGTATATAGTTTCTAATCAGCGCCTACTAACTAAATAGTTTCATTTTTATGGTTAAATACCTATTTTGGCCATGTTGGGGCATTTGTAAAAGATGAAGCTTCAAAGAATTTTCCTCCCCTTGGCTAGCTTTTGAAAGTCTTTCTTTCCTAATGATTTTTCAATCTCCTACTTTTATCACATAATCTCATCTTTACATACTGTTGCTGGGAATGGTGTGGTAAACAAACTGGCAGCAGATAGTCTGATGAAAAAAGAAAAACTCAAAAAGGTTGGTTCATTTTGATGCAATTTACTGAAGGCCATCTCCACAGATCTTCTCCAAATAAAAAAGGACTGCAAAAAGCATTGTGGCAAATGGTGAACTAGAGGCCAGCAAACATCAGTATCTTCTTCACTCATTCCTCCCATAGCAATTCTCTCAAGGTGAAGCATCACGCACATCCATCACCGTGAGCCTCTTTTAAATTTCTCTTCTCTTTCTCTTCTTTTTCTCTTTCTTTGATTTTTTGAAGTTAGATTTTAGAGTGAAATGAAACGAAATACATAACTTTGATTTACAACTGTTGTCTCAACTAGTTGAAGAGGTTGACTGTAAGTGGTAAAAATGAAACCGGAGGGTTTCTTAGTCTTTTAAAATTTGAAACTTAGAACTCTAAAAAAAAAAAAAAAAAAAAAAGAAACTTAAAAGATTTAACTTTAAAAAAATAAAGTTAAATAACTTTGATAAGTTTCAGTCAAATGTAAAGAGTGCATTTGTATTCTTTATTATCTCCATTAATCTTGTTATTTGTCTTTTATTTAACAAAAAAAACAAAGGCCCCACAAGTGAGGCAGATCTTGCGCCTAACTAGTAAATATCGAACCGCCCTCGGTTCAAGAAATGATGAAGTCTTGTCATTTGTCCACAATTTCAGTAAAAAACTCTCACCTATTTAAAATTGTTAACTCGGTATTAGGTTTTTATTTAAAACTTCACAATTTTAAAATAAGTCAAAATCTTTTACTAAAATGATAGACCACATTACTTACCTACTATGAAAACCTTATAATTTCTTCTTCAGTTCTTCCTCTCTCTTTAGGATATGAGGTGAAATTAGGGATGATGAAAAATAGGAAGAGAAAAATAGAGTGGAAAATGCTGTTTTTCACTGTTTAGTTGAGGAAATAAAATAGAAGAGACAAAAAATAAGGGAGAAAGTTTTTCCTCCTGGGCCCACTTTTTTATCCTCCTAAATTAAGAGGAAAATGAGTAGGAAAAAGTGATGAGAAATGCATTTTACACAAATACCCACACTTTATTACATTTAGTGCCCGTTTGTTTGGGCGTTTTGAGCCCAAAAAGCACGTTTTGCAAAAAACTGGAGCAACTTGTGCGTTTGGTTCAGCCCAAAACGCAACTTTTTGGAAAAAGTTGCATTTTAGGCCAAGGCTAATAACACGTTGAGAACGCGCAAACCTTATGGAGCTGAGGAGGTCCATAAAACAAAAGTCCAATGCGCGTTTGTAACTATCCATTGGCTCTTCCTTCAATTACCAAATTACCCTTGATAAAAGTCCTCAGTTCTCATGCCTAAAGCTCACTCTCAAGCCTCTCATCTCATCTCTCTGCTCTCCCTTTGCCCTGAAGCTCATTCTCACGCTTCTCATCTCAAGCATAATCAAAATACAAACTTAAAAACATAATCTTAAAATTAATCAAACCACAACAATAAAAGCAAAAAAATTCTTGCTCTCATAAAACTGATATAATTTAAACAACAAATCTAAAATCAAAACAACAACAACAGCAGATCAAGAACAAAAAAAAAAAAAAAAAAAATAGAACAACAATAAATGATCAAGAAAAAAAAAAAGCCGATATGACCCCTGGTTGCATGCACTCCACAGTGAGGAGGAGGAGCAGCGGTGGCGGTGTGGTGGAGCAAAGACGATTTCTCCTCTCTCCATGTGTATCTGTTTGTGTTTGAACTTTGAAGATAATGACACCAAAAGGCAAGCAAGATTATGGAATCAAGTATCACAGAGAGAGCTAGAGAATTTATGGAATCAAGTAGAAAAAGAAAAAGAAAAAAAAAAAGAGAGAGGGAAGAAAATGAGAGAGCTGGAAAGCTTCTGGAATCAAATGGAAGTAAAGAAAAAAAAAAAAAAAGAGTCAGGAGCTTCTGGAATCAAGTGGAAGTAAAGAAAAAGAAAAAGGAGAGAATGTACTAATGGTATACGTGACTGAAGCTCATTCTCACGCCTCTCATCTCAAGCATAATCAAAATACAAACTTAAAAACATAATCTTAAAATTAATCAAACCACAACAATAAAAGCAAAAAAATTCTTGCTCTCATAAAACTGATATAATTTAAACAACAAATCTAAAATCAAAACAACAACAACAGCAGATCAAGAACAAAAAAAAAAAAAAAAAATAGAACAACAATAAATGATCAAGAAAAAAAAAAAAAGCCGATATGACCCCTGGTTGCATGCACTCCACAGTGAGGAGGAGGAGCAACGGTGGCGGTGTGGTGGAGCAAAGACGATTTTTCCTCTCTCCATGCGTGTCTGTGTGTGTTTGAACTTTGAAGATAATGACACCAAAAGGCAAGAAAGATTATGGAATCAAGTATCACAGAGAGAGCTAGAGAATTTATGGAATCAAGTAGAAAAAGAAAAAGAAAAAAAAAAAGAGAGAGGGAAGAAAATGAAAGAGCTGGAAAGCTTCTGGAATCAAATGGAAGTAAAGAAAAAAAAAAAAAAAAGAGTCAGGAGCTTCTGGAATCAAGTGGAAGTAAAGAAAAAGAAAAAGGAGAGGATGTACTAATGGTATACGTGTGTGGTGGACAAAATGCAAGAGAAAAAAAAAAAAAAAAAGAAAGAAAAGAAAAAGGAACGTATGGATGAAAGAAAGGCAAAGAATTAGAAATCAAAATTTAAAAATACTACTATAATATTTTCACAATAAATTTTAAGTAATTAGCTAATATTAGTGAGTAAAAATATAATTTTAGTGGTGGGTTTAAATTAGAACTAGTAACAACTTTTCATATAAGATTTTGTTATGATTCTTGTGAAAGTATTGCAAAAAATATTGTAGATGTAACACTTTTTGTTGAAAAATATAATTGTTGAGAATGAATAGAAAAAGAAAAAATAAATATTAAAAAATAATAAATTTGATTAAAAAATAAAGATTAAAAAAGTGGGTAGACAAAAGATAAATGTCACTGTTGATTGTCCAAACAGTACAAAAATTTGTCTAAACTGCTGGAGATGCTCTTATATATATATTGTCTTTTTTGGTAATTTATTCCTCAAACTGTCACTTTTATAAGTGCTAGCTAAACACTTAGGCTATGTTTGGTAACTGTTTTTGTTTTCTATTTTTAATTTCTTGTTTTTAAAGAAAAAAGCAAAAAACAATTTTCTTATATTTTGAAAGTGGAAAACATGTTTGGTTAGTTGAAAAGGAAAAAAAAAATTTGCTTTTTTTTTTTTTTTCGAATTACATTCTCTCATTACATTCCTTTTGGAAGCATCTTGTTAAGAGCTTCAATACAATTTACAAGACAAAAATAGAGGGATCAAAACAACACAAAATTCAACCACAAAAAAAAAAAAAAAAAAAAAAAAAGAATTCAAACGAAATTTATTCTGGTAGTTGTGGTGTAACTCGTTAAAATGAGATCAAGCCAAGAAGCTTGAAGAGATTCCCCATAATAGAATCATATTATGTGTTATTGTAATACCATGAAAATAGATCAATATGCCCACCACTACTTCCATTCCATATATTATAAAATTATTGTTTCACAATAAAAATTATTAATAGAACCAATCCCAAACACAAGTCCTGCAATTAATTAGAATATAGATTTAGTGTTGTTTCTTACATGGGTTTCAATTGATACACTTGAGGTATTACGTAATATTCTTGTATAATTGAAAAAAAAAAAAAAAAGTTACGAAGTTTGAACAAATGTGAAATACTTGCAAATCTGCTTGATAGATGTGTATCTCTGATTGATGGGCACCCAAAATATGATTCCAGAAAAATAGAAATTTGAAATTAGGGAGGTAGAGAGAAAGGAAGGGAATGATTTTGGCATGAAGAAGACGAATACCAATCTGAAAAAGATGTAGAAGAAGAACAAGAAATCTGAAATTATGAGAGGAGAGAGAGAAAGGGAATGGGTCTACGGGAAAAGAGAAAAAATATTGTAGGTAAAATAAAAAAATGTTTAGTTCCACGGTTAGAACTAGAGCACTGGTTCATTAAAGTGGTAATAGAAACCATTCTCTCCGTGTTTTCACAAGCACGAAAAAAATACAACACCTAAAATAGCCCTTTGGCTGTTTTCATTTTTCTTTATAAATTGAAAACAAAAACTATTTTATGTTTTTCAATGTTTTCAACTTACCAAACAAGTTTTTTGCTATTGGAAATAGAAAATGGTCATTAAAAATAGAAAACTGAGAAAAAAAACAGTTACCAAACATATCCTTAGTTTTTTAAAAAAACACTTTTTAACAACTTTTACCAAACACTCAGTTTTTTAAAAATGCACATTTTCATTATGTACTTTTTGAAAACTCAATTTTTTCATTATGCACTTTTATAAAAAGTTGAACCAAACTCACCCTTACCTTCCTCTAACTTTCCTACTATTATATAACAAGAACATAATAGTCAATTTATATAAATTACATTTTTCATCATTCAAATTTTTTTTTATAACCAAACAAAAAGTTTTCTACTTTCCCACTTTTCTACCTTTTCAACCAAACACATGATAGAAAACCAAATCTTTTCTATCATTTCACTAATTTTTCATCCTCCTATTTTTCTACTCTTCCAATCAAACGAAGCCTTAATCATCTTACCAATGTATTTACTGCAGTGTCCCCACTCACACATTCTTCGGGTCCGTTTGGAATGAACTTATTGTTGCTAAAACTGAAAATATTGTAACAAAATAATTTTTAAATGTGTGAATAATATCGTGAGACCAATTTTTAATGAAAAAGTTGCTGAAAAGTGATATGACGAAAAGCCACTTTTAGTCCCTACATTTTCAGGCGATTCCCATTTTAGTCCCTACATTTTATTTTTACTGCTTTTAGTCCCTATCCTGAAAAACGCTTCCAATTTTGGTCCATGCCGTTACATTAGAAACGGAGAAAACTGATATGACAAACGACAATAATAAATAATACTAAATTAATGTCCACGTGGCTTAAATTAATAATAAAAAAATGTTTTTTGGCATTAAAAAATGCCACGTCAGCATTTAAATTAAAAAAAAATTAATTTATTAATTTTAACTAAATAAAAAAAATTTAAAATAGAATTTAAAACAAAAAATCACATTAATTAAAATCTGAGTGGATTTTGAACCTAAAAATTTTGAAACCCAAAAAATTATCATTTTTTTTTTTACTCTTTTTTGGGAACAATACAAAGAACTCTGAACAGAACATGAATTCATGTTCTTCAAGCTCTGGATAGCCCTCAATGGAAAAAATAAACAAAACAAATATTATGTTGAAGAGCCCCATACTATCTCACCCGATTCAAACACAAACCAAATTTAAAGCCCCTCTCTCTCTCCCTCTCAGATCAAGACCCATGGCCTCTTCAAAGCCCCTCTCTCTTCAGATAAAGACCCAAGACCCATGGCTTCCTTAAAGCCCCTCTCTCTTCAAATCAAGACCCAATCATCACCTTCATGGCCATGGTTTTCAGATCTCGTCTTTTCTTATCTCAATCTCTCTTCTCATACAAACTCTCAGCTCTCTCTCTCTCTCTCTCTCTCTCTCTCTCGATCGATCGATCTAAACCCTCGGCCACTGTTGTATGGTGTTTGGATTTGAAAACCATAAACCAAACCCAAAAAGGACCCACTACCGTTCGTGGCTGTGGTAGTCAACAATGAAGGATTAAAGCTTGAGGAGCTTCGGCCTGGGTTCCTCATGGTGAAACAAAAGTAGAAGATCAAATGGTTGTGATTGGTTTGAAGATCGGTGAAGGATTAAAGCTTGTGGATGTGGATGTGGTGGGTTTGAAGATTTTGGATCATTGGTTTGAGTTTAGTTTTGGATCATTAGGTTTCAAATCGCGGATCGTTGTGATTTTGTGTTTGGATTGTTGGGTTGTTGCTGAAGATAGATTGATGGGTTTGTGTTTGTATTTGTGTTTGTTTTCTTGCTGATTTTTGGGTATGTGTTTTCTTGTTGTTTTTTGGGTATGTGTTTTCTTTTTTGTGTTTGGTTGACGAGAGATCTTCTGTTGGGTTTGTGTTTGTGTTTGTGTTCTTGCTGGAGACCGGTTTGTGTTTTTGTGTTTGGCTGACAAGAGAGATCTACTGCTGGGTTTGTGTTTATGTTCTTATTGGAGATCGGTTTGTGTTTTGCGTTCTTGTTGGATCTGTGTTCTTGTCTTTTGTGTTTTGGGTTTGTGTTTTGTGTTTTGGGTTTGTGTTCTTGGATCTGGATTCGGATTTGGGTTTTTTTTTTTTTAAATTTTTGGGCATGTGATTTTTTGTTTTTAATTTTTTTTATTTAGTTAAAATTAATAAATTAATTTTTTTAATTTAAATGCTGACGTGACATTTTTTAATACCAAAAAATATTTTTTTATTATTAATTTAAACCACGTGGACATTAATTTAGTATTATTTATTCCTGCCGTTTAGCACATCAATTTTCTCCGTTTCTGATGTAACGATAGGGACCAAAACCGGAAGAGTTTTTTAGGATAGAGACTAAAAGCGGTAAAAATAAAATGTAGAGATTAAAATAGAAATCGCCTGAAAATGTAGAGACTAAAAGTGGTTTTTCGTCAAGTGATATTTATGAGTCTCATAAACAGTGTACGAATCCTCTGATGTGATAAAGGGACGAAAAAGTAAGAAAAGTGCAACTGTCCCCTGCTGCAGCTGACAAAAAAAAAAAAGAAAGAAAAAGAAAGGAGAAAATGCAACTCACAAACCGCTACGCAGGTTTCATTGCTATCCAAACGGACACTTCAAGTGATCCCTAAACCGTCCTTCACATATTTATCCTCTCAAGGCTGACGACATTAACGGGTCTCACTAGTACAACCTTCCACGTTCTTCTTACACGCGTCACCGACCCCATTAGCCATCACTAAAACCAGGCTCCACCCAGTACACCATTGTCTCATCTCATCTCATCTTTTTCACTTTCCTCTTTATCCTTTTGACCACTAGTTTTTCTCACATTCTCCCTAAAAGCCTACTCAACACGCTCAAACTTTGCTTACACTATCAGCCATTTGATATGCCTCCCATGACAGTTGGCAATCAAAAAAAGCGAGGATAATTAAAGAATTTAGGGAGAGAGACAGTACAAAGAAAGGGAGAGAGGCAAGAGTGTCGGGAGTTCTCCGGATCTCTCTCTTTTCTCTCTATCATTTCAGGACGGCAAGACTAGATCGGCTCAGGAAGAAAGAAAAAAAAAAAAACATGGGAAGAAAGACCGACTAATTTTTCCAGTAAGTATCTCTTTTTTATATTTTTCTCCGTTACTTCAAAATTTCCTTTTTTTTTTTTTTTTTTTTTTTTTTGTTCTTAAGATTCGTGTTTGTATTTATTTCCTTGTGGGTTTCAATCTTTTTGATTTTTTGCTAATACGGGTCTTTTAGGTTTTGATAAAGAAAGGAGATTTGGTTCCGTTTTGGGTATTTTCGGCTTACACAAGAAACAGAGATGGGAGTGGGTGAGAGCGACAAACAGAGAGGGGGTGAAAGACGAGAGACCTCATCAGTGATAGCAGAGCTGAAAGAACTCTGAGCTTCTCTCACCGATCCGCACTCTATTTGCTGAAAGAGTAGAGAGGGTAGCCAAAACGGTGAGTTTTTTTTTTGAGGAAAAGCAAAGCTGTTTCAAGTGGAGGGACCAAAACAAAACTTGAAGAGAGAAAGAGTGTGGGAGGTGGCGAGGGAAAGTTTGGGATGGAAGCGAAGGGAGCCGAGAGTTTTTTTCTTCTCGGTTAATGGTTCTCTACATGATGGGAGAGAAATGGGTGGCTTGGCCAGGTATGTGTATCTCTCCTAATTTTCTGATTCGCCTTCCCTAAAATTCCTATATCGGTAGATCCTCCTTCTCATTCTCTTATGGTTGAGATGAAGAAAAATAAGGCGGTGGCTTTCGTGACAAGGGCCCACCTTCTGAAGTCGTAGGTCTGTTTGGTTTCATGGTTATGGTTTGTGTTTTGTCGAAATAATGAAGCTTTAGGAGTAAATAATGTAATGGTTTTTTTTTTTTTTTTTTTTTTTTGTGTGTGTGCGCAGAGGTTTCGTCATTTGTTCATGCATGTGAGGGTGATGCAGTGACAAAGCTCACATATGAGAAGATACCCTTTTTCAATGCTCCAATATATCTGCACAACAAGACCCAGATTGGCAAAATTGATGAAATCTTTGGCCCCATCAATGAATCTGTCAGTTCTGTTCTTCTTCTCTTCATTTGGGGAAGTGGCTTTTTTTTCTGTTTGTTTTTGACATGTGGTATGGTTTTGACAGTTATTTTCAATTAAGATGATGGAAGGCATTGTGGCAACTTCATATGCTGCCGGGGATAAATTCTACATTGACCCTGCTAAGCTTTTACCTCTTTCAAGATTTTTCACACAGCATAAGTATGTTCTTATACTTGCCCGCTATCTTTTATGAAAATTGCATATATTGGTTGTGTGAGACCAACAGCGGATGACTATGGTGTTTTTCATAGCTTGGATTTATTGGTTATTAAAAAAAAAAAAAAAAAACTTGTGTAATAAATTTACTACTTTTTTCTTAGAGATCTGATTAAGTCTTACGTAAGAATGTCCACAAGCCTGATGTCCAATTCAGAATATCATTGTGTGCGTGCGCTGAAGAAACTTAGTATACGATCCCATTTCTGGTTTAAACAACCTGGTTCTTAAATAAGGACTTGAATTACTAGAAGTGCAAAAATGAATGATTGACCTCACATTAAAAAGTATAAAACACTCAAAGTGAGCATTTTTTGTTTTTTAAAATCTTTTTTTTTAGGGGGTGGGGGGTGGGTGGCCATGAAGGCGTTGCAATTTTAAAACCAGGCTTTGTACTGAGCATATGTGAAAAAGGGATAAGTCTATTTTTATTTTTTAATTGAAAGAGAGTGTGGGGGTGTTCAATTTCTCAGTTCAATTTCACTGATTGTTTTATTATTATTATTATTATTATTATTATTATTATTTTTTTAATTTTAATTTCGATATTCAAAGTTTGATTTCTTTTGTCTTTGTAGGTGGCATGTGTTTCTGCTTTCACTTTTGGTGTGGTTTATGGAGGCATCAAGCTTAAGGTTCTCAAGGTACTTACTTGTCTACTCTTTCTACCTTAGATCCACTTCTTAATTATTTATTTCATTTTTTTTTGTTCTTTGGATGAATATTTATTTTATTGCTAATTGTTGCAAATTTGTAAATGTTTTTCATTCCTTTGCTCTTCAGAGATTACCCACTTGAAAAGCATATATGCAATTTCAACATTTTATTTCATATAATTAGTGTTGATTTTCTTGTGGCGATCTTTTTCTTCCTCTGTGGCAATAGATTTGGCTTATTTATTTAAATTTCGGTTGGTTGTTGCTTGGCACTTAAAAGATTGATTTTTTTAAGGACAGGAGGTATATAGATTGAAAATTGCATTAAGATTATTAATTTTAGGCGTGTGTGTTTTTTGAGAAGGTGTGTGTGTTTCTAGTGCAAATAGTGATTACTTTTAAGGTCCCAAAGCAATCATTATTCAGTTTTTTTCTTTCTTTCTTTCAATAAAATCATAATTCACTTTTATTTCATACCATTTACGAGATGTTTTACTTAACTATAGCTATTCATTCTAACTGAGAAAGTAGCTGCATGCAGAGGCGAAACTAGAGGACTGGGAGGGTTGAAAGAAGAAATTATTTTAAAATTTAAGAGTGATTTAGTTACCACCCCGAATTTTATATATGCGCGTGTGTGGCATTTTCATTTTCAATCCTCAAATATTTCAGGGAAAAAAAACCCAAAAAAATATAAATATAAATTGGCTCATTCATTGGCCAATAATTCCCCCCAAAATACAAGATTACAAGCAACAAAATAATTTTAATCAATTCACAATAATATCATAAAAAAATAAAAAAATAAAACCCCTAAATCCCTTTTACGTGAATTCCTTAAATCAGCAGGACGACTCCAAATAAAAAGAAAAAACAATAATATTTGATTTGAAGATGGGGTTGGGGCTATGAAGGGAAAAGGTCTAACGTGTGCATGAGTTGTGGGAATTTATTAACTTGTGAAGCAACCCTGCTACCAAAGAGTGTTTCATAGATTGACTTTCAAAACTTTGGTGCTAGGGATCAAATATGTACTTGGCATACCACTTGTGTTCTCAAAAAGACGACCATTCTAATTCTTGATTATATGCACTTCAAAGTTTCTTTTTTACCCGATTATCAATATCCATGTTATTCCAAATAAAGTGGTGGAAGTTTGTCTACTGAAGTCCTGCCTAATCTTTTTGGTTAGCTAATAACTAAACTTGAAATTGTTTTGTAAATGTGCATTCCTTCAATTATCTGTAACCAAGACAAAGATATGATTGCTAGATGTCAAACCTTAGTATTATGTTTAATGCTTATCAGTGTTTTCCTACTTCATGTTTTTCAGATTAGTATAATAAAGTGTTTTCCTAGCTCATATTCTATGGTACCAACAAATTTTTTATTTTTGGTTTTATAGTACCCTCTTATATCTTAACCATGAGATGGTAACTAATTTATTGCCTGGCATAGTTTGGTTACTTGTTGTACACACACAAGTATCTCCACTTAAGTTACAATGTTAATGCCATGTGTTGCGGTATGGTTGTACATAAACTTAGAATGGCTAAGCATTGGGTGGTTCAACCATAGCTGCGTTCAATTAGGATTAAGCTCAAGCTCAGATGGAGTATGCCTAGATGTCGCTAAAAGTATCTCCACTTTTAGCTTGTTCTATCTGTAGTCCAGGCTCATGCTTCTACCCAACCTGATGCAAACTAGATGGCATGGCTTACTCAAAATTCTTAAAAGCTACACAGCTTTTCATTAAATCTCACAGTGTTTACTGTATTTTTCACTTTTTAAATAAGTTTATAGCTGTTTTTAAAGTGGTTGTACTTCAGAATTGCATGAAGCTGTCCTTAACTTTACAAGCCTCTTTGAGTTGGGCTGGTTTTTATCAAGTCTTAACTTCTTAACCTGAAGGAATGAGCATGTGTCTTAAGTTTTGAATTTGGCTTATTTATTATTAATCAACAAGCCTAAGGAAAGCTTCTAAATGGTCAAATTAATCTCTTGACTAACAACTTTAGTCATTGACTGGAATTTTTAATACTGAAGTGCAAGCTAATATTTACCTATAAAAAAAAATTAAGTGCAAGCTAATATTTATTTATTTCAATTATAGTCATTAAATTTTGTTAAATTAATGCATGCTCTCAGGTCTTGATTCAGGCCTTCGTTTTAAGGTCACAATTATACAGCAGCGTCAAGGACAGAACTCAAGTGGATAGTGAATTAGAGTTCAATTTCTTTTACCTTAATTTTAAAGAATTTTCTTGAAACAAAAATTTGGTAGCCATATCTAGCGGTTCTGATACCGTTGGATTTCTTAAGAAGAAATTTACTACCTTTTTCACCTTTTAGACATAGTAGTATGAATATAAGAGAGAAATAATCAGTGCTTTGAGGATTCAGGAAGGACAGTGGCTGATCTTAAACTTTTCATCTTTAAATGTTGACTGATTGGATGTCCATTGTTGGAAGCCGTTCCATTTTTCAATCTATGATTTGGTAGATGTTTGTAAATTATGTACTTGATTGTTATGATCCGCAGCTGTCTACATCGTGTATACTTGCTTGGTTCTTTTTTATGATTTGAATAAATTTTGCATTACTTAAAAAAAAAATGGTAACAGGTATATAATCTTTTTATTTTTTTGGGTGTCGGTGGGAAGGTTTGTATAGAATACATGAAACAACTTCCTTAAACACTTAAATCCAATTTAAAATGAATGAAACTAGACAATAAAAGCCCATTACCTAAAAATTGCGAAAGTTGGGCCATGTTAAAAAAATAGTCAACAAAATCAACTCTTTCTTATCTAAAACTCTATAGTCATATTGCTTATGTTTTCATCACAAATTGAAATTGAAAGACAATATCCTACTGCCTAAATTATTATGTTGTCCCTATCGTAATTTGTAGCCACCCTAAAGCCACACAAATTAAGTTACTAAAAAGCAACATGTATGTATGCTTTAAGAACATATCACCTGCTAGAGTCAATGATGACTCGTTCACTTATGAGCTAATCCAAACTCAAACGTTTGCCAGATATCTTCTAGTAGTTCTTTTATGCAATGCTTAAAGCTTGGATTGATTACAACAGTTAGGGTCTCTTTGTTGCTATAACACGTGTCATGACTTAACATGGAACTGCTGAAGAGAACAGATAGTGCACAATTATAAAGTAATTTATTCGTCTTTAGTGCATATTTTAGGTACTATTTATTTATTTGATTATTTTACTTACCTCATTCAATGCTTTTTTTTTTTTTATTGTAATGTATGACAAACAATATTCCAAAGTTATTATATGAAGACCAAAAGAAAATAAATACATATAGTATGCTGTGGTGGGTTGTTGTTTGGGAGCAAGCGGGTGGCTTGCATGGAGAGAAAAGGTGGAGTATTTTCTATTAGTAGTGTTGTTTGTTTTGTGACCTACATTTTTGAAACTCAATGTGCAATGGTGAAATCGTAGTGTAGGTGCGCCTCATAACATTCTAGACAATTGGGATGTATTATTTTGTGTATGACATTCTAGACTTTTTTTTTTTGATAAGTAATGAAAATTTTATTAAAAAATGAAAAACAGCGAACCCGAGTACATTGGGAATGTACTATGGGGGCATAAATCAATAACCAAGATTACAACGATCAAGTAAAGCAGGAAGGGAAGAACGAGAAAAATGACAAAAGACCACACTCCAATCGAGGAGTGTGTAAAAAAAAAAAAAAAAAAAAAGAAAGACTTAATCTCTAACATAGTTTGTTCACATCTCTCAAAGCTTTTAGCATTCCTTTTGTGCCAAATATACCATAACAAGCAATGAGGCACAATTCTCCACAACTCTATATTTTTGTGTCGTCCAAACTTACCTTGCCTTGCCAAGACTCAAACAACTCAATAACCTTATGAGGCATAACCCAATGAATTCCAAAAAAACAAAACACCAATGACCACAACTCAAGCAATGGGGCAATGAAGAAGAAGAAGATGATCCACTGACTCCCCATAATTCTTACACATATAGCACAAATTAAGAACTAGCACACGTCGTTTGTGAAGGTATGTAACGACCCAAGGAAAAGCGCTAGCCACATTTGCGCTATACCTCAAAAGGACCAGTCACAATTGAGGCTCATTTTAGTTGTTGATAAAGCTCAGATCTACCCAGTAAATACTCGATGTGTGACTCATCACACATCCACGTACTTCACACAATCAATCAAATTGCGGTATCATAATCTCCCCCAATTAAATCTTTAACCATCCTCGTTAGAGCTCACTTTGTGGGGTAGTGTCTCTGAGCCCACACAGGATTATCGGGCCCGCTCTGATACCATATGTAACGACCCAAGGAAAAGCGCTAGTCACATCTGCGCTATACCTCAAAAGCACTAGTCACAATTGAGGCTTTTTGTAGTAGTTAATTAAGTCTAAATTTACCCAGTAAATACCTAATATGAGACTCATCACACATCCATATACATCACACAATCAATCAAATTGGGTATCATAATCTGTTGTTAAAATCTTACCTAATTAAGCAGACCATGAAAAGAAAGCTACCTTTGGAGGAACCTTCGATTTCCAAATCATCTTCCAAGGGAAGTATAAGATGATAAGATGGTAGGGGGATAAGCTACCTTTGGAGGAACCTTCAATTTCCAAATCCTCTACTCCTTGTTGGCTTCTAACACACTCGATCCAGACCCGATCCCCGTACTGTCAAAGAGTAGACCATATCCATAAACAAATCAAAGGATTCTTGTTCCTAATCTTGTGGAGGACGACGAAATTTAGCATCCCAATGAATCCTCCCACCAGACCAACACATAACCTCAGCTACTGAAGAAACATTTGTTCTACTAATACAATAAAGTTCCGGAGAAGCCTCTTGGAGAGTACGATCTCCACACCACACATGCTTCCAAAACTAGTACCATCCCCCACATCATACAAAAGTAGTTTAGAAAAACTTGTTCAACCACTCCTAATATGTCTCCACAAACTAACACCATAAGCATTGGTCACCCTTTTCGTGCACCTACCACCCCAATCATTCCTGTATTTCACCTCAATAACCCTCTTCCATAGAGCATCGGTCTCCATGCCATACCTTCATAACCATTTTCCTAACAAGGTAGAATTAAAACTCCTCAAACGTCTAATACCCAACCCTCCAACCTGCAACGACTTACAAACTTGAGCTCAACTGACTAAGTGTAATTTAGGGTCACCATAAATACCACTCTACAGAAAATCTCGTTGTAACTTCTCCATACGATTTGCCACCTTCCCAGATAAAGGCAGAAGGGAAAGGAAGTATGTAGGTAAGGAGGAAAGAGTTCTTTTATTACCTTTACCCCCCTTAGATAGATATAACCTCTTCCACCCTGCTAATCTTCATTCCATCTTCTCCAAAATAGGATTCCAAATTGATAACTCCTTAAATTTAGTTCCTAACGGTAGCCCCAAATATCTCAATGGAAGAGAGGATTGCCAACAACCCAGCATCCCCACCAGAACGTCCATATTGTGCACCACCCCTATAGGAACCAACTCAGATTTCCCCAAGTTAATCCTTAAACCTGAGACCTCAAATCTAGCCAGAATTGCTCTCAAAATAGCTATTTGCGTAGGATCATCATCACAAAAAATAAGTATTTGCTATTGATATGGTGTAATTAAATATATTTAGTTTCTTGGTTTAATGTGGTATTGTATTTGCTATTGAAAAATATGAATTGTGGTTCATTACAGTCGCTATAAAATAGGTATTGGAAAATATGTATTGTAGGTACATTACAGGTGCTAAAAAAATTAATTATTTTTTTTAAATAACCTATACTGGAATAGATATAGTCTAAGCGCTGGTATAGGCCTTTTAAATTATATTGATTCAAGACCTATACCAGCGCTTTTTAGAATGCTGGAATAGGTGTTGACTATACTAGCGCTTTTTATATTGGAATAGATATAGTCTAAGCGCTGGTATAGGCCTTTTAATTATATTAATTCAAGACCTATACAAGCGCTTTTTAGAACGTCGAAATAGGTGTTGACTATTCTAGCACTTTTTATACTGGAATAGATATAGTCTAAGCGCTGGTAGGCCTTTTAAATTATATTGATTCAAAACCTATACCAGCGCTTTTTAGAATGCTGGAATAGGTGTTGACTATATCAGCATTCTAAAAAGCGCCGGTATAGGTCATGAATGAATATAATTTGAAAGGCCTATATCAGCGATTTTGAAAGGCCTTTCAAAAGCGCTGGTATAGACCTTTCAAATTATATTCATTCATGACCTATACCAGCGCTTTTTAGAATGCTGGTGTAGGCCTTTTAAATTATATTCTTTCATGACCTATACCAGTGCTTTGAAAAGCGCTGGTATTGGGCGTATGCCTTTCCCGGTGCTTTTGAAAAGCGCTGTTACAGGTTCGGCTACCCTATACCAACATTCAAAGCGTGGCGGTTTGAAGTGCCTGGAAAAAAGACGCCGGGATAATTTTGCCTATCTTCATCCTTACATGTTCCAGCTAATCCATTTCATAACATGCCTTTTATGCCATGTGATTGACAGTTGTCTTGAATCGCAATTTATCCAAGGAATTATCGAAGGGATATCAAGTAAAATATTAAGCTGCGCACATTTATTTGTTGCTCAATACCCTATTAGAGTAGATTTTCGTGCAACAGAAATAGAAAAGCTTTTAAATATTGAGTCAAACGATATTCGAATGGTGGCAATCCATGGCCTTGGGGGAATAGGTAAGACTACAATTGCAAAAACTGTATATAACAAAATTGTTGATGTCTTTGAAGGAAGCTTCCTTCTAGAGAATGTTAAAGAATGATCTAGGACAAATGATGGCATAATCCAATTACAGTAGCTACTTCTTTTTAATATCTTAAGGGATGGAAATTTAAAGGTGGACAACATATCTAGAGGAATCAATGTGATGAAGGAAAGACTTTGCCATAAAAGAGTTCTTTAGTTCTTGATGATGTGAATAAATAGAAGCAAATAGAAAGTTTGCTTGGAAAATGTGATTGGTTAACTCCTGGAAGTAGAATCCTTATAACCACAAGAGATAAAGATGTGTTAACCACTCTCGAACAAGATCCTCTAATCTATTAGGTTGATGAAATGGACCAATATGAAGCTTGTGAACTTTTTAGTTTGTATGCCTTCCAAACAAATGAACCCGAGGAAGCTTACTTGCAACTTTCAAAGCAGTTTATCAATTATGCCAATGGCCTTCCACTAGCTTTAAAAATAATAGGTTTTGATTTGCGTAGAAAAAGTTTATGTGAATGGGAAAGTGCATTAGAGAAGTATAAAAAGATTCCCAACAAGAAAATTATAGAAATACTCAAAATTAGTTATGAAGGATTGGACCAAAGTGAAAAGGATATTTTCCTTGATATTGCATTTTTCTTCAAGGGGGAAAATAAAGATTATGTTGTAAATATATTAGAGGCATGTGATTTATCTCCAAAATATTATATTCCGAAGCTTATTGACAAGTGTTTGATAACTATTGATTGGTTGGACAATTTATCGATGCATAACTTGCTACAACAAATGGGAGAGGAAATTGTTCAACGAGAATCACGACAAGCACTTGGAAAACGTACTAGGCTATGGGATTATGTAGATGCTTGTACTGTACTAACTGGAAATACGGTATAAGTCATTTTTCTTCACTTCTTCCCTTCTTTTGATCAAGTTAGAAGAAATGAATTAATTTCTTTAATTTTTATTAATGTTGAAGCAATACAAGCTTATCAACTTATTTTTTTTGTTTAAATTTTTATATTTTTGGAAAATTTTATTGCGTAGTGTTGTTCACTTAATGCTTTGTCCAACTAGGGAACAAATAAAATTTGAGGCTTAATGTTGTACCCGCTTAAACCTGTAACATTGAAACTTCATGCTCAAGCTTTCAAAAAGATGCAAACTATCAAGTTTCTTATAGTTAAAAATGTGCATATTCATGGATGTCTGGAATATCTCTCCAACAGTATAGTGTTGTTGGATTGGGCTAATTGTTTTGTTTCCTTTGCCATCCGATTTTTGTCCTCAAGAGCTTGTCTACCTCAACATGCCACATTGTAACATTAGAATACATAAGTTATTCAAGCCGGTATGATTATTAGTTTTCTTAATTATGATTTATTTCTAAAGTTTATTTTGAAGCTTGTTGAAGATAAATGTTGTTCCCTTCTACAAGTTTTGCCTTTTGAAAATTTGAAAGGAATCAATCTCAGAGGTTGTGAATTCATTCAAAAATTACCTGAGTTGTGGGTTCCAAATTTATTGATATTAGACCATTTTGATTGTACAAATTTAGTTGAGATTCATGAGCCTGCTGGATTTCTTGATAAGCTTAAAAGTTGGTACCTTACTAATTGCCAAAAACTTTGAGCTCTTCCTAGAAGACTTAAGTTCAAATCTCTTGAACATTTTTATCTTGATTCCTGTGAGTCCATTGAAGAATTACTTGAGTTGTGTACTCCAAATTTAAAGATATTTATGCTTTCTTCTTGTGAAAATTTAGTTAAAGTTCATGAGTCTATTGGACTTCTTGATAAACTTGAATATTGGCATCTTGATGATTGTGGAAAACTTCAAACTCTTCCAAGAAGACGTCCGTTGAAATGTCTTCAAAGTTTTACTCTTAGTGGCTGCACAAGCCTTGAGAACTCCCCTGATATTGATTCAGAAATGAAATGCTTATAGTATCTATATATGAGACGAAGTGGTACAAGCCTTGAGAGGAACTTTCTAGATAGCATCTATAAATTCCAAAATGTCAATGTTTAAGTTTTTCTACTAACCTACCAAGACCAAGCTGCAATTCTTTTGATGGCTGTGTCGGATATTCGTTTCTACGTTTAACAGAGCTTATTCTCTTCGGTGAAAATGTAATTGAATTAGATTTTCTGGAGTTCGATTACTTTCCCACATTGACAAAGCTACGTCTACAAAACACCAGTACTATTATCATCCTTGAAAGCTTTATCAAATTTACTACATTAAGTGAACTTGATACATTCGATTGCAAGTGCTTTGAGGAAATTCAAGAACTTCCACAATCTTTAATTCATTTGAAGGTTAGAAAGTGGCTATCGTGGAATCCAAAATCATCAAACAAAATATTGAGCTAGCTCTTTCTCTATCACTCTCTAGCTCTTAGTTATAAAGAAATATTTGTATTGCCTTTCCCCAAATACCTATCTCAATATGCCAAACTGCAGGTTATTGCTAAAAAAATTGCTAAATTGAAGCAAGTGGGAGAAAGTTAAGGCATTTTAGCAGATAGAGTACATGAAGGGGAGAGAAATCCACGGCCCTTTGACGAAATTTCGCATCCGCTTTACCGCTCAATTAGTTACTTTCAAGCACTAGGGTGTGAGATTCCAGATGAGTTCAACCGCCAAAACGATGGAAATTCCATTTCATTCTTGGTTCGTAATTCCAAATGCATTCCTCTTGCTGTTTGTGTTGCCTTTGGACCGACAAGTGAATATTATAAATTTGTGGTTGAATTTGTCGTCAATTGTTATTTAGAAATTCAGCATGGTGGGGTTTACCTCGAAGGAAGTGAATCTTGTCGCCTGTGGTTTATTTCTAATCCTATATATGAATGGGAGAAGAAGTTGAGGGACTTAAATCTATCTAAACAGAGTCATTTTGAGGTTATTTGTAGAATCAAGATGTATTACGAGTACTTATTATAAAAAGGGATGGACTATGTTTTTTCTTACCAAGAGACAATGGATTCTACGGCTATTCCAAAAAAGTTGGGGGTCCATGTAGAATGCATCTGTTGTCCTCATAAATCATCCATCCCTGATTCCCTGCCTTTACTACCTCTGTTCCCACGTCTTGCAATGAAGGAGATTCAGTGCATACAATTGCAATGGAAACAACAAATACAATTGGGTTTGAATATGTCATTATCGGCCCCTATTGACCCCGAGGTCCAACCTTTAATACCACTTATTCCTCAAATATGTATCATGAGGCTTTCGAAATTGTAAGTGATTTGGGGCATTTGAAGGACTTTCACAATGATGGGTATGATTTGAGCTTGTCATTAAATGACTCAGATGCAAGTGAATGAGAGCCTACTCAAGTACTTGATACATCTAATGGGTCTAATTTTGGATTGAGCCAGATAGATTTGGTTGGCTCAATTGTTAGTGGTGGGTTTGATTTGGGTTCGTCTTCACTGACCCATGAATCAGTGACCCATTAAAAAAAAGCTTTCAAATACATTGGGGGTGAGGGGGGTTGAAGTTGTAAATACTTACAAGTGAAGGGAACTAACTTGGAGTTGGAGGAGATGGGAATCAGGGGAAGGAAGAGAGGCGTACTTCTTCAAAGCTTGATCAAGATGTCATCTTTTTCTTCGAGGGTGGAGACAGATACAAATCAAAGTCATCATTCACAAATTCATGGGTCATTGAAGACGAACCCCCAACTTTTTTGGGAGAGCCGTAGGATCCATTGTCTCTTTGTAAGAAAAAACATAGTCCATCACTTTTTCTGATAAGTACTCATAGTACATCTTGATTCTACAGATAACCTCAAAATGACTTTGCTTAGATAGATTTGAGTCCCTCAACTTCTTTCTCCCATTCATACATAGGATTAGAAATAAACCACAGACGACAAGATTCACTTCCTTCAAGGTAAACCCCACGATGCTGAATTTCTAAACAATTATTGACGACAAATTCAACCACAAATTTATAATATTCATTTGTCGGTCCAAAGGCAACACAAATAGCAAGAGGAATGCATTTGGAATTACGAACCAAGAATGAAATGGAATTTCCATCGTTTTGGTGGCTGAATTCATCTAGAATCTCACACCCTAGTGCTTGAAAGTAACCAATCGAGTGGTAAAGCAGATGCAAAAATTGGTCAAAGGGCCGTGGATTTCTCTCTCCTTCATGTACTCTATTTGCTAAAACGCCTTGACTTTCTCCCACTTGCTTCCATTTAGCATTTTTTTTAGCAATAACCTGCAGTTTGGCATATCGAGATAGGTATTTAAGGAAAGACAATACAATTATTTCTTTATAACTAAGAGCTAGAGAGTGATAGAGAAAAAGCTGACTCAATATTTTGTTTGATGATTTTGGATTTCACGATAGCCACTTTCTAACCTTCAAATGAATGAAAGATTGTGGAAGTCTTTGAATTTCCTCAAAGTGCTTGCAATTGAATATATCGAGTTCACTTAATGTAGTAAATTTGATAAAGCTTTCGGGGATGGTAATAGCACTAGTGTTTTGTAGACGTAGCTTTGTCAATGCGGGAAAGTAATCGAGCTCTGGAAAATCTAATTCAGTTACATTTTCATTGAAGAGAATAAGCTCTGTTAAATGTAGAAACGAATATCCGACACAGCCATCAAAAGAATTGCAGCTTGGTCTTGGTAAGTTTGTAGAAAAACTTAAAACATTGACATTTTGGAATTTATAAATGCTATCTAGAAAGTTCCTCTCAAGGCTTGTATCACTCCGTCTCATATATAGATACTGTAAGCATTTCATTTCTGAATCAATATTAGGGAAGTTCTCAAGGCTTGTGCAGCCACTAAGAGCAAAACTTTGAAGAGATTTCAACGGAAGTCTTCTTGGAAGAGTTTGAAGTTTTCCACAATCATCGAGATGCCAATATTCAAGTTTATCAAGAAGTCTAATAGACTAATGAACTTTAACTAAATTTTCGCAAGAAGAAAGCATTAATATCTTTAAATTTGGGGCACACAACTCGGGTAATTTTTGAATGGATTCACAACCTCTGAGATTGATTCTTTTCAAATTTTCAAAAGGCAAAACTTGTAGAAGGGAACAACATTTATCTTAAACAAGCTTCAAAATAAACTTTAGAAATAAATCATAATTAAGAAAACTAATAATCATACCGGCTTGAATAACCTATGTATTCTAATGTTACAATGTGGCATATTGAGGCAAACAAGCTCTTGAGGACAAAAATCAGATGGAAAGGAAGCAGAGCAATTAGCCCAATCCAGCACTATACTATTGAGGAGATATTCAAGACAACCATGAATATGCACATTTTTAACCATAAGAAACTTGATAGTTTGCATCTTTTTGAAAGCTTGAGCATGAAGTTTCAATGTTATAGGTTTAGGCGGGTACAACATTAAGCCTTGAATTTTATTTGTTCCCTGGCTGGAAAAAGCATTAAGTAAACAACACTACGCAATAAAATTTTCCAAAAATATAAAAATTTATACAAAAAAAAATACGTTGATAAGCTTATATTGCTTCAACATTAATAAAAATTAAAGAAATTAATTCATTTCTTCTAACTTGATCAAAAGAAGTGAAGAAAAATGACTTATACCGTATTTCCAGTTAGTACAGTACAAGCATCTGCATTATCCCGTAGCCTAGTACGTTTTCCAAGTGCTTGTCGTGATTCTCGTTGAACAATTTCCTCTCCCATTTGTTGTAGCAAGTTATGCATCGATAAATTGCCCAACCAATCAATAGTTATCAAACACTTGTCAATAAGCTTCGGAATATAATATTTTGGAGATAAATCACATGCCTCTAATATATTTACAACATAATCTTTATTTTCCCCCTTGAAGAAAAATGCAATATCGAGGAAAATATCCTTTTCACTTTGGTCCAATCATTCATAAATAATTTTGAGTATTTCTATAATTTTCTTGTTGGGAATCTTTTTATACTTCTCTAATACGCTTTCCCATTTACATAAACTTTTTTCTACGCAAATCAAAACCTATTATTTTTAAAGTTAGTGGAAGGCTATTGGCATAATTGATAAACTGCTTTGAAAGTTGCAAGTAAACTTCCTCAAGTTCATTTGTTTGGAAGGCATACAAACTAAAAAGTTCACAAGCTTCATATTGGTCCATTTCATCAACCTTATAGATTAGAGGATCTTGTTCGAGAGTGGTTAACACATCTTTATCTTTTGTGGTTATAAGGATTCTATTTCCAGGAGTTAACCAATCACATTTTCCAAGCAAACTTTCTATTTGCTTCTGTTAATCCAAATCATCAAGAACTAAAGAACTCTTTTATGGCAAAGTCTTTCCTTTATCACATTGATTCCTCTAGATATGTTGTCCACATTTAAATTTCCATCCCTTAAGATATTAGAAAGAAGTATCTCCTGTAGTTGGATTATGCCATCATTTGTCCTAGACCTTTCTTTAACATTCTCTAGAAAAAAGCTTCCTTCAAAGACATTAACAATTTTGATATATATAGCTTTTGCGATTGTAGTGTTACCTATTCCCCCAAGGCCACGTATTGCCACCATTTGAACATCGTTTGACTCAATATTTAAAAGCTTTTCTATTTCTGTTGCACGGAATTTTACTCCAATAGGTTATTGAGCAACAAATAAATGTGTGGCTTAATATTTTACTTGATATCCCTTCGATAATTCCTTGGATAAATTGCAATTCAGGACAACTGTCAATCACAGCATAAAAGGCATGTTATGAAATGGATTAGCTGGAAAATATAAGGATGAAGATAGGCAAAATTATAGATATATAGTTTTTTTTTTTTTTGTTTGTTTACGAGAAAATTAAATGGCAAGTACAGAATCAACTATATTTAAATTTTCTTCTTAAAAAAAAAAACTATATTTAAATTTATTAGTTTGTCTTTTTGTATAGGAAATCAGTTTTATTCTTACATCAAGTTGTCGCATGAAAACCTCACTTAGGTGAGGAACCAAACTTATTGGAAACCCACATATGATACATGATTGAATCGATTAAGAAGTTTTTCTTAAAACTTTTCTCAAAAAAATTCATGGAAGAAACTCTTAATTGGTAAGATAAAATTTTCTTTGTAGCCTAACTGGCTACTACCTTCATAGCTAAATATATTATCAAAATAGAACAATTTCATATAGTGGTTATGACAAACCATTAAAAAAAAAAAAAAAAAAACGAATGAAAGCATGAGAGTAATCATGAGATACATACTTGTTATTGTAATGGAATCCAAACAAATTGCCAACTTCATTTACTGTGGTAGCTTCAATATCATAGGGGACGAATACCACAACCACGTACTATAATTTTCTTGCTTTTCTGAAACTCAATGTTCAAATCCAATGTCTTTTCTTTTTGATTTCCGAACCAAAGTTAGGCCTACAAATAAATGTAAATGACTTGTACAAACCCACCAAGACGTGTAGTCTTATGTGAATTTCCCTCCAAAAATGTCTTTTTTGGAGCTTCCATCCTTTTACTGGTAGTAAAATAAACTGAAAATATTATTAATGATCATTTTATGATTTAGATCTTAAAAGAAATTATTCCATTGCAATGACCATAATCAACCTTTTCAACAAACTTTAACACCTATTTCTCTGTTTAAAAGCCAAAAAATTAAAAGAAACGATTAATTTCCATTAATCAAATTACTAAACTACAACATTCAAACTTTAGCTACAATTTTTAACAGTGAACAAAGATAAACCATCTAAACCTAGGAAACAAAGCAAAAACGATTAAAAAAAATTAAAACATAAATAAATAAATAAAAAACAGTAAAACACAGATTCGCCACAATGAGGAAAAAAAAAAAAAATTGAACCTTCTTAAACTATTTACCCAAAAATCTTTGCTACTTTTATAACTTAATATATTAGGTTACTAATTCAAGAAAAACATTTGCACTTGCACAACAACACAAGCACATGCTATGCACAGAGTGGAAGATCATATAAGAGTGAACAAAGTCATATGGTGTTTAAATAAGAAAACAAACAGGAAAATTCAAAATTTACCAATTCAATATCATAGGATTACTGCTTTGTGTCAAAATTAAAAGAAAAATATCCTTTTGCTTTCCAAAAGCAAAGAAAGAGTCTTTGAAAAAACTATTTTTTAAAACACAAAAAAAAGTGAGGTTTTTTTCAAATTGAGATTACCCAAAAACCATATAGTCCACAAAAAGGGAGGGGAAGGCTAATTTAGTAATTAAGAAATCATATCAACTTTAGTGGGGAAGACTAATTTAGTAATTAATATCATTGCCCAATTTTCTTCACACCTTAGCTAAAAAACCCTTCATTGGGGGATGCAGAGGAAAAAGAAATTGTGACTGCAAAATCTATAAAGATGTTCACCTTCATATATCATAATGATCAAAATAAATAAAACCCATTATACAAAATTTAACATTTAAATAAATAAATAAATAAAGCAGCACCTAGTGTTGCATTCAAGTCTTAAAGGTGCAATTTCTTATGTGGATACCTGAAGTGAATCATCGATTATACTATTTTCTAATTCTTTGAAACCGTAAAAGACAAGAAGAACAAAAGGAGGAGACAGGAAATTAACTTTGTGGGGGGTGGGTGTGGAACATAAAATTAGTCGACTAACTTTTCACTGTAAAATCTAAAATAGTAATTTATATTCAATTTAATAATCAATATACAAGTTTAGTAGTTTATAATTCAATATATGCTACAAAATGTGTATCTAATTAAAATTAAACAATCATGAGACAAAATTGACAAAAAGATTTAATACCTTTAATCAACTATGAAATGGGCAAAGTATAATGACTAAGATTAAAAAAAAAAAAAATACTAATAATTTAAAAACAATCATTCAAACTTCAATGAATAAAAATCATCTAATAAAATACAAGTACAACCAAATACATGTTATATTATTTTTATCTATAAATTAATTAAATGATAAATAGAAGTAAATTTTAATAAGGTACATTTATAAATTATAATGTTATATGATATGTTGATTAATTTAAAAACAAATAAATATAAGATAATAAAAGAATGAAAAAAAAAAAAAAGAAAAAAAAAAGAAGGAAAAGAAGAATACCTCTGTACCTAGGAAAGTGGGAATGCATGAATATGCTTCACAATCAAAGGGCCTACACGGCTACAACAAACACAATTGCTTTTGTAGAAAAAATTTTAACCATACACGTGGGTGGTTCTCTAGTTTGCTGCAATATTTATTCACTGTTTACAGAGAACAGAAGCTTTGTTACACTTTACATTGTAAATGACGAAACATAGAGGAAAGTAAAACAGGAAAAGAAAGAAAAAGAAGAAGGCAGAGTTGAGCTGTTGAGAGAATAAGAGTTGAGTTGCCATGCTAGAGATAGAAGTAGTCAGCCAAGAAAGCGAGAGAGAGAGAGAGAGGGAGAGAGAGTTACCTATGTAGAAAAATGTCTGCAATGCGGCGCCTCCAGCCTTCAATATTACCACTGCTGTGCTGCAAGTAAGCCCTAAAAGTGTTAAAATAGCTGTGCATCTCAAAATTCTGAATGTCTGATTATTTATTTATCATTAATTAGATTAGAAAGCCAAAGGTTTGAAGTTTTGAAACTATCTTTGGAACAAAGAGAGGTTGGCGTTAGCAAGCTGAAGGGCTGAAGTTTTGAAACCATGAAACACAGGTAGAGGAAAAGGAGGGGAGATAGAAATGATTGCCGTTAAAGAGTAAAGGATCAACGATTTTCTTTTTAGCAGTATTTTAAAATTATAAGAAAAATTAAGGAAAAAGAATGGTAATAACATGGCTGCTGATGTGGCTCAATGTTCACGGCCTTTGTGGTCATGTAGTGCTTGTTTTTCGATCAAAACAGTTTATCAAGTAGAAAGAGAGTTTTTAGAATGGAAGATAATTACCCTATTGAGACTGTGTAGCTGTCTATGTTTGTTTAGTCAAGTAATAGTAATAGAGAATGTACTCTTTAACAATGCATAATTTGATTATTCATTGAGCTAGTTGTGTGACACAATTAAATTCTGCTGCTTGGAGGGCCTTTCACCAAAAACAATATTAAATATTAGAGGACTTCATCAAATGCTTGGTCTGCATGAACAAAAAGCAAATGTTTAATGAGGTCCTTGACAAGGTTATTTCTAGAGCACAATCTTGGAACGCTAAAATCCTATCCCAAGCTTCCTGAATTATTCTAGTTAAATCTGTCCTAGCATCTATTCCCACCTATACTTCCTCTACCTTCTACCTTTCAAAAAACATTTGTTCCAAAATTGATGTCTTAAGAAATTTACTTGGGGTCACTTTGAGGACAAGAATTCCTTTTTCCCAATGTCCTGGACCAAGGTTTGTAAGCCCAAAGATTGTGCATATATTGAATTCCTTTCACGCATAGTTTGAAGAGTACTAGCCCACTTCTTCTCTCCATCAAATCCTAATAAGCTCTTACACATTCTGCAGTTATAAATTCACCAATTATTATTTTGTGTTTGTAAATTTCCGAACCATTTCTCTTCCTCATCTCTCTCACCTCTTAAACGTATTTCTCCTCTACGGCATTCACACACAGCCTCACATAATATGAGCACCTATATAGTGCAAAAGCTCTCTTCCTGTAGAAATTTAGCTTTGTATTGATCCAAAATGTGAAAAACAATCACTATATTTACCCCAAAAATAAAATTGTTTTTCTTCTTTTTGACTTTTTATTTTTTATTTTTTTAATACCATTCAAAGGGAGAAAACAGGGAGTTTGTTACAAATAGCTGGTCTAGACCAGCATTGGTGAAATGGCATTGTAGTTGCTATATTATAACAACTTTGGGAAAAAAAAGCATCTTCAAAACGAAGCCATTTTGATGAAGGGAAGATAGATCAGCCATCATCGTCCTCTCCTGCTAGTTTGGGTTCCTTTCTTTGTTGACAGTTTGGACCAATCTTCTGCTATTGCTTAGGATCAGTACTTGATGAAAGCCAGCGTTCCTAGCTTTTATAGATGCCTCCACCAGAGCTTCTTGAGATGCCCCATAAGCTGAGTCTGCTTCACTACTAGCTACACCACAAACATAGTCTCCCCCTGCATATTCTTGGCCTCATAAGCATACGCACTCCTCCTTGCTCTCTTCCTCCTGACTCCAGCAATTTTGATCATTAGGTGCTGAGGCCCTGCTAGTGACTGAGTGCCTGAGATTGTCTCCTTAGCATTCCTGTTGATGTATGCATTTTTTGTAGGAGTTTCCTGGTACTTGCAAGAAAGGTTTTGAGCTGTTAGAATTACTTCCATGGGGTTAGGTTGTTTGCCTTCATGAACCACAGTGTTTCTGTGGTTCCAGATTGTCCAAAATGTAGTGAAAATGGCTTGAAGATAAATCATTGACTCAGCCTCCAGTTTTTTGTGTGTGTCTAATAAATTCCCAACCCATTGCTGCACTGAGACATTGGCTAGATCAGGTATGAACAGCTAACAGAGATCCATGCCAGCAAGCTCTAGCAAAAGAGCAAGACAGAAATAGGTGAGTTGTGGCTTCATCTTCATCATTACACAGGGGGCAGGTGCTTTGGGTTGGTATTCCTCTATTTTTTAGACTTAGGAGAGTGGGGAGGCCATCATGCATAAGCTTCCACATAAAGTTGCAGATTTTCTCAGGGGGACTTTTACTTTCCAGATCAGATTATAAACCCATCTATGGACATGATTCTGTCTGAAAGGATTTGTGGGAAGGCAGTGAGAGTCCTCAAGAAGCAGATTGTTGGCATTCTTTTTGACATTTGTTTTCCTATGGCAGAGTCAATGACCGCACCAACTTGGACATCAAACAGTCTTCCATGACCATGAGGTCCATTTCATGCCTCTTCTTCTTCCCTAATTTTTTTTCCCTATGTCAACTGTTCTATTTGAAAATTTCCCTTGGATTGTTCTTTGAATGATTATTCAGGAAATTCGTTGGGATTATTTTGTTTACTATTTTTATATTTTTATTTTTTCTCTTTTGGAACTAACAACTGTTACAGTTTTGAAATTAGTAGCGTTAACCATTGGTAGTTTCATTACATCTTATCAAGCCCTTAGATTAAATAGCATTGGCCTTTGGATTGACCTCTTAGAAATTGCCTACTTATCTGTCAAAATACTTGACTATAAGATTTTTGTGACACTAGGTCTTTGAAAGTGTATTTCTAGGATCCTTTTGACTATTGTGTTTGTTATACTTGAGCTGTAAGGTTTGGATTGATGCTTTAGGAGACAAAGAAAACCTTAAATTTTCAATATGTTAGAACTCCATCTAATTTAAAATTGTTAAGTCCCTTTTAAGTCAAGTTTTTGTGTTTTAAGAATTTGCATGAGCAGTTGGTCTATTGAGAATTACATGAGTTATTATTGCTGGCTTTGACACAAACCTTTTGAGAGCAAAATATCCATTGTATTTTGTGGATAGATGACTTGATTCGAAAATTTTCAATTGGTTAATTCTAATACAAAATGTCCTTTTTAGCTTATTGTATCCATTTCAATAAATCTTCATATTTTATTTATTTTTTCTTGCATTAGTTTTAACATAGCCAATAATATGTTATTGGGACAATTGTTGAATCACTCTGCGTCATCCCTCATCAAGCAATAAATCCCAATGGAAGAAAGCAATAACATATTTTCATGTTGTTTGAACCCGTAACCTGCATTAACATCGAATACATCTGAGTCTACCAGCCTCTGCTGTTTCTAGATGCTATTGTAAATGGGGTAAAACTTGCAACCGATACTTCTATTTTTTTGGTTGGTAGGGTGATCGAAGTGACACGTGGTGGGTCCAAAATTTAATATTAAATTTAGTCCCTTAAAGAGTTAAATGAACTGTTATAAATTAAAATTAGAATTAACTTCTAACCTTGTATATACTTCCTTATAATGCTTCTCAGATCAACTTGAATAAATCAAAGAGCTGAATAAATCGAGAGCCACAGGCACAAAACTTGGTGTTTCATCTACTGCTAAAACAAATGCAAGTGCCAAAAGCAGATAAAGGCTCTCATTACTTCCTCAAACTTATGAGATTCTTATCTTCCTTTTAAGACCCCTCATAAACTTAATAATGGGTACATAATTTGCAATGCATGTAAGCAATCAGGAATGTCTTCAATTGTCGAATATGAGAACTTTCCCATGGGTAGGGTGCATTATATACTTGGTGAATGATAAGATGAATCCTCAAGAAAGTTCATTTATGTGGCTTATTTGTATTTGATGCAACTAGAAACCTTTTCTTTTCTTTTCTTTTCTTTTCTTTCTTTCTTTCTTTTTTTTTTTTTTTTTGTGTGTAGAAACTATATTTTCATATAATTAAGAAATTTAGTGGAATAATGGATATTATAAACAAGTTTGAAAAGCTGAGTTTCTTAAGTAAATGCATGGAATTCTTAGATTTTTAAATTATTCTCAATCAATATATATATAAAAGCAGAGATCTCATGCGGGAGTGTATGAGATCCTGCCATATGGCGCTCTAATATTACATTTAACTTCTTTAACCTCTTCTCATTTACCTTTTTTTATTGTTACCTAAAAGATCGTGTTAATTTTTTATTTTTTATTTTTTATTTTTTACTGTTAGCATTTACATTGTGTAGTGCTACCTAAGACTCCATTCTCTGTCTTCTCTTCAAAAACTTAGCTGTTGTTTCCTCTTCTTCTACAAGATTTAGTCATTTCAAATTGCCAACCTCTTTGTCTTCATCATAATTAACATGGCTATTCTTACGTTCCTGTTTTCATCTATTATAAGTGAAATGAACCTAAGGGTCATTGCCATAATATATTTAAATTCAATTACTATCTCTCTCTCACGTCTTCTCTTCATCAACATTAACCCGTCAATGAGACTGTGCCAAAAAAAGGAGAAAGAAAGATGATTGCTACTCAGAAAAAGAGAAAAAACTTCAAGGCTAAATAAGACATTCACAGATACAAAAGGAGCAATCTTCAAAGGCTAGACCTAACTTGCTTTTAATTGAAGGTTAATCATTCTTCTTCTTTTTAATACGAATATTGTGTCTCTATATTTATGCAATTTTTTTTAATCCCTTTGTTTGTTTATTTTATTTGAAAGATCAACTTTATGAACAGAAAAAGTTGTTGCATGCAATGTGTTTAATCAAATTTCTCTAAGAAAGGTGATTTGTAATCCTTTGATTCAATCTCTTAGAGTGCTACAGTCTTCTATATATGTGGTAATTTGTAAAATTTTTTTATTTAACCAAAATTAAAGTAAATTTCGTGTATAGGTTTTTAGATTTGCTATAAGACTTAATGCTGTTTCTATATTTATCATGAAGTGTGGTTTGTGAGTTTCTTATTCATTTCTTGACTACTGAATATTGATGACAAAACCAGATCTTTATTCTAGACCAAGAGTGAAGACCCTTTCTGCATTTGATGTTACAAAAGAAAAGACTGTGTCTTAATTTGTTGAGAGCCAGGATGATTCTTTTTATGTTCGCAAGCACTAAAAGTTTCTTCTCAAATCAATCTCATAGTGTCAGCTTTTTGGCTTAATAGGTTTCTGTATATGTTCACATACGTTTATGTTTTTGCTTAATGGAGTTTGATAGTTTGACAGCTGAAAGTTTCTTCTAATGATATATGTACTACTCTTCCCAGTTCTTCAAACAGTTTTTGGCTTTTCTTGACATACATCAAATGGGACCCTCCCTAGAGGGTGTTTGTGCTTTCATCGTGACCAAAGATTAGAAACCATTCTCTATTCACTCTCCAAGGTATTTTGTGCTTATAGTCATTTGTTTCATATATATTGATAAACAGTATGATTCTTCCATATGTTCTACAATATTAAAAAGGTCCATTCTCATCTTGATATGTAGATGACATTAACCTACGATGAACTCAATTAACAAGTTCAAAAACTCCTTCAATTTGCAATTAGTTCTTCACATAAATAACATATATGAATTTATATATTTGATAAACTTATATATGCACTCAACGAAATTTGCTTAAATATCATTTTGATTCCTTTGGTACAACCTGCAATTAACTCCAGTAAACCAAGTGTTGGAAAGACCCGTCTCAAGGAAAGAGGCATGTTTACTGACGAATATTTGTATTGGGTTTGTATTGCATAACTGCTGATTTTTCTCTTTGTTTTAATGTGTTTTCATTACATTGTAATCATAACCAGATATTTTTCTTTTCTTACATTGGTTTTTCCTACTGCAATAAGATCCATGTGGTTAGTGGGCAACATTATTCTTAATTATGATGGTTAGGGGACAAAGTTATTTGGTTTTCATAGAAAGTAACATCTCAAAAAAAAAAAAAAAAAAAAAAAAAAAATCTGAAACATTTCCTTTCAAAATTAAATGGATTTTCGGTTTATATGTGGTCTTTTAATGTTATGAATGATCCTAGGTAGATGGATTGGCGTAGAAACTCAAACCGAACTGTGATTATCGATGGCTTGTCAAGGTTAAAAAAAGAAAAAAAGAAAACACTATATTTGTGCTTTGTTTTTGTTTGTTTGTTTATATATATATATATATATATGCTATAATTAAGTTCTTATAGCAAGTGATGTGCTATAATATATGTACAACATTCTCCAAAATTATATTGCATAAAACATTATAACATTATCCGTGCATCGCACGGGCAACTTACTAGTTTTATTTAATGGCATGTCATTTTATGTTCATGTGTTTCATATATCATCCAATGATGGGTAAACAAAATTAATGGGTAAGGAAGTTTAAGTGAGTAATCATTTTTTCTTATTCTAGAATTCCTAATGCATGTAGAATGGTCAGGAGGAAGAGAAATAAGAAGAATGGTGTGGGTGGTGGTACAATCATGGTCCCCTGGTCCTATGCTGATGGAGGTTTAAGAACGTTCTTCAAACTTAGGTACTGCCTTTATTTCTCTTTTTAAAAATTTAAAATTCTGGAGGGTTTTGTATGATTGTTGAAGTTGGAAAAGTGAGATAAATGGGTTTATTGAGATTTGAGGATCAGTTAAATGATGGAACTTGCATATGTTCTTTTCAAGAGAGAATATGCTATCGATTTTTTGTTATTTTGATGTGCAGGTTATTTTATTTTCTTGAATATAATTCTTTTGAAGTTCCTCACATTTGATGACCAATTCATGGACATATTTGGGCATAAGGCTCTTATTCGTAGTTGGAACTAAATTTTTGGAATTTGAAAATTTCCTCTTTATTTTTAAGTGAGTATTCCCCATTGCGTTTTAAGCATTTGTAAAATGTAGAATAAAAATCAGTTAATGTGACTTCTCACTAAATAACTAATTCACCTACTAACTTGGCTCCCCATAATTTTTATTTTCCACAAGTGATTAGTATTTTTTTTATTTTTAGGAAAGCCCTCCCTATAATTTTTATTTTCCACGAGTGATTAGTATTTTTATTTTATTTTTAGGAAAGCCATCATGTTATGTATGTATTTGTCTTCTTTATTTGGTTATTAGAAAGGATTATAACAATGTCAAAGAGGAGTTGATTAGAAAGGATTATAACAATATTAATGGAATATTGTATTTTATGTGCTTGATTTTATTGTAAAAAGGAGTTGCTTGTTCCATTCAGATTATTGTTACACTACAAGAATTTTATTGTATTATTATTGTTACACTACATGAACTTCATTATAAAAGGGAGCTGCTCGTTCTATGCACTGTTTTCAGTCATTAACCAGTTGTTGTAAACCCAGTCACTCTAAAAAATTCATCAAAACCATGCTACAATAGAGAAGGTAAAATTCTTAATGGTGGCATAAAACTATTTAGTCTGTTTTCTTAGATAAGAGTTTGTTGCATTTAGTTTATTATATGACACACACATGCATATGTTGCTATTAAAAATATTGATTTACATGTTGACATCATGTACACATGGCACTAAATTACTGTGATAATAAGAAACCCACGTCCACTTGAAATTTATTTCCAACCATTGAACTACTATGCTAAATGACATTCCTTCAGAACTTTACCTGTCAGTAGTTCAACTGCCTGTCAATGTATATCTGCCCTTCTGTGATACATCCAGTAAGATCGGGAGTTGGATGCATAATGTCTGAGCAAACAAAGAAATCAATGTTCAAGATTAAAAAAAAAAAAAAAAATCCATGTTCAAGATTTTTTTTTTTTTTTTGGGTGTAAATCAATATTCAAGAAATGATTTGTCATTAAAACAAGATTGAAGAATAGGTGAGATGATTTGAGAATGAGAATCCATTACCATCATTAGGCAATGCTAAAATCAGAATTTGTGTAATGGAGCCTTTCCGCCCTTCAATTCTTCCAGCACACTCGCAAATTGTTTCCAAATCAGTATACGTATACCCAGGATACCATGCCTTCCTTGCACTTCTTGACAGGCACTAGAGACCTGCACAGTAGCAATCAATTGTTTGTGTCAAGCAAATTGTTTTAGAAAACTTTTGAGGCTCTTACAGACTACTCAAAATACTCTGAACAAACAAAAAAGTTTTTTACTTTCAAATATACTAGGAAGCCATGTAAATTTTGCAAATATAATATATATTTCTCAAGTATTAGAACCACAAAAAGATGTTGAAGGATGTACAGGCAACTTCATGCATCCATACACTGACCTCTGTTTTTTTCATAAATTATAGTATATGGCACAGCCCCGGTGCAAATTAAGGAGTAAAGATTTTACATTACCTCACGAAGAGTATCAGCATAGGAACTCATATTTGTAAGTATGACAAGAACATTCTTCCCACATTCATAAACCAAATATTCAGCAGTAGTAAGAGCTATACGAGGAGTGGTAATATGTTCAATTGTAGGGTCATTTTCCTGTAAAAGAGCACATTAGAGGACACAGTTTATGAATGCAATTCAGACACTGTAATTTGCCCTATTTTCATTCTATAATATTAAAAAATAATCAAAATTTCTTTTTATTATGTTTAATTTTGACTCATTTGAATTAATAAATGCCTTTGTTTAATTTATTATCGACAATTAATATTAAATGTACTCACCAATCTAAAGAAAAATATTCATTTTGTAAATTAATATTATGCTAAAATGTAAAACTCACTTTCTAAGTTTTATTCGTTTCAGTCCTTTGATTTTTTTTTTTTTTTTTTTCATTTCAGTCGTCAATATTTCAGTCATTTGATTTTTTTTTTTTTTGCCACAATTAACTTGTAAAAAAGACATAAATTATTTCTCTTTTCCATAAAAAAATCCAAACTATTGTCACACGTGGAGCATACCCTTCGACTTGAGTTTTGCCCGCAATCCAATGACACCCTCAACAATTATTCACCAAATAAATTGATTACAACGTTTTTTGTTTTGCCATTTGGTAGTAGCAATGTGGAGTAATCTCATCCCTTAGATTTTGTTGTTTTTAATGTATCCCCTTCCATGGAGCTAATCTTATTTTTTACGTTTGGATGGTAACATGATCTTGTATAAGATCTTCGTCTGAGAAGTACATAAGCACAGGAATAATATTTCAGGCCAGGCTCCAAGCCCATAAGCAGCAAACCTGATCTTAAATCCATGGCAGGCAAGGTAAAAAAGAACGCGTCTAGCATAACAGCTCAACGTCCATACAAAAGCCATAAGTTGTAGTAATCATTTTTCAAGCAGTGAACGTCCAACGTTCACCGATGATCCGAGCTTTATACCATCCGCTCATATAATCAAAGAGAAGCTGGCAACCAGCAAAGGACGCCAAAACCATTTAGACAATCAATAAAAAGGCAGTAATTGTCCTACAAATGTTAACACCTTATATTTTGATAGCAAATGGCAATAACAACTTGATGATAAATCTGACCTCTTTTTACAATCTTTTATCTATTGGCAATTCATATGCCAGACCTAAGGACAGTATCATACCAAAGCTTCTCTCTCTCTCTCTCTCTCTCTCTTTTCCCCCCAATCCCCAAGAAAAACTCAAAGACATGCAAATGCCATCTTCTCACTGCACATCCTTAATCCATAAATCCTATCTGCTATCAGGGAACTTAGCCTCGTGTGCCTGGGGCACCTGCATGCATTTGTAGAATTTACTTGTAGTTTTACTATTAAGGACTATGTATTAAAATAAATAAAATAAAATGAAGTGAGAAATTATAATTACCATATAAGTTGCAGTAATCATCTTTCCAGCAAACCATCTACCATGGAGAGCACGTTGTGCGGCAACTGCACCTTGTGTATTTTCAAATCGCAAATAAAAAAAACCAGAACGTTCCTGTAATCATAAATACTACTACAACGACAACAACAACAAAGAGTCCCAAAAGGGGGGGGGGGGGGGGTGTGGAAGAGGAGGTCCTTCAATAATAAACATTCACTTGGAACACCAATTGTATCAACAGTTGGCAAAGTAGCAATGGGAACTTGAAGACCTGAACCACCAAGTCCAGCAAGAGCAGGAACAAGGGGAGTAATCGGAGATACTGCAGGTGCAGCTCCTAGAATAGGCACTGTTGGTAAAGTAAGGCCTGTGCTATTGAGCCGGTGGAACCAGCAACGCTGCAAAAGAAAGGAGGAAAATGTAAGAAGAAAGAGGTCAATTTCAATATACCACAACAAACTAGGAAGAGAAAAACCTAGATCCAGAGCCACAGCGGTCCAACTTCTACATGAGAAGTGCTCGAGATCGTGCATTCAGAGACTGAGAATTAAAAGAAGAATTGTGTTAGCTTGGCCAATAATTAATTTGAGAGAAATAAATAAAAACACAAACAAAAATTTGTGAATAAAAGACCCACCAGAAATTCAAGAGAGAGAGAAAGATTGTTAATTGATAACTTACAGAAGGAAAATGTAAAACTTACTTGAAAATGCAAATGAAAGAAAAGGAGAAATAGGCTCAAAAACTAAAACTTTTAAGATATCAAAATTATTGTTGACATAGAATCAATTAAGATTAACATAAGGTCATGATACCTTTTTTTCGTGACATAACAGCAACACCAAAAACATGCTTAGGTAATACACGCTTTAGACATGTAAGAACAATCAAACACCTTAGAATTTGATTATCAAGATTGATTATCAAGCCTTAGACTTTCAATCAACTTCAACAAGGAGAAAGAATTTTTATTATTTTTATATTATAAAAAATAAAAATAAAAAAGAGAAAATGGAGGTATAACTAACCAAGCCACCTCCTTCATCATCATCAAAATCACCAGAATTTGCTCCAACATCTTTCATTCCAGCTTGATCAGTAAGAGCTGAAACCTGAACTGGAAAAGAAAAGAAGGGGGAAAAGGAGGAGAGAAGTCAGGTAAAAGATCATATTCAAAGTAGAAGAGCCTATAATAAGAATTTTTGGTACAGCATACACCATTCATTCATGCAGCACTGACAGAAGAAGAAGCCATCAAGTTTTATACAGAAGCACGTGCCAAGTTACTAAAGACCAGTAACAGGGCAACACAGGCATTCAATTGTTTGATTTGAAAGCATTGATCTTAGAAAGGACTCCAGATCACCAAGCAAAACTCTTTGAAACTGTTGTATTAACTAATACGCTGCTACAGAAAGTAGCAGCGTAAAATATGTGAAATGACAAGAAGCTAGTAATAAAACAATTTTGTACACTGTTGTTTCAGACTCAGTGCATTGAAAGATTGAATGGCAATACCTTGATAAGCCGACCCGCAATCTCCAACTGTTGATTCAGACTCAGTGCATTTCTAGCATCTTCAAGATGTGCAAACTGCAATAAACAACTAATTCAATTTGCCTACTAAATCAGGAGGAACCTTGGTGTGCATATAATATGCCATCTAGAACATCAGTAGAGCCAAGAACACCATATTAAGATATTATACCAAGTGATTTAGATACAAGCTGTATGTGATGTTGAAGCCAATTATCAATCTATAAGAGTTAAGGACTAATTATATCATTCAAAGCTTCTCATGTAGTTAAGCATGCAAAACTGTGTTGCATAGAAATTTTAAGTGCTGCATTTTCAAGCAATTTCACAAATGTTTCACAAATAGTACTCACCTGGACAAAGCCATATCCATTGCAATGTCCAGTTTCATCAACAGGCAACTGCACCAGCTCTACTTGACCAAATGCTTCAAAAACCAGTTCAAAATAAAAGCAATGGATCAACAGAATCTAGTAAAGAATAAACATATCAAGAATCCAAAAAGTAGTAACAATCTGATACAGACACTTGATGCAGGTCCCAGATCACATGGCTAGATGTTGAAAGCCCGTGTCAGCCCAACTGATTAAAAAATCCTATTTAATTTAGGGATACAATTTTAATTACTTGTATTGTAATTTGCTTATTTACTTTCCAACTTAGTTCAGGTATTCATTTCATTTTCTTTCTAGATTAGTAGAATTATTTTTATTAGTCCGAATAATTTTCTTTCAGTGTTAAGTTGGTTAGTTTAATTTAAGGACACCTAGAGTTCAGCGTTATTGACAATTGGCATGCTTAATAAAATTTCTTTTGGAACATTTCCAATGGTTTGGTGCTGACTCCAGCCAACACTAGGTGCCAACTCCTAGTTTTTTACATTTTCTTCTTTGTTTCTTTAATTGTGATTTTATTTGTCAGTGTTTGTTATGCATCAAATTTGGTATCAGAGCTAGGTTGTTCTGTCTCAATGACAAGGCATGATTACCATAACATAAGAAAAATAAATCAAGAAAACCAGTGAGAAGACTAAAGGGAATCTTTATAGCTGAAAAATCCTCTCACACTCAACTATAAATAAAGAATTTATAAAAAAAAAATGTAAAAACAACAACAAAAGCATATGATTGTAACAAAAAATCCCACACAGGTTTACCACATTGCAACCTGCCTTAAGGTTAGCCCAGATTCTTTTCTTCTTCTGATGGTTTTACCATGACTAGTTGACCGAGAAGAGGAAGACCACAGAGTACTATTGCCATAGGGACTGACATTGCATCATAGAACTCAATATAACTGCCAATAGAAACAATTTTAGTATAATCATAAGAATTTCACATATAATAATACTACAAGCCCAGACACAGTACTAAATTTAATGAGTACCAACTTAAAAATATTTCACTTCCCTTCAAACCAATCACCCCAGGAAAAAGATTAACATTGTATCACAATATATCTAATATCTAAAATATTCTACTGCAAGAAACTAGGGTCCTTGCAGATCACTTTTCCCAAGTTCCAATCAGAACTTTTCCCCTGAATGATATAAATCAAAGGTGAACATAATATGACAACATTCATTCTGCCAGATTTTGGACTGGTGCCACTCATGTTTTATCCTAGCTATGGCAAACAGAACATTCCATTTATTTTCATAGACTATTTTTTTTCTGTTTACAATACAGATGGATCTCCAAACCTATGTGGTACAAATTTCTGCAAATCCCATATCTACGGCAGTAGAAGGTTTACTTTCTTTAATGAAATAGCTTCATTTATTGAACTGAAAAACAAAAAATGTAGCAGCAATTTTAGGATTTAATACAAAATGAAATTTCCAAAAATTTAACATTTATTGGTTATGCTTATGTATTTATCTATGTAGGATTCAGATTTTCTAAAGTTCCTAGGGTACTTTACCAAATAGATTTCTTTTAAAACATACCCATCTATGTATGTATGTGAACTGCAAAACAATTTCAACTAAGATGTATTCAGGGAAAATAAAACATACCCAACTCCCTTGGATCGTCTTGAATTGCGGTCCATTATAAGGCGTACGTCTCGATCTCAAACCTGAAAATTGTGCTCTCCAGATATTAGAAAGATGAGAGACAAAGAAACAAGATAACAAATTACTTTGGAGTGTGAGGAAAAAAGAAAAATCAACTCATAGAGCAACATTCCTCAACACTTAAGGGTGGATTTGAGCAACGGATAGAATTAAATACAGAGTTGAAACTGAACACTTTCTGCCTCATTTTACAACATGTCAATTTGCTTTACGTAAAATCCACCCAAAATTGATCATTGCCTAAACAAGTGGGGGGTCACTAACACCAGATTTTGTTTGTGTGCATTCAACCAAGGCAAATGTCAAATTTGAGAAGTAGGATGGCAAAATGGTAAAACAGGTTAAAGAGATTCAGGCCCATTTTCTTGAAGAGACAGAATATGTTAGCTCCACAGATGCACAAACTGCTAGTGAGAACCCTACAACTCCTCCTTTACCTAGTCTACAATAGTTGTTTTTTCTATTCATTAAGTTACACATGCACCCAGAGGATTTTGACTTTTAAACCTATGATCTTGCCATCCATCACCATCTTTTAGGGATAGCTAAATATAATTATATAAACTATGAACCCCCAAAAAAAAAAAAAAGGGCAAATACCAACCTTGCCAGCCTTTGAGAAGAACTCATACACATATCTTTCATTTGCCTTCAAACAAATCTTCAAAATAGTAAGCCAAGATAATAAGTCAGACCTCAAGTTGTCAAAATTAACAAAAATAATACATATGCCAAATGCATTTGATTACCTGGTAAGCAAATATGGTCCTCTGATCCCGTTCAGGGTCAGCCTCTGGTTCAGCCACTTCCTCCTTTTTCTCTTTATATCATCTGCAAGGAATGAAAAAATGTGAAATATAGACCCAAAAAATTCACCAACTGATAAGTTTGTCAAGGAATAATTCTTAGGGAAAAAACAAGCTGAGCCAGAACACTCTTAAAGTGAAGAGTAACATAGACATTATTTTACTCCTTGCAAAAAAAATGTATATGTATTTAATGTGGCAAAATTGCCTTGGATTGCAAACGAAATTGAAGAAAAGAACAATCCCAATATGGCAGCAAATTATTCTCCACTATGCGTAAAATGGCCGAACCCAAGTATAGTCCTGCAAGGAACTACACAAAGTTAACATGAAATTACCAATGCAGGCAGATTCAGAAATTTAAAGATTGCTTCATCTTAAGATTTGATAAGGACCAACCTGGAGAAAGACGTGGCAATTAAAGGTAATAAAAACATTGGGACCAATGCAATCATAAACGGAAGCAGCATCATGTTGTATTGATGGCAGTACCCAAGGCCCTAATTGCATTAACTTGGAACCTGTTAAAAGCTTATATTTCCACACAACAGATTGAAAAAAATTGAGACCTTAAAAATTAGGTCTACAGTCCGATATTCGTTTGTAAACCCATACTTTTGACATGATCACATTATACCCAGGTAAGACAAAAAAAAAAAAATTGGAAATACACAATCCAATCAGTTCTTGGTAATGATTATAGAGAAAGCTTGGGTTGTAGGGTCTCATCATTGGGAAAGCTAGATAAATAAGACACCATTCACAAATTGTATAAAGTTTCTTGTCAGAAAATGTAAGTACTTGTAAAGAGAGTATGAATGGGCAAAGAAAATTATGCAAGATATCCAAAAAAGTCTCTTCAAAAGCAATGACTACCGAGAACAGATATCAATTCCATAGTTACACTTAAATTCAATCAAAGCATTGCTAACAGTGAACAAGACTTTGAAAAATACATAAATAAGGAAACTACAGGTCATCTAAAACCAAAAACTTCAAGACATGAAATCAAACATATCAAAAATAAATTAATATATAATATATGCAAAAGAATAATGGCAATGGCTTAGCCCAAACAACATTCTATTCCCCACAGGCATCAGAAGATGAAGTGCTTCTCATAAGCAAAGCTCATCACTCCCTCACCAGCATTTCTGCAACAGAATAAATACAATTATGCTACTGAGTTTAAAGGTGGAGGATAGCAAAAATCATAACATGACATCACCACCACAGTCAAAACCTCTAACATCAAAACCCCCAATCTTGCAATGCAAGCTTTTAGAGAGATTCCAGAAACTTCAAGAGAAACATTAAAAACCCATGACCTGTTCCTGTGCCTGGTCTAATTGCCAGAAAGACCATCTGAAGATTGCTCTACCATATCTGCAAGTTCCCAGAATCTAATGTTCAATATGCAGAATTTTTAATACTATTAAGTAGCATAAGTAACTATATTAAACTCAAGTACTACCAGTCAGAAAATTTAATTACATAATTGTATAAACCCCGTTATACTAGCGAGAATTATACTTGGAGGAAAGAATGAACCCCCCCCCCCCCCCCCTCTTCCTTAAAGAAAAAAGAAAAAAACAAAAGAAAGTAGTTGTCAAACACAAAACATCTGTCTACCTTGCTGGACATAGAACTAATGCTAAATAAAAGGTGAAAAAATAAATTGGGCACCTGGACTTCAAAGTAAGAGGACAAACTGTTTCCCAACCAACTGAGCTTACAAATATGCAAGTAGCTGCAGAGGCTTCCATCCACAGCATTAAATGCTTACAATTTTTTATGTCAAGTTAAATTCAAAACACCCCCAGAGTGTCCTACATACTAACTTCCACATATCAAAGTAACTAAGGAACAGAAAAGGCACATTGCAACAGATAAGGAGTAGACCAGGCCTTACCTCACTAAAAATATGTTAGCATCGATTTTCCATTAATATAAACCCAAATTATGACTCAAGAATGTGGACTAGGTTGCCTCTCAACCACTCAAGATATTCTCATAAAATGGATCGAATGGTACCAACCAACCACCTTTGCCCCAATTCTCAAATTAACATGCTGCATAGAGAAACAATGTCATGTGAACAAAAGCATACATGCCAACAACACAAACACACCACCACCCCCCCCAAAATATATATATATATATATAAATAACTCTGCATCACACAAACATCTCCTCTCTAGGGCAGGTAAATGTTATATAACTGCAACGCAGTGACCACAGTTAATTACAGAAAATATCACACAATGGAACCCCACCTCAAAATATAATGAAGTGTGTTTGAACAAGAGTGAGGAAGACCAGCAGATTATCCTTATATGCAAACCAGATGTCCATAGCATAAAACAAAGGAAGCTTTCTGTGCAATGATGCATGACACACACCCCTTAATCAAGGCCTATCTTTAAGCCTTAATAATGGAATCCAAAAAAGTACTTGCACCATCAGTACAATAACATTCTCAAGCATGACTCATGCATTGAGAACTGAAACCAGCTGCAAATTAAGTACAAGCTTTGATTTCAAATCACTGATACAAAAATTGGGAAAACCACTATTCCATCTTCTGTCTAATACGTTACTCATCAAGACAACTGACCTATGCGCTCTCACTTTTGGGTAAAAAACAGAGAAGGGGAAACCAACTTTCTATAATATCTATATGCATACCCAAGGTCAATATACTTAGATATTTAGAGCACTGTAGTAAGGTGCCAACATATTGAACCTACCTCTATCTTGCTCTATTAGACTTGGAGGTCGCAAGTCACAACCACTTAGACTTTTTAAAATAATATTTATTTAATTTTTTAAATTAAATTTTTTATTTAAAACTCTCTTTTTAATATAAAAGTTTTATATTTAAGTTTGTTAAGAGCAATCGAATTACTATTAATACTTGTATGATAGAAAAATGACGACATTTTAGTTAACAAATTCTAAAATTCACACACATAAAGTTATGCAAAATTATGTAAAAATACGTACTTATTATAATAATCATGTAAATTTAGCCTAGCTCTATTATTTTTTTATTCTTGCTTTACATATCTTGAGAATGAAATAAATGAGGGGATGATAGTTATTGTGTGCGTGACTAAATATAGAAAATTAAGAAATTAAGAAAACAATGATATTTTAATAAAATGTAATGTAAAATAAATAATTTGACGTAAGGTATTTTGAAAAGTGAGTATAAAAAATATAAAAAACAAGTTCTTATTTTAAAATAGACATAAATTTTTGCAGGAGCTAATGCAAATGCTCTAATATCTACTTCTCAATTGATTATAAGACAAATCCATTTAATTTCATTATATGCATAAAAGATTTTAATTTTAAAAAAATTTATTTTGATGAAACAAAAAATGCACTAGGAAAATAATTTAATTTTGTTATATAGTCAAATATTATTATATGAAAATTTTTTCAAATTTTTTTTAATGTTATTATGATTATTATTGCCCTTATAATATTTTCATTATATTATTTCTTTATCTTCTAATTCGGTTTTGATAAGATTTTCAAAAAAACCCCTCAATTTTGACAAATTCTCATTGACTTGTGAGCTTTCATATAAATTTTATCTTATATTATTATATTCCTAGTAATAGATTAATCAAAGGATCCTATGTGATAATCAATTAAAATTTCTAGATTTACCTTTTTTTATATCTATGTCGATATTTATACTAGACATTTCTAATTAAAAAATATTTATAACTGAAAGAAATACATTCTATAAGACAAAAAGTTATGATTATGATAAAATAGAATAAATTTAAAGCGTATGACAATATGATGCAAAATCTCAAATACACTATTACAACTTCACTTCATAATATAATTGGCCCATACCAGTGGTTTCAAATTGACAAAATAAAGACAAAATTAATATATGATAGATTAGAAGGAAAGTTGAAATTTTATTAAGAGAGAGTTTGTTTGGCATGTTACCATACAATTAAAATTGACAATCTATTGTGTGGGTCCTACAAGAGATCAACTCACAAATATTAAAATGATTTGGTATAGTCAATTTTTTTTGTGAAACAATATAATATTTTAATTGGGTTGGATATCTATGTAAAAATTGTAAATTATTACATTAATAATAATTAGTTGTATTAATTTTTAATTTTTAGTTGCAATAGAGATTTTAATAATATATTTTATGTGTTCGATGATGTATTATACTATTATACAAAATTTTCCCATACATCACAAGTTAGTGACCATCCCTTAAAAATTGAGATCAAAGCACAATATATGAGAAAATCGATGATATATTAAAGTCAAAACACAATCAAAATTCAATTGAGCTTCTAACTATAGTCTAAAGTATCCATTTTAACTTTCTTAATTTTAATGCCAAGTGACCCATTTATGATACTCAATGAGAAAGCTGAGATGACCAATTCATTATTATTCTTTGCTTGATGACCATTTCATTATTACTATTATTGAATATTTTCGTGTGCAAGGCATAAATGACCATTTCATTATTACTTTCTTCTTCTTCTTCTTCTTCTTCTTCTTCTTTTTTTTTTTTTTTTTTTTGCTTCACGACCATTTCATTATTGCTATTATTGAGTCTTTTTTAGTTTTTTTAGTTTTTTTTTGTCATTTAATTTTGATATATTATTATTATTTAATAAGTTTTTTCAATTGGTTGCATTGATGTCAAGCTTATGATGAGCTGGTAATAAATACAAACAATTCAAGTCTAAATCTTGGATAATTTTCTTTTAGCCTTTTTTGCTTTAGTTAGTTTTCCATACAAATTAATTAGATTGTTCATATTTTTGCTATAATTTTTTCTCTAAACTAATGAGCATATATATTTTTTATGTTGTTTCAATTCAGATACTTTGTATACGAAGATCTTGGACATAAGAAATTGTGATGAAGTTGAATGATTTGTACCTATTCTCATCCAATTTTGGAGATACTATTAGACCAACTTGTTCTTTTATTTTGTATTGTATTTAGTAGAATTTCACGAATAGTGTAGTATCTAATAGTGATTTTTAAAATTATATACGTAATAACAATGTAATGAGAAAAATTATTTTAGTATCTCCAAATATCCTAACTAAACTAATGTCCTATATGTTTAATAACTATGCACAGATTACATACTAGTTTTAGTAATGTGGATGGTGAGGTAGTGGGTTCAAGACCCACTAGGAGTACTGTTTGAAACTTGGTAATAAAGTCGAGGACGTGTTTTTATTGGTAATAAAAATTTTAAAGCATCACACCATATCCTAAAAGTTTTGCTAAATTACCACTTTCTCACAAATCACCAAGCTTAGCCTTCAACCTAAGATGAACGGATGTTGAATGTACATACACTCAAAAGGCATAACACTCACATACTAGGCAACTAAATGGACTTTGCAACGGATACAAGCACAAACCAAACTAGAGTGTTAGATTCTGCCACAACTAAGAAATAAACATAGATAAGAGAAAAGTGGAGAATCATTCTAGATCAAAATAAATGAGAGAGAGTCCTTATGTACTGTTTTCAGTCAATAACCAATTTTTGTAAACCCAATAATTTATAATTCATGACATCAATTGTAGAAATCTCATTCTAAATCGTCTCCTCTAGATAGATTTTCTCACTAGCGTTGAAGAAAACGTTTACGATATCAATTTTTGTTTTCAAAGAAATTGTTCGTGGTCCAAAGAAATAAAAAGAGTGGGATTGGACCCCCAAAAAAAAAAGCCCAAGGCTTGCACAACTTTGCTTAGCTTGAAATCAGTACTAATTGAATGAATTATGATTATTAAAAAAAAAAAAATTTCTTCACCCAGTGAAATTAAGTACTAATAAATTCTTTTATTATTGCATATACGTTCGGTATGCTAAAAGGCCTAGGCTCACTGAGTTTTTATTATATAAATCCTCATATCTCTATCTTTTTTCCTTCATTGTATCTCTCTAGCTGTTTCTGTATCTTTTTCAACAATGGCTCCCGCTAAAGACGACGGGTTTAAGAAACTCGAACACTTATCACTCGTCTCCAAGGTCTGCTCTGAACTCGAAATGCATTTAGGATTTGGAGACAAAGTTCTCGCCGAGTTCATCACCGACTTGGGCCGACACTGCAACACCGTCGTCGGATTCGACTCCAAACTGAAAGAGAACGGCGCTGAGTTGCCCGATTACTAGGCCGGAGACGGGTGAGAGGCATCTAGCACATAAGTTTAGAGGTTTTGGTTTATCATCGGCATATGAAGAAGGATGCTTATGGTCATTAACAATCCCTTAGCTTTGGACAGAGGTCGAAGCTGTCGATTGAGGAACAGAGGCAGAGCTTGCCAATCTATAAATTAAAGAAGGAACTCATTCAGGCTGTGCATGAAAATCAAGTCCTAGTTGTAATTGGTGAGACTGGCTCAAGTAAAACAACTTGGGTAACTAAATATCTAGCAGAAGCTAGATACAAAACAAAGGGTAAAATCGGCTGAAGAGTTTGGTTGTCAGTTGGGTGGGGAAGTTGGATATGCTATTCGATTCGAAGATTGCACTGGTCCAGATACTGTCATCAAGTACATGACTGATGGTTTGCTTCTTAGGGAAATTTTGATAGATGGTAACCTTTCTCAGTACTCTGTTATTATGCTCAATAAAGCACATGATAGGACTATACACACGGATGTTCTTTTTGGATTACTCAAGCAACTAGTGAAACGAAGACCCGACCTTCACTTGATTGTCATGTCTACAACACTGGATGCAAAGAAGTTTTCAGGGTATTTCTTTAGCTATAATATATTTACAATTCCTGGTAGAACATTTCCTGTAGAGATACTCTACCCCAAACAGCCGGAAAGTGATTAGTGATTACCTTGATGCATCCCTACTTACTATGCTACATACCCACTTGACAGAACCTAAAGGAGACATCCTTCTCTTCTTGACTGGTCAGAAGGAGATTGATTTTGCATGTCAGTCTCTTCATGAAAGGAAGAAGGGCTAGGTAAAAATGTTCAGGAATTGATTATACTACCGGTTTATAGTGCACTTCTAAGTGAAATGGGGAAGAGGAAAGTGGTAGTAGTTACCAATATCACTGAGGCATCTTTGACGATTAATTGATGGTATCTATTACGTTACTGATCCTGGGTTTTCAAAGCAGAATGTGTATAACCCGAAGCAAGGGATTGATTCGCTTGTCATAACTCCTATTTCATAAGCTTCAGCCAAGCAGCGAGCTGGTCGTGCTGGGCATACGGGGCCTGGGAAATGTTTTCGCCTCTACACCGAGAGTGCATACCTCAATGAGATGTCCCCTACTTCAATTCCTGAAATACAGAGGATAAATCTTTGGTTAACTATGCTTACCATGAAAGCTATGGGGATAAATGATCTTCTGTCTTTTGATTTCATGGATCCGCCTTCACCCCAAGCTCTCATTTCTGCCATGGAACAGTTGTACAATCTAGGAGCTCTTGATGAGGAAGGGCTTCTGACCAAATTGGGCCAGAAAATGGCAGAATTTCCTCTTGAACCACCATTATCTAAGATGCTGCTTGCCAGTGTGGACCTTGGATGCAGTGATGAGATTTTGACCATCATTGCAATGATTCAAACAGGGAATATCTTCTAAAGTCCTAGAGAGAAACAAGCGCAAGCTAATCAGAAGAAGGCCAAGTTTTTCCAGCCAGAGGGAGACCATCTAACATTACTTGGGGTTTATGAGGCTTGGAAAAGTAATAACTTTTATGGGCACTGGTGTTTTGAGAACTTTGTTCGGTATAGATCCTTGAGAAGGGCAAAGGATGTGAGAAAACAGCTCCTCACTATCATGGATAAATATAAATTGAACGTAATGACTGCAGGGAAAATTTTTACAAAGATCCAAAAGGCGATTACTGCAGGTTTCTTTTTCCATGCATCTAGAAAGGATCCACAAGAGGGCTATAGGACCCTAGTAGAGAACCAACAATTCTATATACATCCAAGCACTACTCTTTTCCAGAGGCAACCTAACTGGATCATCTACCATGAGCTGGTGATGACTACAAAGGAGTACACGTGAGAGGTCACAGATATAGATCCCAAATGGCTCGTGGAACTGGCACCTAGATTTTTCAAGGTGGCAGATTCTACAAAGTTGAGCAAGCGAAAAAACGACAAGAAATGATTGAGCCACTATATGACAGACATCACAAGCTGAATTCTTGGCGTTTGAGCAAATGCCATGCTTGAGATGTCTCGATGTCATTCATTTGGATTATGGGTATTGCTGTAAATTGGAATGGTGCTATTTGCATGGTTGTCCCTCGTTATTTGATATGGTGCATTCGGCTGGGGAGAAATAACCGGCACTTAGAGGCTTCAGAAAAAGCAATTTCAGATCTTAAACTATTCTTTTTAAGATCTTTAGGACTAGGTTGTAGTGTAAGGTTTTGTTCTTTTGTTTCAGTTCATGGTTTAATGGAATTTTGTACTTTATGCGCTTGATTTTATTGTAAAAGGGAGCTACTAGTTCTATTCAGATTATTGTTACACTACATGAATTTTATTGTATTATTATTGTTACACTACATGAACTTCATTGTAAACGGGAGCTGCTAGTTTTATGCACTGTTTTCAGTCATTAACCAGTTGTAAACCCATTCACTCTAAAAAATTCCTCAAAACCATGCTACAATAGAGAATGTAAAATTCTTAATGATGGCATAAAACTACTAGTTTGTTTCCTTAGATACAGTTTGATGCATTTAGTTTATTGTGTGACACACACACACACATATGTTCCTATTAAAAATATTGTTTTACATGTTAACATCATGTACACGGCACTAAATTACTGTGATAATAAGAAATACACATCCCCTTGAAATTTATTTCCCACCATTGAACTACTATGCTAAATGACATTCCTTTAAAACTTTACCTGTCAGTTGTTCAACTGCCTGTCAACGTATATCTGTCCCTCTGTGATATATCTAGTAACTAGTAAGATCTGGGCATAATGTCTGAGCAAACAAAGAAATCAAAGTTCAAGATTTTTTTTTTTTTTTTTTTTTTTTTTTTTTTTTGTAAATCAATGTTTAAGAATTGATTTGTCATTAAAATAAGATCGATGAATAGGTGAGATGATTTGAGAATCCATTACCATCATTAGGCAATGCTAAAATCAGAATTTGTGTAATAGAGCCTTTCCGCCCTTCAATTCTTCCATCACGCTCATAAATTGTTTCCAAATCAGTATACATATACCCACGATACAATGCCTTCCCGACACTACTTGACGAGCAGCAGAAACCTGCACGGTAGCAATCAGTTGTTTGCGTCAAGCAAATTGTTTTAGAAAGCTTTTGAGGCTCTTACAGAGTACTCAAAATACTCCGGACAAACAGCAAAGTCTTGACTTTCAAATATACTTGGAAGCCATGTAAAAATTGTAAATATATTATATACAAGTATTAGAATCACAAAAAGATGTTGAAGGATGTACAGGCGACTTCATGCATCCTGACACTGACCTTAGGTTTTTTCATAAATTACAGTATATGGCACAGCCCCGGTGCAAATTAAGGCGTAAAGATTTTACATCACCTCATGAAGAGCATCAGCATAAGAACTCATATCTGTAAGAATGACAAGAACATGCTTCCCACATTCAAAAGCCAAATGTTCAGCAGTAGTAAGAGCTATACGAGAAGTGATAATACGTTCAATTGTAGGGTCATTTTCCTGTAAAAGAGCACATCAGACGACACAGTTTACAAATGCAATTCAGACACTGTATTACTTAACTCATAAAAGAACAAGTACGTCAAAATATGGTCCATATGCAGATTTAAAATTATACCAGATTCAGAAAGAGAGTCACACTCTCCATAGAGCCATTTTCCTTAAAATCACATTTGAAAACTGTGAAGTCTCCATATTTACACCCATAGCTACAAATACAATGGAAATATTGTCCTCTTCTGCATACTGTAAATTAATAATGTAGGTCAGCATAATCACTTAAAAGTGAGGGGGGAAGAAGTCAACAGCAAGAAGATAAGAGACATAGTAACACAAGTGGTGATGTAAGAAATAATTAACTCAGTGAATTCTAAAGGAAAAGGAAACAACTGGATCAATAGTAAGCAATATCATAAAACAACACTTCAATTAAAGGAGTTGGGCTTCTATCTTTGAGCCATTTCAACTCTTTCAGAAAGTTTAAATTTACTTTATACTACAAATCTGGGCAATTTTACCTAAGAGAAATTTTTTTTAAAAGTTCAGTTACTTAAATCCACAAAGAGAAGTAAACATTGTAAAAGGGAGCTGCAAGTTCTATTCATTTTTTTTTTTTAAATAAATAATGGAATTGTATTAACCAAAAAACCAGGTACACTAGGGGTGTACATGGGTAGCAGTACATCAAACTCTTAAATTACAATGATCAAGCAATTCTAAAAATTTAGAACATGGAAAAAGATTAAAAACCAAACTCCTATCCAGCAAGATGTGGAGAAGGAGAGATTTAATTTCCAGAATAGACTATTCCTTCCCTTCAAAACATCTTGAGTTCCATTCTCGCCAAATACACCATAAGACACAATGTGATACAGCCCTCCACAAATCAATGCTTTGATGTCCACCGAAGGAACCTTGCCAACACTAAATAATGTTGTGCATGCATCTATGTATGCCTAACATAAAAATCAGGAAAAAATGCCTATTCATTAGAAATTATAGGGGGATCCTTTTGGTGCTGTCCTGCATTCAGTCATCCAACTAGTTTAATATTCAGTTATCTTAGCTAACACATATTTGTATGGCTGATATACCTCAAAAAGATTTTCAGGACTCTCCATTGCTTGACCAAACCAGCCTAGCAACATATCTGAGCAGATATTTCATAATGGGGAAGACCAACAGCAGAGAAAAGTGGAATCTTGCGTCCTCTAGCAATGGAATTAATGAAGTCAATTGTATCATCTCCTCATGATAGGTTCTCTCACTAGGTTTGAAGAAAACGTTCATGACATCCTTTATTGCTTTTGAAGAAAATGTTCATGGTCCAAAGAAATAAAAAAGAGATGGATTGAAGTGCATAACTCATTGAAATAATCTATCATGGAGGTCCTGTTGCTTTTAGCCTAACACACAAAGGAAAAGTTTCTAATTCCAAATGATCATTTCTGTCAATTATAATTAATGGAATTTTGGCAGAATGATCAACTTGAAAAATTCTTAAGCCTTAAGGGTCAATAATACAAAATTGAAAGTACTGAGTGAGTACAAAACCAGCATGATGTCACACTCTGGATTAGTAGAAGCAAGGAAAGAAAATTTTCCATTCACTTGTGGTCAAGAAGTTAGCTGGTTGTAGCTGGGTATACGTAGAAAATGGAGTTTATACATTCACTTGTGGTGATACATCTCACTATAAAACTGTGGATATATACAGAAGTCCAGCTTGCTTGTCTTAAAAATTACCATATGAAATAGCGTGGCTGCATGGGGCATTGCATTGAGGTCATCTTTGAATGACAGTATGACAAAGTGACAGATTTTGGATGCTTTTGGACATAGAAATTCATGGTTTAGTCTCCAAAGTGGAGGCCTCCACCTGCTCGATAAAATGCTTGTGAGAACACTGTATCGGGTTGGGAGAAAAGAGAGGATGTGGCAGAGAAGAGAGTCAGGTAGAGTGCTAACTATGTCATCATCTTCTCTCGGCTTCCTCTGACTCCGTTTCTCTCCTCTCCATGCTAGCTCTAGGCTGAAAGTGTGAAGGTGTGTTTTTCGCTTCGGAGAAATATTTGAGCGAGTGAACTGTGAAGTGAGTGAGTTAGAAAGAAACTAATTCAGAGCAACAAATTCTGGAAAAGCTCCGACCCGTAAGACCGCTATACTCACAAAACTCTCTCTCTACAAAGCTCTTGAGGTTATGCTATTGCCTTTTACTAGTCAGCGCAACACATGCAAAGCACGTGCTAGCATGGGGAAAAAAATAGTGATTAGATCAATTTTAAATTTTATTTATATAACAAAATAAATATATAAATCATTTGATTTTTAAAATACATGGAGATTTACATTAATCAAAAAATATATTAATTTTAAGAATTTTGATAATTATGTCATAAAAAGTTAATCTTATTCGTATAAGATTGTGACAAATCCAAGTCCAATATTTTATTATTTTATTTTGACCTATAACTTACACTTCAATAGTTGTGAATATAAATGTCACGACATTTTAGTTGTGCTAGATCTTAATATAATATTTCATTATTTTATTTTATTTTATTTTGACCCCATAAGGAATTGACACATGCGTCACAACATTTTCATAATATCTCTATGTATACATTGTACTTAATTACAATGTAAATTTATATTGTAGACACAAAAAAAAAAAAAAGGCAAATTTTGTACACATTTAGAGATTTGTACAATATTTACCATTTTTTGTGCAAATGTGTATAATATTAACCACTTTTGTGTATTTACAATGTAAACTTGTATTGCAAGTACAAAGTAAACATATAAAGATCTTAAAAAAAAAAACAAAAAACAAAAACAAAGCTTAAACCAACTGGCATACTTGAAGGGGGAAAAAAGTGCACCTTACTAATTGAATAAACCAAAAAAACGCTATTCATGAGCCTATGGCTCTTTTTATATAATTAATAGATATGCCAGCTTACATAAATATTTTTAAAAAAAAAATTAGGCACTGTAGAAATTAATGTTAAAATGTTGTGGACTTAGCATTTTTTTTATTTGATCTATAAGAAACTAAGATCTCAACAATTGTGAAAATATTGTGATAACAATAAGTGTTGTAACATTTTCTTAAAACATTTATTTTTAGTTGTGGCTGGTCACGGTCTCATATTTTATTATTTTATTTTGACTTGTAAGAACTTAACACGTCAATAATTATGAAAACATTGTGAAATTTGTTATGTCAGTATAACAATATATATACCAACTTACATAAATATTTAAAAGAAAAAAAAAAAACACAAACCGATTACGTAAAAAAAAAAAAAATTTAGGCATTGTAGCTACCGTGCCAGTTGAATAAACCAAAAACACTACACAATAAATATTATAACATTTTCTCAAAACATTTATTTTTAGTTGTGGTTGGTCACCGTCTCATATTTTATTATTTTATTTCGACTTGTAAGAAATTGACACGTCAATAATTGTGAAATTTGTTGTGTCAATATAACAATATATATACCAGCTTACATAAATATTAAAAAAAAAACTTTAGGCACTGTAGCTACCGTGCCAGTTGAATAAACCAAAAGCACTGCACAATAAGTGTTATAACATTTTCTCAAAACATTTATTTTTAGTTATGGTTGGTCACAGTCTCATATTTTATTATTTTATTTCAACTTGTAAGAAATTGACACGTCAATAATTGTGAAAATATTGTAAAATTTGTTGTGTTAGTATAATAATATATATATATATATATATACCAGCTTACATAAATATTTAAAGGAAAAAAAAATTTGTAGCTATTGTAGCTACAATGCCACTTGGCACTGTCGTTACTGTTCAAAAAAAAAAAAAAAGTGGCTCACGAAACCAAAGCACTGTAGCTATTGTGTTTTAGCGCATTTGCGCTTTTATATATATAGATATGTTATTGCTATTGGTATTAAGTATTAATTAATTTTATAAAAAAAAGTATTAATTAATATGTTTCTAAAAAAAGCAAAGTTCTTGAGGTTATGCTGTTGCCTTTATTTTTTTTATTTGTTAATTATTGATATTGGTATTAAGTATTAATTAATATGTTTCTAAAAAAAAAACATTAATTAATATTATCTGTTATTTTCAAACTATAATATTAAAAAAAAATGCTAGAAATAGAAACTATTTTACAAAAAAATTTACAAACTGCTAATATGATGAGTGATTATTGGTAAATAAAAAAATAATGTCAATGGTGGGTTTAAATAAAAACTAGTAAAAAGTTAGCCACAATATCAGTTTGTAAAAATGTTGTAAAACAATTTGAGTATGTAACATTACTCTAAAAGAAATTATGTAAATCAAAATTTCTTTTTATTATGTTTAATTTGACTCAATTGAGTTTAATTTGACTCAATTGAATTAATAAATGCCATTGTTTTTTATTATCGACAATTAATATTAGATGTACTCTTTTTTTTGGTAAACAATATATTAGATGTACTCATCGATCTAAAGGAAAATATTCATTTTGTAAATTAATGTTGCGCTAAATGTAAAACTCACTTTGGGGGGATGAATTTGAGCTTGGGCCGAGAACTAAAGGCCCAACAGATCATATCTTAAAAGATGGGTCCGGCCCAAAGATGTTAATATGAGTGAAGAAATCCTGTGGAGGTGCACGGTAGCTACCATTACCAAGGCTCCCTACCGAGGTAATAAGCAAGGGTTTTCACATAGCAAATACGCAAGGAACCACAGGTAACCAGTTCCCCTCCAGTCCGAGATTTTCCACCGTCATCAAACTCGCCTTTGGAAATGCCATGAAGAGATAAGAACCACAGTAGTAGTCACCTCCGCATTAATGAGATGTTCTCAACCTAATATCTTCCAGATTAAATGTTAATTGACCTACTTGAATAGTGAAGACACCTCCAAAAGTCCTATTTCATGATGAAAGAATGGTAGAACCAAGGGGTGATGAGACATGTATCCCCGATTCCAGTTAGGAATAGGACAGCTAGGAGAGAGGGAAGGAGAAATTGTCTATAAAAGTAAGGGAGGTGCAACAAGAAAAGGGATTCAGTAAAATTGAGAGAAAAGATTTAAGGAAGAACAAGAGAGAGAAAGTTGTAATAGCAGAATAGGACTAAGAGTTTTAGTTTTCAATCCTATCCTTTGTACCACGGAAAGTTGTTCTTATATTAATTGAAGCCTTTTTGTTCCTTATTATCTTACAATTTGTTGTTTAGATCTCCCATTGTAGAATTTCTTACCTTTTTCCTTTCATAAATTAATTGTTTAAGTCCTTTTCTTTGTCACCATTTGAATAGTGGTCGTTTTTGAGCCCTACACTCACTTTCTAAGTTCTATTAGTTTTAGTCCTTTGATTTTGATTTTTTTTTTTTTCATTTTAGTCCTCTATCCTTCAAGTTAATTTAATTAAAGCCTTTCCATCAATTTCTGTTAAAAATTTCTTTAAAAAAATCTAGAAAATATTTTTCAATCATTAATTTGATTTTTTTATAAAAGAAATTGAAGAAAAAAATTAAAAATTTAAACAATAAATTGCAACATTTAACAAAAGTTAATGGAGAAATCTTAATTGAATAAAATTGAAATTTAAAGAACTAAAATAAACAAAAGTAAAATTAGATGACTAAAATGTATTCTAATTAAATATTGATGGTGAGTTTTACATTTTAACCTTAATATTAAAAGATTTTGGTTTCTCTTCTACTTTGGTTACCTAAAAGAAGGGAAAAGGTAGTGGAATGAAAGAGTGTAAAAGAGGATTAGGCTTGTCGACTTCTTATCCTAGGATCCTTAATTCAGTTGTCCCAGTCCTGCCACCTATGGCAAGACACGTCAAAAGAAAGCTAAATCACAATTTAATCCACTTGATGGTCATTTTTAATTAGCTTCTTCTGATATTTCTTGACAATTTAATTCATTATACCTGCTTCATTAGAAGAAGTTGCTGGAACAAAGCAGTTTCACCTAGATAATTAGGTGCAAAACAAGAATTAAGTTACCACTAACATTGTCAACTATAGTCTCCTATTCCTGAATAAAATCAAATCATAATGGTTATATATATATATATATATATATATATATATATATATATATAACTTACAATCAAATATGATTATAGAGCAAGTATATCTAACAAGCCTTCGTCATTCCTAAATGCCAAATAGTTCCTCAAATTTTGGGAGGGGAGAAGGATATCCAACGCCCAAACCACAAATTGGTGACACAAGCTAATAAAAAGGCAACCCAAAAACAAAAACAAAAATTACAAGATCTAAAAGCCTTCACTAAAAGACTCATGACTTTGACTAGCCAAAGGGATTTCAATATGAGGAACTTCAAAATGACCACGATCTTTTATTGATATATGGAGAGATAGACAATCTAGGAAATAAAAGCAAATGAATTAACAAATAGCAGATCACGCAATGCTGATTAAACAGGAGAAAAGGAGATATGGGCTAAGTTTCCTCCATCAATGTTTGCATCGCTACTATAGAACTAATCAAGAGTCTTTGCAGATATCCTGTGGAGAAGCTCATGCGAGAAAATGCAAAGGAGTGTCCATGCCAAATCTAGCAACTAAATGATATTGTGGGTGTCGTATGCTCCTTGGGTCACAAATTTCATCTCTAATGTATCCAAGAACTCCAAATACAAATAATAGTTTAGCCAATTTTGATTTAGCTGCATCCTGTAACAAAGTGAAATTCAAAATAGTATTAGTGTTTATAGAATTTCAGAACTTACACTCACACATCAATGGATTCATTTCTCTAGTATAGAGTTATTGAATGACATGAAGAAGTTAGTCGATCTCAAAAAGGGATTAGCCTTATTGAAGATTGTTTATTCCCAGCTGCCCCCTGATTGAATCAAATGAACATGCTGTGCTGATACTCAAGTGTTTCTAAAAGAGCCTTAGTTGGAATTATTACTTCAACCTATTGGCGTATAAGTGTGAAACATAGCAGCCAATGATTTTACTCATTCTTCTTGTGGTTGTGAAATACTGAATTCGAAAATGTTAAATTCTTAGTATCCCCTTTTCCACTGTTGGCAGAAGCCAATGTCCCAGGGTCCTAGGGACTCATTCTGGCTGGAGATCACAATTAATTTTTTGTCACAAAGTAACATAATTATTGGCTGCCAAGTACCAACAATATTTCAAATACCTATTGCGCTGACGGAACTCTCAAGGCAGGGTCTTGGAAGGAGTTCATGCTTCCTTTGTAGAGTCAGAACCATTTTATACATTGCCACATTTACAATCTTCCAATTTGTATACTGCCTGGTCTTTTTGGTGTAACATGGATTCCTATAGCTGGAATCTTGTTCCCCTTGCCTTTTCTTTTTTTTAATCAGCATAAGTCAGCATATTCTCCCTAAGCTGATTCCAAAGCATCATTTGCAGGAACTGGATGCAGCTGAATATGAGGAAGTCACCAGTGCCCCAGGAGTTTCTATCAGCCTATCTTTCATTTCCTTTATATTACAATCATTTGCCTTTCTCTTTTAAAGTTGTATTTTCCAATGCAAATTTTATTCATTTGTTATTATTTCCAATAGTCGAGTAAATTTAGCCTAATTTTATTAATTTGTTATTATTTTTTTTATTCTTGTTTTACATATCTTGAGAATGAAATAAATGAGTGAATAATAGTTATTGTGTGTGTGAAGAAATATAAAAAATTAAGAAAAATGATATTTTAATGAAATGTAATGTAACATAGATAATTTGATATAAGTTATTTTGAAAAGTGAGTATATAAAATATAAAAAGTAAGTTCTTATGTTAAAATAAACATACATTTTTGCACGAGCGAATGCAAATGCTCTAATATCTGCTTCACAATTGATTATAAGACAAATCCATTTAATTTCATTATGCATAATAGATTTTAATTAGGATTGAATTTTAATTTTAAAAAACTTATTTTGATGAAACAAAAAAATGCACTAGGAAAATAATTTAATTTTGGTATATAGTCAAATATTATTATATGAAAAAAATTTCAATTTTTTTAACGTTATTATGATTATTATTGCCCTTATAATCTTTTCATTATATTATTTCTTTATCTTCTAATTCGGTTTTGATAAGGTTGAAAAAAAAAAAAAAAAAAAAAAACCCCTCAATTTTGATAAATTCTCATTGCCTTGTCAGCTTTCATATAAATTTTATCTTATATTATTATATTCCTAGTAATAAATTAATCAAAGGATCCTATGTAATAATCAATTAAAATTTCTCACTTTACCTTTTTTATTAATTTTTTATATCTATGTCAATATTTATACTAGACATTTCTAATTAAAAAAATATTTATAACTGAAAGAAATACATTCTATAAGATAAAAAGTTATGATTGTGATAATATAGAATAAATTTAAAGCACATGACAATATGATGTGTAATATCTCAAATACACTATTACAACTTCACTTCATACTATAATCACCCAATACCAATAGTCTCAAATTGGCAAAATAAAGACGAAATTTACATATGATAGATTAGAAGGAAAGTTGAAATTTTATTGAGAGAGAGATTGTTTGGCAGGTTACCATATGATTAAAATTGACAATCTATTGTGTAGGTCCTACAAGAGATCGACTCACAAATATTAAAATGTTTTGGTATAGTCACTTTTTTTTGTGAAAAAATTTAATATTTTAATTGGGTTGGATATCTATTGTGATATTGTACCATAAATTTCAAACATCCTCGGTCTCTCTCTCTCTCTCTCTCTCTCTCTCTCTCTCTCTCTATATATATATATATATATATATACACACACACACACAAACCTCATCACACATGCTTTGCACGGATGATGAGCCTCTTTTTTTTTTTTTGGATTTAGTGTCATAATGTTTAAAAATGAGATAGAAATAGTATCCTAATTAATTCTTAGAATCCTTCTGAAAAAGGAAAAAAGATAAAAATTTAAAGACTTTTTTAAAAAATAGTAAATTACTCTTTCAACCAGTTTGTATTTTTAAATTTAAAATTATTTAACAAAAAAATATGGGTATTTTAGAGAGTTTCAGAATTTATGTAAGGATATTTTAGTTTGCAAAATGATGAAACCTAATTAGAGAATCATGTTATTACTAGTATAGATTAATTAAGAATTTTGGGACCCTTACCACCACGCACCCTTGGTACGGTGGTCACTCCATAAGTATAAATGCTTGTAGGGTGTGGGGGGCAAGAGTCGAGGTTTAAGTTTCCATGAGGGAATTTCACACATATATATACTTAGATCAGACTAGAGTAAAAATTCAATCTTGTAAAAAAAAAAAAAAAATTGGGACCCATTTATACTGGGGCCTAGGCAACTTTTGTGACCTTACCTTAATGGTCAACCTGAATTACAATTAATGTTCTGAATATACCATTGGAATAGAATATTTTGATATCGGTATATTTTGATATACCATTTTAGAATTACCGCTAATATATAATTATTTATGTAATAAATTATTATTATTATTTAGTTAAATAATAATAAAAATCAATTATTTTAATATAGACATTAAAGGAAATTCCTAATAAACTAATTAGTTAGTTATTTAAAGATAAGTGGAAGGAAGGAAAGGGAAAACAAGGGAAGGGAAGGAATTTCTTATGTTTAGATTATAGAGGAGAAAAGAAATGTATAGAAAAAAAAGAGCTCGTTTGGTCACTCTTTTCAAAACACAGTGTTCAGTGTTTAAACACTGAACACTAGTGTCCAAAATTTTAAAAAATGTATTTGGTCACCGTTTTCAAAACAGGGTTGTTTGAAAATTATTGCTCTAAAACCCATGTTTGAACAACGTTTTTTGGAATGTGCTTGGAGCTGATTTTAAACAACAAACAGGTGTTTCCAGTAGCATTTCTGTAATAAAATTGAACACAATTAGGGACCCACCTGATCAGCTTTTTTGAATCTTTGCTCAACTTTTTTTACAAAATTGTTATTTGTAAAAATCTTTGCTCATCTTTTTACAAAATCTTTGCTCAGCTTCCGTAATAAAAGTGTTATTTCGTACATTTGCTCAACTTTTTTTACAAAATTAAACACACATACTAAACACATTTTTTATGTTTTTTGAACACTGAAACACGTTATCTAAACCATGATACCAAACACTTTCTTTTTTTAATATAAACACTAAAAACATGTTTTTCAACAACACTTTTTAAACAACAATTTTCACATCTTTTTAAACAACAATTTTTGAACTCTATGACCAAATGGGCCAAATCCTCCGACCCACAATTTGCAATCCGGCCAATTTGGGCGGAAAAGAAAGTAGGAAAACGCAAATAAAAAAGTGGAGCCCACCTTTTTGACCTTTATTAGTTTGAATTTCCACTTTTGTCATTATCTTTTATATCTCTCTCCCTAATTTATGTGGGTGTAAAAGTAAAAATAATAAAAGCTTCTTTTCTTTTCTTTTTTCTTTGCAACTCAAACAAATGATTACTTAGGCTCCGTTTGGTAGAGTTGTTAAACAACTCATTTTCAATTTTTAAACAATATTGCATATATTTCCACACACTTTTTTACCCACACATATTTCAAAAAATTACAAACAACATTACTCAAACTTCTCTACTATATAGGTCCTTTTTTTTTTTTCTCCTTTCCCCCCCATTTCCAAACGTATGTTAGGAAAGTGTTTTCTTATACTTTTCTCCTTCCTTCTTTTCCTTTCACTTATTTCTTTTCCTTTCTCTTCTCTCAATTGCAACCAAACAAAGTGTTAAAACAATTCGGTTTTCTTTTTTAAAATAAATATAGATGTTGGGGCATTTGTAAAAGATGAAGCTTCAAAGAATTTTCCTACCCCACTGATTGGCTAGCTTTTTAAAGTCTTTCTTTCATGAAGAATTTTTAATCTCCTACTTTTATTACATCATTTCATCTTTTCTTCCATGAAATTACATTTATCTGTAATTTCATGAAAGTGAGTTAAAGCACTAAAGTCTCAAAAATTGAATAGACATAGTCAAATCATGTTTTATGTAATTGCATGTGTTATAATACTGGATTTGAAACTTAGAAGTTGGCATATACAATTTACCTTTGGCTACTGGTTGCTGTTGTGGTTTAGAATGAGTGAAAATATATACTAAGTTTACTTATTCATAAAAGTCACAGGTAATATGACATTAAACTATTATGTTTTATTTACAAGATATTTGAAAGTAAAAACATTAACATACAAAATGAACTTATTAGCACTTTTGAGTCTGTATTGCTTGGTTATGGCCAAAGCTAATCGGATTTATGCCCAAGCTAAAAGATTGACATTGGGAAATAAGGGAAAAATTAAGGTTTTTTGTGATTGTAATTTTTTTTGATAATGTGATTAACCCTTTGGGAGAGTTAGAAATATGAGAAATAGTAGGGCACCATTGGAGGATTGAAATACCAGAGAAGGAAATGTAGGCAAAGGATTTTTTTTTGGTAGAAAGGAAAATTTCATAAAACACTAAATAGCAAACAAAGATTCAGGACACAACCTGTTCCATTGGCATCAGCCTCTAGAAAGAAAAATAAATCCACAGGCGGACTGGTGAAAACAATGAAGTCGTTCTCAAGCAAAGAGCCAAATCTAGCTAAGAAGTTAGCGCACCTATTTGTCTCCCTATAGATATGTCTAGACCTCATCTGGGGAATCCGGGTAGCCATGTGCCTGCATTCATCCATAATAGGTGATACACAAGAGCTGGGAAAGGTTGGTGAGTTGAAGGCCTCCACAATGGCTTTAGCATCTAACTCAATAACAACAAATTGAGCATGGATTTGTAAACACAGCTGCAATCCATCTTGGAGAGCCCATAATTCTACTAAGTAGCTAGAAGTATTCCCAATCCTCCTTGCAAAACCCTTAACCCAATTGCCATTTTCATCTCTAACAAGCCGACCTCCCCTCGTTGGACCAGAATTGCTTGCTGCCAAGCCATCAGTGTTCAAGGTGAGCCAACCAGCCCTCGATTTCTCCTATCTGATGCTCTTCATAATCATCCTTTTGGTGACCAAGCCATTGCATGCACAAAAGAAAAACTCGGAAGCCCGATCCACAATATCTTTGTTCAGGTTAGGATTAGGATTTTTATGTTTGAAGACACACAATTCCTATCTTTCTAAAGCAACCAAAGACTAAAAAGAAACACTAGATTCCATGGTAGGGGACCTGAGTTATGATGAAGTTTAGATGTGGCATTAGAGAAAAGCCATTCTTGGAGATTCAAGGAGAAGAAGTTGGAGCTATTTACACGGCCTCCTAATTGATTCCACACAGTTATACTAAAAGGGTAGTCACATAGCAAGTACATAATGGATTCTACCTCACAATGACACCAAGGGCAGCAGGCCTCCACTAGTAATCCTCTATCCAACAAACACTGATTAACCCTAAGACTAAGATGCATACACTTCCAGACAAACATTTAAATTATGGGCAAAATTTTTAACTTCCAAATCCACTACCCTTTAAAAGGAGCATCCCTCATAGTGTTCGCAAACAAGTACGCACTTTTAAGATCAAAATCTCCCTTGGCCGAGTGCTTCCTAGCCAACCTATCTTCAAATCTGGTAGAGAAAGGAATTACAGTGGCCATAATATCTCTAAGGACCTCATCCGGGAAGATCATTTGAAAAGAAGACCAATCCCACCTGCCCGTCAAATCCACTACATCCTTAATCTTCAAGTTGGCAGCTTTTCTAGACAAAGGCCCCTGAATGATACTCCTTAATAGGCTGAAGCTAGTCCAATTATCATTCCAAACCTCCAGATTACTTTCAAATCCCGGTAGCCATTTAATTCCTTTCTTAAAAGTTTCTTCACGTCACAACATTCCCGGCAGCTTGCTTGCACTTCTTGAATTTAGTCTTTGAGGGCTGCAGTACTTCATTCTAAGAACCTTGGCCCACAAGGCCTTATCTTCGGGGTGGAACCTCCAATTCAGTTTTGCTAAAAGAGCTGTATTCCTTCCTTTAGCTGTTTGAAGCCCTAAACCCTTTTCATCTTTAGGTCTTGTAACCTTCTTCCAGCCCACCTAATGCATTTTCCCCTTATTATCGATCGATCCCCACAAGAAATTTCTATTTACCCGATCACTACCATCCAACACCTTACTAGGCAGCAAGTTACTTTGCATTATATAAGCTGGTACAACTAAAAAAAAAGCTTGAATCTGGATTGCCCTCCTAGCCATAGATAAGAGGTTGGTCTTCCACCCCGCAAGCTTACTCTTCACTTTATCCAACACAAAACCAAAGTCCTGGTTATTGTTTCCTTGGTGCTTGATAGGAAAGCCTAAGTATTTTCCCAAGCATTCCATTTGATGGAAGCCAAGGATATCACTGAAAGCCTCCCTATCATCATGATCAATATTCGGTAAGAAGTATACCCTCGACTTAGAGTCACTCAAAGTTTGCCTGGAGCACCTACAAATGGTGTCAAGTACCTCCCTGATGGCATTACAATTATCTGCATTAGCCTTGGCGAAAAGTACTAGGTCATCGGCTAAAAAGAGATGGGAGAAGGAAGGGCCACTCCTGGAAGCCTTGACTGGACACCACACCTTAGCCTCGCACTTTTCTTGGATGAGCTGGCATAAGAATTCCATACAAAGGATAAAGATATATGGAGATAACGGATCTCCCTACCTTATACCTCTTGAAGGCTTGAAGGGTTCGAGACTCCCTCCATTAAAAAGAAGAGAAGTTGAAACAGATGATATGCAACTCATTATAATCTCAATGAGGTTATCAGGGAAATTGTGTCTAATCAACATACCCTTTATGAAGCCCCATTCGAGTTTATCATATGCCTCTTCTAAGTCAATTTTAAGAGCTATATAGCCACCTTTCCCCTTGGTTCTCCCCATGTTATAGATAATCTCCTGCATGACAATCGCATTATTAACTCCCTCCGACTAGGAACAAAAGCTGTTTGGTAAGGGGGAATAAGTTGATCCAACAAGGGTCTAATTCTTCCAACCAAAATCTTGGACACAATCTTATACACTAAGTTGCATAGGCTTATGGAGTGGTAGCTACCAATGGATTCCGGTCCTTAGGTCTTTGGAATAAGCACAATGTTGGTACTATTCATGTATTCCAGAATTTTTTTATCTCTAAAAACAGCAAGCACCTCCTCACTAATCGACCTTCCCACCACAAGCCAGAATCTTTGGAAGAATCTGGCATGTAACCCATCAGGACCAGGGGCTTTAAAAGCTTTTAAGGACCAATGAGTAGCTCTAATTTCCTCCTTTGTCACCATGTGGCTAATAATATTCTTCTCTTCACTTGAGAGCTTAGGTTGCCACTGCCAACTATAATTGAAGTCACAGGTTACTGCCTCCTGAGATGTAGTGTAGATTTTAATAAATCCTTCTCTGATATGATTTGCAACCTCTCTTTCCTCAATCAACCATTCCCCCGCATCATTCTTAATAGCAGTGATCAAATTACGTTTCCTACAAGCCAGAGCTGAAACGTGATAAAGGAAGTATTCCTATCTCCCAAAATCATCCAACTAATTCTGGATTTAAGAGCCCAAAGATCCCTTTCTTGCTCTAGCACAACATCCAACTCCTTAATTAATTGATTCTCCAGCGCTACTAGAGGCAGACAACTGGCTGTCCAAAGCCCTTTGCACCCTATCAAGCTGGGCCAAAACCCTTTTCTTTTTTTGGAAAATATTCCCAAAATGGTTCTTGTTCCATAAACTGGTCTGCCTAGAAAACACTTCAATTGCTTCAAGAAGCTTCCTTGGTTGCTACCATGCTTGTTTTACCACATTAGGGAAGGATGGATTAGACAACCAAAAGGATTGGAATTTAAAGGGTCTAGTGAGATGCAACTACCTACTGGGATTGTAAGTCCTATTTTCATTCATAGGATTCTGCTGTTTTTAGGGCTAGATGGTTTCCCTTCTGGTGAGCCTGTTCATGTCATTGCTCCTATAGGTGCCACCTTTCTTAGACAGAGGGCTGCTCACTTGAGAGTTACTTCTTCGCGTCCTGGAGGTGCGTCATCTAGTGTTGTTCCCCCTCCTCCCTCTTCTACAGGTGCAGATGCTGCTGAGACGTCTGGTGTTGCTGCTGATGTTCCTCCACCGACTACTTCGGATGATTCAGACATTCGACGTACGTTGGATCATGTTTTGACCGTTCAGGTGGTTTATGGACAGATTTTGGTGGACATGCTCGATGAGATCCGTGCCTTGCGTGCAGAGTTGGCACAGTTTAGACGTTCTTCTACACCACCTCCCTTTTGATGATGGATTTTGTTTGCCCTTTGGCATTCCGTCACAAAAATGGGGAGTACATTGTAGAGTTTTTGTTTTTAGGGGGAGTGTATTTTGTTGGTTAGAGCTTGTGGAGCTTAGATTGTATCTATGTGCTTCACATTGTATGTCATCTTTTTAGCTCTTGCCATGTTTTTGTTGGGATATTCATGTTAGGGGGAGTATCATTTTTTGTTACCTTATATGTTTCTTGTTTCAAACTGTTTATTGATTTATATTTATGAGTTATTCATTCATATATGTCTCTATTGTGTGTTGTTTGAAATCAAGAATTTAATTTGTTTACTTGTATTTTTTCCACACATGCGGTTATGTTTTTTGTTTAGTGTTTCAGGAAATATACAAGTTGATTCAATTGAGCTGTTGTCTACACTTACAACTGATGGATAGTAGTTAGGATTGAATTTGTTTTATAAGCATTATTTGTGTAAAGGGCTTTTATTTTGTAAACTTTGAGCTTCTAATTGTGTTTTGTCACAGATTGCCAAAGGGGGAGTTTGTTAGGTTCTAAAGACTTAGGTATTTATGTATTTAGAACTCTAATGTGTATTGTTGGCAAACCATGATCAAAACAATGTGTTTAGAAGTATTTTAGTCTTGCTCAAAGTTGTGTATTTATGTAAAGTTGGAATCGAGCCAATATAGAAAAGATTAATACATTTCGGTCTGGCTCGATCGATCGAAGTTTAGGCTTGATTGATTGAAGCTCGGGCAGAATGTTTTTTTTCTGCAAAATTCCAACTCAGCCCTAGTTGTTTAAAACATTTTAGGGTTTTCTAATTTGTCCTAAGTATAAAAGGCAGACCCTAGCCACGTTTTAGTGTTGCTCATATTGCGGTTTGTGTAAATCTCTTGTGAGATCTAGAGGAGCTTTCCTTTACACAAACTTAGGATTTTCAAGGAGAAGATTTATCTACACCTTGATGATCAACTCGGTTGCTGCCATTGAAGTTTAAAGAAAACACAAGTAGGTGTGCTTGTATCTGGTGGTGAATCCAAGAAAGAAAGAGTCCGTGGATTCGGAGTTTGCACGTGGTCGTGTCAGTAAGTTCTACTGATGGGTAGCAATAAGAAGTCGAGCGTGGGGGCTTGTAAGTCTTTTTGTATGAACTTCGATTCTTTCAAAATAGTGGATTCAAGTTTACCTTGAGGATAGTTAGGTCAAATCTTCCCCAGGTTTTTATCGGTTTGGTTTCCTGGGTGATCATATCTTGTGTTATTTATCTTTCCGCTGCTTTGCATGATATGATCTTTGTAATTATGATAACCTAGATTTGTTAAATTGGATTAAGTAATAACTTAGCTAATTACCTAGGTTAAATCAATTGTGTTTTAAGGGGTCTAAAAACCATCAGTATCAGAGCCTTGACTTCTCCTGGTCTTATTGCTAATCGGCGAAACGGTATCCACCATCACAACAACGATGAATAACTTAGCGAGTATTACGTGACGTACAAAAGCACTCACAAATATCTATGATAGGATGACGCCATTGAAGAATGGAAATAATAGGGATAACTACAGCGAAGACATAACTCATAGGCAACCTATTGGTAAACAAATTTCATATAGACCTTATCAGAGAATTGCAATTTTTAATGATTATACTTTAAAAGAAGATTTTCTTGATTGGCTACTTGATCTAGAGGATTTATTTGACTTTGAGAATATTTCTTAAGAGAAAAAGGTTGGACTTGATTTGTATAAGCTTAGTGAGTATGCCTTATGTTGGTGGGAATGAGTACAATCTAATAAAACCCGACAAGGTAAACACAAAATTTGTTCATGGTCAAGGATGAAAAAGATGCTTGCTATCAATTTTTATCCTTTGGATTGTGATGAACTTTTGTCGTATACAAAACAAGATTATCATTATTGGCCAAGAAATTCATACTTGAATTATTTTAAAGAGCCAAATATTCCACCATTAAGGGAAGAATTGCATGTTGAAAAAAATATTTTTCTTTAAGAATACGTAGAAGTCAAAGAAGAAAATATAGAGATTTTTAAGGAAATTAATAAAAGCCTTGTTATAGAAGAAGAACATGAAATCAAGATTGTGGAGGAGATTAATGAAGACCCTATTATAGAGAAAGATCCTAAGGTTGAGATAGTAGAGACCATTAAGGAAGAAATTATAGAGGAAGTTGTCAACGATCTCAATAAAGTCAAGTTAGATGATTGCAACATTCAAGCTCCTATTATTTTGTTGGGAGACACCGAAATAAAGTTTATTGATTTTATTGGGGTGGAAAGATTTGATTTAAAGACAAAAAAGATGAAGTATTCAAAGTATTTGTTCTCTTGACTTGGGAGATTTTAGATTTCAAAGATGAACTCGAGGACGAGTTTTTTTCAAGTGGAGGGGTCTAATGTAGGATAGAATCTTCAAATTAATTTATGGAATTTATTATTTTTGGTATTTTTTTGTAATTTTCATTATTTTAGGTGTAGGATGTTTATTTCCTTGTTTTTAGGTGTTTTTAATGTTTTTTAGGTCAAATTTGGTTCTTGTTATGATTAGGTATTAATTAGGAGTTATTTTAGAATATATTTTCTTGCCTGTCAAGTTTCACAGAGCTCTTAAATAGACCTCTAAGTTTGTACATGTTTTTTAACAATTATTTAATCAATAAAATTTAGACTTTTGTCTTTCTATTTTTGGTGGATTCTTGACCCTTTCTCCTTGTGGATTCAAGGAACTGTGGATTCAAGGAACCCATCGTGTATTCGAGGTTTACTACTAGAAACTAATAGCTTAGTTTCTATTTCATCAAAGAGTATTGTGTGTGCTTTCTTCAAGCTTCCACGACATCACAACAATTTCTGGTTTTTGATAGTCCACATGATTGTATTATTGCACTTTTATAGTGAAAAAATTTCACAGTATTTGTACTCAGCCTGTTTCTGCTTCTTCATAATGAATTCTTCACTTGTTACCACCAAAAGAAAAGGCATTAATGAAGAGAGAAGTCTACTTAGTACTTACGAATAAAACTGTTTATGTTGTCGGAGGGAATCACCAAGGTCAACAGCATCTAATGCCCTCCAAGCATTTGTCAATGCTGTAAAGGCAAATCCAATGATGCTTAGACTATGTGAGGATTCCAATACTAAGCTTCGAATACCCAACCTACAAAATATTTGCATTATTAGGAGACAAGAATTTAATCCCTCTAATGTTTTACTTAGGAAAAAATAGGACTTAAAAAATCAAACCAAAGATTTTTTAAAAATGTAGTATATGCATATATATATATATATATATATATATATATAAAGAAAGAGAGGAAGAGTACTTATGAAGTCCTGAGGATGTTCTAAGGCCAACAATTCCAGCTCCCACAATCACAATGTCTTGCACTTCTTCCATGATATTTTGGCTCTTTTTCTTAGGAGAAGGAGATTTGGTAATGAGATTTTTTTTCCCCAAGATAGAATGGATCAAAAGATAGTAGTAGTGGACCTATATATAATGGCAGAAACATCAAATTGATTGATGACAATGATGCTGCAACAAGGGGAAGTTGCTGATGAAAGCACATACGAAAGTTAACTAGCCTGTTTGAATTTGGAAGCCAACCGAGAATTTGATTTAAGTTTGAAAATAGCAGCCATGCACGATAAATAAAATAATGGAATTTAAGATTATGTTTGATAACAATTTTTATTTTCTATTTTCAAAAACTTGTTTTTGAGAATATAAAGAATTTTTTTTTTTTTTTTTTTTGTGTGTTTTTGAAATCAAAAACATGTATAGTTAGTTGAAATTAAAAAGATAGTTTTTGGAAGAAAAAATAGAAAATACTAAAATATGTTGTTACTAAGATTGGACTCTAATATTAACTCATTAAATGATAGATTCGTTAAATTAAATTGGTGTTTTCATTAACTTTTAAAAATCAGAAACTAAAAACAGTTTTTTACATGTTTTCAATTTCCATCACAAATTGAGTTTTGAGAATAATTTTTGTTTTCTGTCCATTTTGAGTTCCCAAACAAGTTTTTTAGTCTCAAAAATAGAAAAATTATTTTTGAAAACAGAAAATAAAAAAATAAAAAAAAATAAAGAGTGAAAAAACAGTTACCAAATATACCCTAAGTGTGTTTGGTAAACAAGGGTGAAAAATATATAGGGGATGGAAAGTAGGAGAGAGTGTTATTTTCTTTTATTTGGAAAGGGAGAAATTAAGGGAGGAGAAAAATGGGTCAAGGGAGTTTATCTTTTCGGGCCTACAAATCTTTTTCTCTCGCCAAATTAGAGAAAGAATACGAAGAGAAAATTTAAGGGGCGTTTGGTTTGCTTGATGCTACATCAGTGTAATGCTACATCAAGCGTAATGCTAGATTCATGTAATGTGATTAAAGGAATGCAACATTACAATGTTTGGTTCATTACTTAAATTCCCATCACATTTCGAAAATGTAATGTTGCTTTATTTGATTAATTTCCATAAATGTCACTTGAATTTACTTTACCAAATTTAATAAAAACATTTTTAGTAAGTAACCAAAAATTACTAATGAAATTTTTTTTTATACTTATATTTATTTTCCTCCACTTTCTACCCAACCAAACAATCCATACAACTCAGATTAGAAGAAAAAAAAATTCTTTCACTTTCTCATCAACCAAACAATAATTACAATCCTCCATTTCATAATAAAATAACCACAAAACATCCAAACAACATTCCATTTTCACTTTCTTAGATTTTCTCACAAACCAAAAACTTTCCAAGATTTTCTCACAAACCAAACAACTCAAATTTAAGACAAATTAAACAAAATTTTATCAAATCCTCCCACCACCACCACCACCACCACACAAACCACCATGAACGACTATGACAAAGCTCCCAACCAACTCGTTCATCACCTCATCCATGGGCCCACACTTGCACCACCACAAATCTTTAGATTTCAGCTCTAATTCGACGATCTCTTCATCTTGATCCCTAGCACCGCCAAATCAGAGAAAACGATGTGATAGGAAAGAAAGAAAGGAATCTAAAATTCACAAATCTAGAGAGAGAGAGAGAGAGGAGTGAAATCGTCCATGGTGGTCTGTGATGGAGGGAGCAGAGAGAAAGGGACGACCATGGATTGATCTGAAGAGAGAGGGGTTAGGGTTTCAACTTTCAATGGGATGAGAGAGAGGCTAGGGTTTAATAAATTTATATTAGGATAATTTTTTAAATAAAATTTATTAGTAAGGGTAGTTTTGTCAATTGTTTAATTATTATATTCTCTCACAATAGGTAATGTAAGATTACCCCCCCTTTTTTTAGAGATAATTACAACATGCTGCTAACCTCATAGCTCAAATCCTTTCTCCCCTAGACCCCCAAGCACCTTGTACATGGGGAGGTGTCAATTCAGCTACAAGGCCTTTGGCAAGATTACCCCCATTTAAGAAGGTGATGTGATGTATTTTGTAATTTTGCATTACCTTAATGTTAGAAAAAATTAAGTGAACCAAACACCTTAACGTCACATTACCTTATTGTCACATTACCATAATGTGCATCATATCAAAAACACATCATAGCAAACCAAACACCCAAACGAAAAATCAAAATCACTCCCACATTTCCATCCTTTTACTTTTAATATAATAATAATAATAATAATAATAATAATAATAATAATAATAATAATAAACTCTTATCTTTTTACTTTTCTATCTTCTCTACTAGACATACAATAATAGAAAATACAAATATATATATATTTTCTATTCTTTTAACATTTTTCATTCTCTCAACCAAACAAAGTAAGGTTGTGAGTAAATTTAGCTGAGTCAAGTATTAAAATTTAAAAATTGTTCATTTATTTTTATTTTGAATACTAGCTCATTTTTATTTTATTTTTTAACAAGTTCGAGCTTGTTTACAAGCAATTTGATTAACATTTTCTTTTTTCATGTACAGTAAACACCATAGTTAAAATTTGTTAGCCCTTCTCAATTCCATACTAATAGTTAAAAACTAAATTATTGCTAAAATAATATTATTTGATTTAATTAATATAATATTTTTTTGTTTATGAACTTATTATTTGAGTTAATAACTAAGAAATGGACTATTTATTTGAAAATTATAAATAATAATAACAATTTGATGTCTTGTAAAATGTTTACAAACATGGACAATGCAATATCAAGTTTACATAAGTACGTTTTTGTACATGTATACATATAAACATATAATATTATGTATACTAAAAATTGAACTTCAAACACGTGAGCTTATCACAAATAGGCCCACCAATTAGCCGTCCTAGTACGTTCTATCTACTCTTAAGCCACAATAAGGAGAGAGAGAGAGAGAGAGAGCATTATAATAAAACCGTTTTGCATAATAATTTTTTAGAACAGTTTTCTAAATATTATTTTGTGAAAACAAGTACCAAAAGCTTAAACTACTAGGAAATGTTAGGACATATGTGAATCAATGTTAGGAACATATGTCAATATAGAATTGGCTAATCCTTTGATAAAACACACTTTACTTATAATTGGGTAGATCTAGGATATGTTTAATGCTTCAAGGAACAATGTTTCAAATTCAAGTGTTAAAGCCATGCAAGTCTATCCAAGAAACAAGTGGAGAAGTGCTAGATTTTAAAACTCGACAGCTAGTATCTATCGAGGTTTAAAAAATTGTTTCAGCCCGATGCTCGACAGATAGGATGTCTATTGAGGTTTATGAAAATCAGTTTTTCAAAGCTAATTTCATTCCAATCCGTGAATAGATGTTTGGGCTTTCTTTTCTCACAACCCTAAACATATATAATGATTGTTTTAAGGGCCGTCACAACTGACGCAACTCAATGTAAATGTTTTTCACAAAGCATATTGTGAACTAAAGACATATGCCCTAGTTCATCTTTCTATTCAAAAAGCTGCTGTGTTTGTACACCGTAGGGTTTTTTAACCAAGGAGCTTTGTGATTTTCATCGTGTGATGAACTGAAGAACTTTGCAGCCAACATCCTTCTCAAGTTGGTGAATAAGCCGCGTACTAGGATCTGCTCATCGAATTAGTTAGTTACGTACTAGGAGCCATGCATTAAAATGAGAGATTGTCACTACAAAACAAGTCCAATTAGGTATTGGAGTAAGGGTTCAATTGTAGGTTAGTATAAGGTACTGAGATTCCTTTACTTCTAATCATTTGTTGTGATAATAGTGAATTCTCGGGAGTGATGACCTTAAAATCACCCGGTGGTATTTTTGCCATGTAGGTTTTTCCCATTCGTAAACAAATCATCATGTCAATTTATTTTCCGCTACATTTTAACTTAGTTGGTGATTTGTTTATGCTACCACGCTTATTGCATGCAAATTGAATTAATTAATTAACTTGGTCAATTAATTGGTTAATTCATCACAATGGGTCAATACATTCTTGGCCTATCAGGAAATAATAAATTTAATCATTTAATCTAACACTCCCCCTTTACGTGTAGGCTACCTAAGCTGCCCTTGAGTAGGGGCCCAACATGTAGAAATTTAAATGGGAGGTAAGGTGGATATAGGGGATTGAACTCGTGACCTCTTGCTCTAATACTATGAGAACTTACTAATTCTCCCAAAATTTTAAACTTTCACCTTATGTTTAAGTGAGGTTGTTAGACATATTATGGCCTAAGTGGCCTAAACCAATTAAAATAAGCTTATGTACTTGTATAACATGCATATTAACCTTAGTTTTGTCTATAGTTAGCCTAAAGTTAGTCAAATATTTTCTAGTATATAAATCCTACATTGGGTTCATTGTAATACAAATGCTTCATAAAATATGTAGCCATCAATAGTTTTCTCATTTGGATGTAGGCCATTAGATCGAACAACGTAAACTTTTGTTGCGCTCTCTTTTTTATTCTTCCATTCATCACTCAATTATCACACAAAATCCCACAACACCTTTAATACTTAAATACAGAAAACCTTTTTAAAAAAAATGACTGCCAAACAAGCATGAACACTGCGAAGGTTTCTCAGTTTATACTAACTGACAATTATTAAAGTGAAAAATACCAAAAATAATACAAAGCGTATGCATATGACTGCATTCAAGAAATGCTAAGCTTCCCACAATCAAAATCAGCCCTCTTCAAAAGCAACCCAGATAGGAATGCAGCCAATAAATTGTCTCTTAAGAAGGTGGTTAATTTCCCATCACCCTGCTGGAAAAAACCAACCACATAAGCTGTAGTTATGAGCACAATGCTTCTCCATCTCCTCTCTTTGGCATAGTTCTTCAACCCCATCTCAATTTTCATATATTGCTCGCTTTCACTATCAACTTTCTCTTTTGATTCCTCACTTTGTTCTTTCATGAGTAAAGCCCTAGCAAGGCACCTTGCCAAAACAATTCCATCTTCTAAGGCAGAACAAGCACCTTGCCCAATGTCTGGGGTCATAGGGTGGAATGCATCACCAAGCACACAAACATTGCCTTTGCTGATGTTTCCCCAAATAAGGTCCCAGGGATGTCTATACCTTAATGGGGATAACATAATATAATCCAATTCAGTGTTTTCAACAATGGCTTTTATTTCATCAGGTGCATTTGCTAACTTGCTTAACACAAATTGCTTCATTTTAGCTGGGTCATCTTCTATTTCTTTCTCTGCAAGATATAATAAGAACAAAAATTGAGATCATGCTACAACAATGGACAATGATCATAGTGGACAAATTGTAATATGGGAAACTATTTTAGCCCAAAAAAAAAAAAAAGTTACATCGGAAATGGTACCCATGGATCCAATCGTCTTGAAATGGTACCCATGGATCCACTGTGCAATTGCCTTTGGCACGTGAGAGAGAAAAGTTAAACACATTAAAAAAATAAAAATTGTGAACCAACGATTGAGATTAAAGTGAATTTTTAAACTTTCAACCTCAGCCCTTAAAATACAGTTGCATGATGCAATAATCCTTATGACACTTGATCTCAATCCGGTCCTACACTAAGGATGAATAGCCCCATCCTCTCTGCGCAAAAACATACATTACACTTGACAAAAAAACAAAACCTGGATGTTTGCTCAAATTACTAGAAAACATTTTCCAATAAAGATGCACCAAATTTTAAGAGTCATGTTATATAAACAATATTTTTCACAAAATATTTAACAATTATTGAGTTGTCAAATTTTTATTAATTCTCATTTAGGTTTAACACTAACATCAGTTTATTTTTAACTATTTACAACCCTTTACCTCAACAATAGTAAAAAAATAGAAAACAAAAAATTTGTCTCTATCTCTTCCTATAATACTTATCAACAAATATATAATTTGGATTTTACTCTTTGAAGTTTGGAGTATCTGGATATTTTACCCTAACATTTCAGAATTTAGATTTTACCCTCTAAAGTTTAGGAGTATTTGAAATTTACATCTCCAAATTCTAAAATTTTAGGGTATAAAATCCGAAAACCCCTAAATTTTAGAGAATAAAATCTAAACACCCCTAAAATTTAGGGTGTAAAATCCAAACTATGAAATTTTAGGGTGCAAAATCTAAACACTCCTAAACTTTAGGGGGTAAAATCCAAATTTTGAAACTTCAGGGTGTAAAATTTAAACACTCACAAACTTTAGAGATGTGATTTGCAATTTATCCAATATATAATTTTTTTTTTTTTTTAGAGAGCTTTAACCTATGGCGCCCACTCCTAATGATGCTCTTTATTATCAAACTAAGACACTAATCAATTTTTGGTATAGGTGGGGATTGAATCCTAGATCTTTTATTCAACTATTAGAAACTTTACCGGTTGAGCTAACTAGAACCCACAAGCTCAATATATAGTTTAGTAAAGTGCAATCAAACAAACATGGAATTATGGCTCACCTTCATGGGATGTGAGAAACCAATAAACCCCAGTATCATCATTAGGAAGAAAACCAGCTCGGAAGCCTATCCCCATGAATTGCAAGAGCTTAGGCTCAAACCCATGATTGGACTTGAAATTTATCCAACCCCTGATAGCAGCTCTGCCTGTGAAAGTCGGTGCCTTGAAGCCTAACCACTTTGCCACCACTGAGTTCACTCCATCACATCCAATCAATGCCTTTCATTCAAAAACATTGAACACATTTAAGCTTTTTAAATATCATCTTGTTTAGAGAAAAAAAAAGTATAAAACATAATATTTTCCTATCAAAGAAAGTTTGATTCCAAACATGTTTGAAGTTATTTTGCGCAAACCTATTATTTGGCAATTAAAAAGACCATTTATCTATTTTTTAATGAGTTATGTGATTTATTTGAATAATACACATGAATAGTCCTATAAATCGTCACGTAATGAGTTGGAAAATATAACTCTAAACATGTTTGAAACCAAACTCCGTTCTTTCCAATGTGCTTAGACAATCGCAAAGAAGTGAAAGTAAGTGTAAATTATAATAAGTGTTCATTATTACCTTATCACCTTTTGAAGTTTAAGTACAATTTTCTAGGTTAATGGGGATACCTTGTGAAAACATTTTTATATATAGATTAAAAAAAAAGCCTAATATTATCTTGTTTTGTTATTTAGGATATTAATAAATTTAGAGACAAATAATATTTTACAACGGTTAGTGTAACATGTTGTGATTAGTGTATAATTAAAATATTGTCGATGGTATGTCAATATGAAAATGATGTTGATGTAATTACAACTCGCCACCTTATTATTATTATTATTATTATTATTATTATTATTATTATTAGTACCCCAGCTTTTGGCCAGATTATTCATCTACTTGCCAAATGGATTTATCATTATTATGTACTAATAAATTGAATGTAAGACCTTACATCATGCCTAAACCAAAAGTCTAACATCCGGTATTCCATGGACAACTCACCACCGTAATGAGTTATGAAAAACATGTTTTGGACTAAATTAGCAGATGAATGATCCATTCAACAATTGTGACTTTAAATCTATTTGGGGTTTCATAGTAATGGCTTCCCTAGGTCTACCTATTTGGCTACAGATACTCCAGCAGGGTTCAAAGTATGAAAAAAGCAGATTGCTCTCTTGGCTTATACCTACAAGACAAAAATTCAAATATAAAATATGGGTCACTGGTCACTTTATCAGCACCAGTGCTATTTAAATGGATAGTAAGATTAGGTAATTTAGACAGGATCTTATGGCATTACCGTTGGCTTATATAAAAAAATACCCATCATTAAAAAAAAAAACTCACTTTATTTATTTCACCTTACCACTAACACATCCTACCTCACATTCTTTATTTTACACCACATAATAAGATAAACTATAGTTTTAGAGAGAAGAGATGAGAAAGGGAAAGCTTACCTGCGCTAGAGAGCAGAGGATACTGACAAAATCAAATATAGAAAATGCTTACAAAGAAGTGCATGTGAGCTACAGTATCCTTTATATTTTAGAGAATATAGTAGCAACATGTAAAGTTTACTACAGTGATGCATAATGGGTTGGACTTTGGAGGTTTGTTTTTAGTGCTTTTTTTTCCTACAGTATTATCTAAATTGCATTTGGATAAACCTGATGCACTTATGAATCCATCAACTCTCAATATTCTTTATTAATTTATTGCACCAAATTACGGTCCCTGTAGAATAAAAATAAAATAGTTAATAATAATACTTCAGGTGATTTTACCTTAGTCTTGATAATAGTTCCATCAGCAAGATGCACAAGCTTATAGAAGCCTGATTCCTCTATAGAAACTACCTTGGAAGAAAAAATAATGGTGCCACTTGGGAGCTCATTTGCAAGGGCTTCCAACAACAACTTTCTATTCACACAACGAACTTCATGGTCTCCACTGCACATCATACAATAATTATTCGAGCTTGCTTATAAAACGTCTCAATTATGAATTATAATATCAAAAGAAAATAATCAATATCGTATATAAATTTTGGTCACCTAAGCCACCAATGATCAAACTTTTGGGCATATACATGAAAAAATAACAGAAAAACATTGTCATTATAACCAGCTGGAGTTTGAGAAAGGGTAGGTCATGAGGGTCATTACTTAATTTTAATATTAACTAGGTGGTTTTCTGGGAGGGATTGCACTTGACAATCAAAAAACCTTTATCATTATACTTTACCATGGGTAGGGATGGCAATGGGACAAGATGAGGTAGGATCATGAGTGCCCTATCTACAGTCTCCTCTATCAGGCAAAGAAAGCTAGTGCAATGTGGGAAATTGATATGAGAGAGGAGAGAAGGGGTGGCGGTGAAATTAATAATAGAGATGATTATTTCAAAAATGTGTAATTATATATTATCAATAAAAAAATTTATATAAATTATTTAAATTTATATATACATGATAGTTTTTAGACCCCTTAAAACCACAATCAGATTAACCTAGGTAATTAGCTAAGTGATTACTTAGTCAAATTAATAAAAACTAGGTTAACACAAATATATCATATCAATGTATAGCAACGGAAAATAAAAAAACACAATGATATGATAACCCAGAAAAACTAAATCGGTAAAAAACCTAGGAATGATTTAACCTAACTATCCTCAAGGTAAAAAACAAATCCATTAGAAAGAATCGAAGTTTTACAATAGGACTTAGACCACTAACATCCTATTGCTACTCACTAGTAGAAACTTACTGACACGACCACGTGCAAGCTCCGAGACCACGGACTCCTTCTTTCTTTGGCCTTTGCAAAACACAAACACCCACGTTTGTGACTTTGAGATCTCACTCAAAGGTTTAGCAACATAAACTTTCCTGTTTGTGACTCCAAGACAACCCTTGAAGGTTTAGATCATCAGCACCTTTGATGACTAGAGAAGACAACAACTTCTACAATACCGGATCTTGAGATTCTTCAAGTAATAACACCGGTAGAAGATATGAGAGAGTTTTTTAAGAACAAAACCCTAAATACAAAAGAGGCACACTCTTCTCTCTCTAAAAAGCTTTATAAAAACGTGCTTAGGGTTTTCTTTATATACTGGGAGAAGTAGATCTGAAACCCTAATCCTTAATAGGCTTGAAATGCTGTTTGGGCTTAATTAAAATTCTGCAGATACGACTTTCGATTGATCGAGCCTATCTTTTGATCAATCGAACTAGACCGATTATGAAATCTTCTTCCTGCAGCTTGTATGTTCTTGAATCTTGACTTGAATCATCTTGAGCATTGTCTAATAATACCTATAGACTCTAAGATCTATATCTAGACAAGTTTGTGTTCACGATTTGCCAATCGTTCTAAACTTTTAGAACTTAACAATACACACACATAGGATGGGTAGGGAAAACCCTGAGTTAGGTAGGGTAGGGAAATGTTGCCACCCCTATAAGAGAGAGAGAGAGAGAGAACAGGTTATAACTTGCATGATATATGGGCACTATAACCATAAGTAGAGCTTTGACTTACAGTTTTCCTTTCGCTTTAAATGACATGGTTGTGGTTTGATGTCCTGTAATTGTAGAGGTGGCCACATTCCTGCATACAATCATCTGCTGGTCAGTTACATGGTGTGTGTTTTCTTGTATTTGTGCTATGCTGGGAGAAAGGTTTTCAAACCCGAACTGGACCAGGAGGTTGGACCGTGAAAACTGGGAACCGGATTGAAATATGATTTTTTAAGCATAGAGAATCGAGCATATGTGGCAATTCCGTGAACCCCTAAAACCGAGATTGGACTGCACGAACTGGTGGCAAGAACCGTGCGGTCGAACCCCTTAGCAAATTTTTTTTTTAATTTTTTTTTTATAAAAACAACTTAACACAATTTTATTCTACTTAATTAAATTATCCATCTCTTACAAGAAATTAAAAAAAATTATAATTAAAATCCTTCAAAGATATTCAACTTTACTTCAAAAATTAATCATAAATTTTAATGTTTTCATGGTTGTTATTTTATTTTATTAACTTTCTTATTTAATTATTAATTATATACTTGAAAATCATTAAATTTCCCTCACATATATAGATATATTAGTCAATTTTGCTTGTTTTATAAATTTAATATCTATATTTAGACTTTAATTAATTATTAAATTAATTATGATGTCATCACGGTTCGACCCCGGTTCGACCTCAAAAACCTTGAACATCTCCCTTTTACGGTTCAATGAACGGTCTAGGTCTGAAAACCTTGGCTGGGAGGTCAGTTCCATTTTCTAATATAAAACATGAGACAACATCCTTTAGTGATTAATACTCTAGAACTTCTCATAGCTAATTAGTAATATGAACCAGCAATTAATCATTGGACCAACAACTAATCATTGTATTGTCAATGAAACAATGGTACGTAAAACCAATTCCGCAAGTTAAAAGTTTATATATTTTCCAAGCTTTGCAATTTATATGGGAAATTAACGTCAATTTTTCTAGGTTATCTTGCCTACAGAAAAGGTTTTGTCTTCAAATGTTTTTCCCTCCTGTTGCGTAGCCTTCAAAATTCAAATTGCGATGGAAATATGTAATTATGTAGAAGTGGGTGAAGTCATATCTGAATATAAATCTTTTTCCATCTCATTCATAGTGTTTCACTTTATATTCCACTAATTGTAACATAAAGTATAATTTTTTTCAATTTAAAACCTTGGTTACTTGATAATAATAATAAATAAATAAATGATGTTTGAAAAGTTGCAATTGGTGAAATATAAAATAAAACATAATTTTTTATTATTTGTGGTATCTTATGGAGTCGTCACGATATATGGACCCATGAGTATGTGAATAAGTGTTGGTGGCTAGTGTCTTAGATTGATCATTAAACTAACTCATATGCTAAAGCTCTAACAAAATTGGAAAGCACCCAACAGTTTCTGGTTTTTGATAGTCCATATGATTGTATTATTACACTTTTATAGTAAAAAAAATTCACAGTATTTGAACTCAGCCTGTTTTTGCTACTTCTCAATGAATTCTTCACTTACATATTACCATAAAAATTAATAAATAAATAAAGGCACTAACGAAGAAAGAAGTATACTTAGTACTTACGAATAAAACTGTTTATGTTGTTGTCGGAGGGAGTCACCAAGGCCAACAGCATCTAATGCCCTCCAAGCATTTGTCCATGCTGTAAAGGCAAATCCAGTGATCCTTAGACCATGTGAGGATTCCAATACCAAGCTTCGAATACCCAACCTTCAAAATATTTGCATTGTTAGGAGACAAGAATTTTAATCCCTCTAATGTGTTACTTCGGAAAAAAAAGGACTTAAAAAACTGTACATAAGCTGAATAACAATTTTTAAAAATCAAACCAAAGATTAAAAAAAATGTAGTACATGCATATATATATATAAAAGAAAGAGAGGAAGAGTACTTTTGAAGTCCTAAGGAAGTTGTAAGGCCAGCAATTCCAGCTCCCACAATCACAATGTCTTCTACTTTTTCCATGTTATTTTGGCTCTTTTTCTTAGGGGAAGGGGAATTTGGTAAAGGGATTTCTTTTTCCCCAAGATGGGAAAATAGTAGAAGAACACAAAGAAGTAGAATGGATCTAAAGGTACTAGTAGTGGATCTATAAATAAATAATGGGAGCAACATTAAGTTTATTATAACTATGACAATGATGCTAACAACAAGGACAAGTTGACAATGACAGGCAATATGAAAGTTTCATGCATGCATCATGCATTACATAATTAAAGTCTAAAATACAAAAATAATATTACACTAATTATAATCACTCATTTTAAATATTGTGAAATTTGTTGGGTTTGTAACATTATTGATAAAATAATAGAAATGGACAAATCTTTTTATTTATTTTACAGTGTATATTGTCTCGACTTAGCCCACAGATTAGACTTGCTCAAAATTCAAACCCATCACCTCACTTTCAACCCAAACTACCAACATGGAGAGCTCAATAGATGTCGCTTAAGCCAAGAAACACAAAGAACTCTTTGGTATAATAAGATTGATTCCTCTAAGATCCATTTTTCTGGGCCCCACTAATTAATAATGATAGAATGTTAATAATTCATTATTATTCCATTATAATTAATCTATCTCAAATGCAAATCATGTAGCTAGTGGTGTACATTGATCTTAATTTTATGGGATAATTTGTCTCGACCCAAAGAACTAACAATGACTAGGTTGTTAATAAATCTTTATTGTTATTAATCTACCCGCAAATCATTTAACAAGTGGTGTATAAATTAGTTCCCTTATGTCCCCTTAAAACAAAAGCAAAACAAAACAAAAATAGAAAGAGTCCAAATTTGATAAGGATGAAGTATAAAACCCATGTTTTACACCATCCAATAAGAGATTGCCACATCAAACCCATGTTTTAGACTTGCTCAAAATTCAAACCCATCACCTCACTTTCAACCCAAACTACCAACATGGAGAGCTCAATAGATGTCACTTAAGCCAAGAACCACAAAGAACTCTTTTTTTTTTTTTTTTTTTTTGGTTTAAAAGGAAATAAAATTAAACTAGACAGCCAAAATGGCTAAGTTTGTGGCAACATGCCTACAAAAGCTTTCCCCATTTTTGTCTGCACTAACTAAGGCAACAATTACATCAATTGGGGGAAAATAAAAAAATTACAAGTTCTTCCTACACATTACAACCTATCCTAGCAAGTGCATCAGCACATTTATTTGCTTCTCAAAATATATGCTTCACTATGATGTGGGGAATTTTGTCCAGCAACAATCTGCAGTCAAACAGCAAGGATGAGTAAGCTGCATTAGGAGAGTTTTTGGAACAAATTAAATCTAAAACAACTTTCGCATCAAGTTAAAACCTCCAAATTTTGAACACCAAGAAGAATAGCCATTTGCAAACCATCTCTTAGGGCCCAAAACTCTGCTATAATGCTAGTGGTTGACCCAATATTCCTTGCAAACCCCCTGACCCACTCTCTTGCACTGTCCCGTAAGACTCCACCAACTCCAGCCCTCCTCGAATTACCACACGAAGCCCCATCTGTGTTCAATTTAAACCAGTTAGAGTGAGGCTTTTCCCAGCGCACTAGTATGACCGCCATGGTCCTTTGTTTGTTTATTTTCCCCACACAGTAAAAATATTCCATTGCCTGACTTATACACGGTCTATGCAGATTGAGGTTCAGGGGGGTATTCTCAAAAGCCACCTTATTTCTATGCTTCCATAATTCCCATATAGCAAAGGGAAAAACATATCGCCACGGCACAGAGGAGTGATGTATTGCTTTAATCAAACAGTTAACCCGAAGCCAATCATTAATATCATCAGTGGCTTGAAATGAAGAAACAACCATAGGGGGAATCTTAACTTTACACCAAAAATCACATGCATAAACACATTCCCTTAATAGGTGCCCAATTGTTTCAGGCATTCTCTTGTATAATGGACACTTATTTTCCTCAATGATACCCCTTGAAAACTATGTTGCACGGACACGGACACGGACACGGACACGATACGGACACGGACACGAGGATACGGCAATTTTTGAAAAATAAGGACACGACACGGCGGGGACACGGCGGTTAAATAATTAATTAAATTTTATATTTAGGCATATTTTTTAATATTTTTAGACATAAAATATGTTTATGTCTAAAATTTAAATTATGTAAGAGTTATAAATAAGTAAATTAACACCTAAAATAGTATAATAATACACATAAAATTTTTAGAGTACAAATCAAAAGTTTAAATAGGTTACATTCAAATTCTAAAACTAAAAATAATAATCAAAATAATAATATAAATTATTTTCTTTTGGACCAATGGCATATCAAAGACATCATGGCTGACATATGGTACTCAATGGTTAAAGTGACTGTCACATGGGGTTGGCAGAAGACCCACAAAACAAAAAGGAAATATAGAAAAGTATTAGAAAAGTTAAAATGAACGTAACAGAGAAAGAAAACGTAAAAGAAGAAGAAGAAGAAGAAGGCATCTGGGCGAGAGAGCAAAGAAAAAGAAAAAGAAAAAGAAGCAGAAGAAGAAGAAGGAGAGAGGAGCAGCTCGCCGATCGGCTCGATCTAGCTCCGGCGAGCGACGGAGGGAGCGGCAGCGGCAGCGGGCAGAGGTGAGAGGTCAGACATCTGTGATTTTTCTTTTTTTTCCACTGCTGGCGTGTCGGAGCCGCGTCGGAGCCATTCGGAGCCGTGTCAAAGCCGTGTCGGAGAAGCAAAAAAAAAAAAAAAAAAAAGAGACACTCGCCGGACACCGGAATCAGGCGAGTCGTACCCGTACCGGTGTCCGACACGTGTTCGACACCGACACGACGCCAAAAATGGCGTGTCCGTGCAACCTAGCTTGAAAATAGAGTATTATTTACCGAGACACTCTTGTGCATACACAGCGAAAGGAAATTAATAATCTTTGATGAAATATCTAGCTTCCAAATCCACACCCCATGGAAAGGAGTGCCCGGGATATTAGAGTTGTTAGCAAGAGCATAGGCCGACTTCATAGAGAAATCCCCATCCTTGGAGAGTTTCCAAAGGATTGAATCTTCCCTACTCCCAATTTGGTTCTGTGGGATGGCCCTAATTTTATCTTTAACATCCTGAGGCAATTCAAAAGATAGGATATCCCATCTCCACCCCTGCCCCCGTCTGAGTAACAAATCAGATATAAGCAAATCACTCTCATGCTAAGTTAGTGGCCCTTCAATCAAATCTCTAAGCGACTTGTATCTAATCCAGCAATCTGACCAAGCCTTAATTTTCCTTCCATCACCCACGCTCCAGCCAATGCCTTTTTCAAAAGTTTGAAAGCCAGCCTTTATTGCTTTCCAAATAGAAGAAGCTGGAAGTTTATCAGGATCTCTAGATCTTCTCCTATCCGAGGAGTAATATTTGTTTAGTATATAACTTTAGCCCAGAGAGCTTCCTTTTCTTGATTCAATCTCCAATTTAACTTAGCAAGGAGCGCAACATTCTTTGCTCTCGTAGCCTGAATCCCGACAAAGAACTCTTTTTATTATAATAAGATTGATTCCTCTTAGGATCCTTTTTTCTAGGCCCCACTAATTAATAATGATAGAATGTTAATAATTCATTATTACTCCATTATAATCAATCTATCTCAAATGCAAATCATGTAGCTAGTGGTGTACATTGATCTTAATTTTATGGGATAATTTGTCTCGACCCCAAGAACTAACAATGATTAGGTTGTTAATAAATCTTTATTGTTATTAATCTACCCGCAAATCATTTAACAAGTGGTGTATAAATTAGTTCCCTTATGTCCCCTTAAAATAAATAAATAAATAAATAATAAAAAATAAAAAGCAAAACAAAAATAGAAAGAGTCCAAATTTGATAAGGATGGAGTATAAAACTCATATTTTACTTAAAATTCAATACATCATATTACTCTTAATAACATATTAATAAACTCTTAATTTGGTTGAATTTATATATATGGGTATTTTTTTTTTTTTAAATACAAGATAGAATTTCTACTTTAGCCTAATCTAAGTGTATATGTGTGAAAAACTCCCTCCTGAAGACTTGAACATCGACCCTTACTCCCCCATACCCCACAAGCATTTATATTTGTGGAATGAATACTGCACCAAGGATGCGCGGTGATTGAAAATGGGTGTGGGTATTAGAATTGATTGAGTATGGTTGTGTTTATTCTTAAATATGTAATAAGATAATGTGGCATGTTGGAATTGAAGAGATAAAACATAAGTTTTACATCACATCCTTATAGAATTTAATCTCAAAATGAAAACATAAACAAAAAACAAATCAAAACTCCCTTTATGGCCTTATTTCTTTTTCTTTTTCTTTTTTCTTTTTTTCATTTTAACTAGGAAGGTTGGATTCAAATCCGACGTATTTTTTTGAAATACCGATAAATACAATTTGAACTATAAAGTTAATTGGTGAGGTTATCTCCACTACTTGAAAATTTATAGTAGAAGAAAAACCACTGGAAATATGTTGGAAATGAACAATTGTTGCCCCAAGTTGCCTACTCTGTTACCTTGTTACTCAGTTCATATTTATGGGAATTGCAAACAACAAATATATGCCATAGAAAACCTCTATCTTCTTATTGGTGATTGAAAATGGTCATTTCAGTCTTTTCACAAAAACCTCTAATATAGACTAAGACCCTCTCTAGTCTATATTTCTTATACTGAATAGTATACATATTGTCACTTCATTTAAAAATTTAAATGACATGATACTATTCATTAAATTTAAATTTATAATATTTAATTAGAACCATGAAATGAATTCATTTAAAATGCACATATTTGATTTAATACTTCCATTATATTGCCTTATAACATATGGGCAACCAGCCTTCACACCTTTAACTACAAAAGAAGAGTTTGTTTATCGTTTTGATTTTAAAAAAAACAAATATAACTTATTAATTTCTCAAAAGAAAAAACATCTGGCTACATATGTATCTTAACAGCAACAGTACTACAGAGCATTTGTATGTATGATCGAATTCAAGAAATCCTAAGCTTCCCACAATCAAAATCAGCCTTCTTCAGCTGTAAGCCAGACAGGAATGTAGCCAAAATTTTATCCCTTAAGAAGGTCATTATTTTGCCATTACTTTGCTGGATAAAACCAACAATGTAAGCTGTACTAATGAGTTCAATGCTTCTCCACTTCCTCTCTTTGGCATACTTATTCAACCCCATTTCAATCCTCTTATATTCATCAAATTCTCTTTCATCTTTGTCTTTTGATTCCTTACTTGTTTCATCAGATAATGCCTTAGCAAGACACCTTGCTAAAACAACACTATCTTCTACAGCAGCACAACCACCTTGGCCAATGTCTGGGGTCATGGGGTGGAGTACATCACCAGATACACAAACATTGCCTTTGCTTATGTTTCTCCAAAGAAGTTCCCAAGGATATCTGTACCTTATTGGGTATGGTATAAAATTATCCAGTTCTGTGTTTTCTATGACAGCCCTTATTTGATCTGGCACTTTTCCAAGCTTGCTTAACACGAAATGCTTCATTTTAGCTGGGCTATCCTCTCTCTCTCTCTACAAAGAAAAGAAAATGAACAACTATTTTGATAAGGCCACATGTTCATCCTAGTAAACAATATGCATTACAATTCTATATACTAACCAAACTTATGCATTACAATTATTATTTTATTTATATATATAAAATAAAATAAAATAAAGATCGTAGCTAAAAATTTTGCACAAATTTTTTTTGTAATATTGTTCGCAACTTATTAAAGATGAAAACTTACTTTTATTGGAGTGACATCTTTATATGAGTTCGCTATTAACATCATTATTATAGAAAAAGTTATTGTTTTTTTTTTTTTTTTTTTTTTTTTTTTGGTGGTGTTCTTAAATTGCGCTGTAGCATCATGAAATACTTGGACAAAACAAACTCTAACACAACTTATACAGACTGCTTGCAAAGAAATTTCAGAAAGCAGCTTCCAAAAAAAACCATGTTCCAAGTAACTTTCGGCATTGTTTGATTTTTGCATTGGTGCTATGTGCCTCCGAACTTTATTTTATTATAGTAGACAAAGTAACAAATAACTATGTAAATTTGGGTGAGGAGCTCACCTTGGCTAGATGGAGTCCAAGTGAAAAACCAATAAACAGAGTTATCATCGCAAGGAACAAAACCAAATCGAACACCATTCCCAAAGAATTGCCTGGACTTGGGCTCAAACCCATGCCTGTAATTGAAATCCACAGAGCCCCTTATGGACATTCTCCCTGTGGAAGCTGGTTTCTTGAAGCCCAACCACCTTGCCACCACTGAGTTTACTCCATCACACCCAATCAACACCTTTGATCAAAACATTTTTTTACTCCAATAAGGCCTTAGCAATTGGAATGAAAAACATTTGGATAGTTATCTACTTTTTACTCAATTCAAAAGTAATTTACTTTATTAGTATATTATACATGCATTCAGTAGGTCATGAACCTCTGACCTCATCTTCTCTCTCATATGTTAGGTAGAACTAATGAAACCATTAAAAAGTATATAAATTCAATTTTAAAAATAAAGTAGATATATTATGACTCTTTGGTATAAACCCCTCCAACAATCCATGGTGCCCTTATAAATACTTTTTTTATATAAATTTAGAAGGTATCCTAAGTATCTAATAGATCTATTCTCCTTCTCATAATATGTGAATTTTACAATTTTGGAGTCTACATGTTGTGAGAGAGAAAATGAAGGTGACGAATGCATGAGCTAAGTATTGAGTTTCACAAATTTTTTGGCTATAAACCCATCTACCTTTTTTTATATTAAAAAAAATAAAAAAAATAAAAAAAAAACTTCTAAATAATTGGGTTTTTTGTACCCAAAAAAAATGTAGCAAGATGTGGCTCCATTCTCATTAAGAAAATGCAAATGAATTTACCTTGGTTTTATAAGTGGTTCCATCAGCAAGATGCACAAGCTTATAGAAGCCTGCCTCCTCTATGGAAACCACCTTGGAAGAGTACCTAATATTGGCACTGGGAAGCTCCTTTGCAATGGCTTCCAACAACAGATTCCTTTTGACACGATGGACTTCGTGATCTCCACTGCACATCACACAACAATTATTCAAGTTAGTTCAAGCATCTAATTTTTTTTTTTTTTTTTTAAATCAAAACTATACCAGGATTTCATTTTGCGCAAAAGAAATAGTAAAATTGTTTCTATGAAGTGTTAAAAGACAAACCCAATGGACCTTAAGCCCATTGTACTTAAGACACGAGAAGTTCAGACTTATGGCTCTTCTACCATGTTTGAATTGAGAATGAATTCTCTATTTATCAAATTGTGTGTAAAGCTATACAAGTGACTGTTTTTAAATATACATATACATATAATGAGTGGTGTATAAGTGTGTAATTACTCAATGCTCTAGGTGCACACTAAATGTGTTCTCCCTCGCTCTCACCATGACTCTAATTAGTGACACACTGTCATGTGAGAAGAAGATGTACACATTTATCATGGTCCCAAAATTTTGAATAATTACATGGTACATGTAAATATAATGGGCTTAAGGCCCATTGGGCTTGTGTTCTAACAAGAAGAACAAAGTTGCGCAATACTTTTTAACGAGTTAGGAACTTCTTGGTTTTGCAAGTTGCAAAAGATGGATACAAGAAAAGATGTAGCATTCACATTGGGTGTGCTAAATCACCAAAAATGCTATTTTAGCACCCCCAAGGCCAAAAAGAGGCTTGCATTTTTTGTGCTATTTACAAAAATTTTGCAAGTGCTACTTTTCAAAAATAATCTCTCTTATTTTTTAATCATTTCTCTCATCTCTCTCTTGGCTAATTTATATTATTGTAATTGGTTGAATGAAAAAAAATAAAAAATAAAAAAAGAGAGATTGGATGTAACCATGTAGGGTGAATTGTAAAATAGTATGCTAAAATAGCTAAAATGACTTTTTGAAGGTGTTAAATGAGGTTTTTTTTAGCACCTGATGAATGCTTATATGATGTTGGTTTGAGCAGTGATATATATATATATATATATATATATATATATATATATATATATATATATATATATATATATATATATTGTGCGTAGGAATATGAGAAATGACAGACACAAATAAATTATGGAGAAACTCTTACTATTATTGGTGATCTAACTTACTTATTTCCTTTGACCTTAAATGATGTGTTTGAAGTTTCAAGTACCGAAAGAGTAGAGGCAGACACATTCCTACAGTGAAATCCCTGCAGTTAGAATTATCATTGAATTAACAAATTGTTAATAAAATAAAATCAAATGTCAAAATATTTCTCTGTTTTTCGAAGTTGTGCATTTTTAATAGCTAAATAATATTGCTCACAATTACTAGGGGTTTGATTTAAGGGAGTCACTACCGTGCTTGAGGCCTGATTTGGTCTGAAGTATGAAATATATTGGTACCGATTAATACTAGTTTTATTTTGAGATTATCACTATATATATATATATATATATATATATATTCATGAACATTTGCATTTAATTAGAAGTTCATAATATAAATTATTAATAGTTTAAAAAAAAAAAATGTAAACCAATACCCACATCCACATCCCAATATTCTTGCCTAATTATATGTTCACACCTTACCAATCAATTTAACCAAATGTATATATTGATCCAATTAATAAAAAGTATACATGGAAGTCTTTCCAAAAAAAAAAAAAAAAAAAAAGTATCCATGGAGTTTTTCAAAAAGCACATGTAGAACTAAATATTATACATGTCAATACTTTTTTTTTTTGGAATAATCAATGGTATTTAGACCTCTTCGAGTATCTAACAATTCTTTTGGGCATGTAAAGTCCTCCCATCTCACACATACCGGGTTATTACAGGGAAGAATCCATTAAGGGTGGCTCCAATGTGTTAGCAAGAGGTTTTAAACTCAGGATCTCATGGATATAGGAACCACCAAGCCAACCTTTTAAGATTATACATATCAATTCTAAACACCAAGTGAGGGAGAGGTAAATAAAACAGTGAAATTGTACAGAAGCACTAACACCTATTAAGTAGTAGTGTCCTCCTCATTTGACACTTATCTTATGTACACAAAAAATGATAAAACAAAAAGAAGCAAAACGTAGTTTGAAATGTCACTCGTTAGAAGTTTGAAAGCTGGAACGGACAAAACGAAGAAAGAAATAAAATGACAAAAGAAAAGAACAAGTAGCAGCAACGGTCCCAGAAGAGAAGATGAAGATAAGGTGAAAAGTGAAAGATTAGAGACAAAAAATAAATAAATAAATAAATCTAACAAATAATTTTTTTTTTTCATAACCCCGCAGCTCGAACTATTTTCCCCCTAAACCTCCAAGCACTTTGTACATGGGAAGGTGTCAATTCAGCTACAAGGCATTTGGCATATCTAACAAATAATTTGATAATTGTTAATGAGGGAAATTGTTACTAATATATTGTGTGTCTAGATGAGAACCAGCAAAAATTTGCCCACTCAACTAGTATGAAAAATGTTGTCAAATTTTTTGTCTATATAGCAATATTTTGAGGTGAAATGGAACCAGATGTTTACTGGCCAAAATGGCCAAAACAGACTGAATCAGCTGGAAAAAAAAAATTCTTTTATGATTTAGGGGGGTTGCTAGTATGGTATGAAATTCACTACATTGATTCAATCCCCGCCTACATAGTGCCAAAGCTAGAATTTAGCCATGTGTAAGCAATGCAGTATAAAATGTGTTATTTTGTCAAATAAAATCAAATATAATTATGTAATTCATTGATCAAAATGCTTACAAATTAAGGTGAACAAATATAATTGATATCACATAAAACACATAAAATTATTTTATTGAAAAATGATATAACTACTACCACATTTACAAACCAATTTGACAATGAATGTGTTGTAATTTATGACACATCAATTTAATTGTGAAATTGTAATAGTATAGCTCTCATAACTAAAAAGTTCTTTAATGTTTTGGGTGTTTGGCAAACTACATGCTTTAAAATTTTAGATTTATAAAGCATTAATGGTAAAATGTATCCCTCAAATAAAAATATGGTGAATTGTAAAGGTTTTTTAACTGGTTAACAAACGATTTTTTTGTTTGGGTCAAATGAAATAGCTTCTAGCTTTTAAAGTTAAAAGCTCTTCATATGTCGTAGAACAGGATAGGACATATGTTGGCTGGCTATATACTAGTATAATTAAATAATTACAGGAGCCACTTGTCAACTACTATGATGTAGAGAGAATGATTTGTAGTTACCCATCAAGGAGTTCATGTTGAAGACGGAGGGAATCGCCAATGCCAACAGCATCTAAGGCCTTCCATGCATTGGTCCATAGTGTCAAGGCATACCCTGCAGTCCTCAACTCATCTGAGGATTCCAATACTAGGCTTCGGATTCCCAACCTTCAAAACATTCCCATCATTTTTATGATCATGTTAATAGTGCAAAGTCCAAACTGCAAAGACACATGCATTACAAACACACAAAATGAGAGAGGGAGAGAGAGAGAGAGAGAGAGAGAAGATTAGGTACTTGTGAAGTCCTAAGGATGTTGTGAGACCAGCAATTCCAGCACCCACAATCACGATATCTTCATCTACTTCCATGATACTTTAGGCACTTTTTTTTTATTCATAAAGTGTGGGGCAGGATTGGATTTGGCATTGTGATGAATGAAAGGATTTTGGATGCATTGTGAAGGAACCTTTTGGATCTAAGAGCCTTTTGGATTGTTTGAAATCTTCTGCCGTGAATCATGTGTGGCGTAGAATAAGATAATGTTTGACCAAGAACAGAAAACAAATACAAATGAAACAAGCAAGTAGTGATGGCAATGGGACGAGACATGGTGGGATATCATTGGTATTTGGTGAGGAAATTTAAGACCATAACTTTTTGTGCCACAATTTTGAAGTAACAGACTATTATTGATAGAAAAAAAGTAGTGAATACATGTGAAAATGACAAGTAGTTAATTATAATTTGCCACATTAGATAATTGTGAAAAATGGTATGATAAAAATTGTGGCCCTATAATAGCTCATATCTCATTCTTGTCATATTCCATTTTCAAGTTAGAAAATTCTGTGGGATGGAAGCAAGACAAGTGGTGGAGTGAGGTAAAGACACCTCATCTTTAATGAGATGGCTTTGACATTCATGTGATAAATATAAGGACAACGAATGGATGGAAGTGAGAGTGCTAGGAGATTAATGTTTTGGGATGTTAATAGAAAATATATATAAAATTAATGCCAAAATGCAAAAAGACCGCATGGGGTTTGGGTCAGTATACTATCAATTTTGTATTATTAACCCTTGTGCTTTAAGAATTGTTCAAATTGACCCTAACGTCTTAAATTTTATTAACTTTAACTAACAAAATGTGTCACATGATATTCCAGGCCATGACCATTTTACTATTAAAAAAAATATGTGCACGACACATGACAATTTTTTTGTAAATTATAGCTAACGGAATTGAGACGAATAGGTCCATTTGGAAAATTTTTAAACTTTAGAAATCAATAACGCAAAATTAATACCATATATGTCAATTTGCAACTGACCTAAACCCCATGGGATATTTTTCCATTTTTCCCTATAACAAACCACCATAAACAAAACTTCATGGTAAATTAAACTCTGGAGAGCTGAATGGGGAGCATAAAGGAGGCCGGCAAATCGACGTAGATGTCGTTGGTGTTGGACGCACCATATATACATGGTAGCAGCAGCAAGGTCCAGATCTGTCCCTCAGCTCATTGGCAAGGTCAAGATCTTCAAAACTTGATTTTCAATCCAAAGATTAACGGAATTTTGGCATAATGGTCAACTTGCACAATTCTTAAACCTTAAGGGTCAATAATACAAAATTAAAAAGCACTGAATGAGTACCAAACCAGCATGTTGTCACCCTGGATTAGTAAAAGCAGGGCAAGAGAATTTTCCATTCCATGAGAGAAGAGTTTTATGTGTTTCATGAAATAGACCACTATGCATGTATGGTTGATCTGTACGTATGAGAGATGGAAGAGAAACTAATAAGAAGTGTAGGAGATGATGGGGCCTAGTATGTTCAGTTTGCCACTGTATGCTGCAGAGGGAAATGGAGTTTCATACATTCAATTGTGATACATCTCACTATAAAACAGTGGATGGATACAGAGTACAGACAGATTTTGGACTTAGAAATGTATGTACTAGTGCCTTGACATGCAATAATACATAGTGCTCAAACCATGCAAACATATTAACAAACGTCTATATAAAGAGAGTATATACCCAGTTCATTTCAATGAAGGCTTGTATCACCTAATGGTTTAAAAACCTTTTCTCATAAAAAAAAATAATACAAATAGACAACTCAACATAATCCCAATTTTAAGCTTCATCTTGGATATTAATATAAAAAATTATTCTATATAAACTAGAAAGTTCAAGTCATTTTCCTCTTTTCTTTTCTTTTCTTTTCTTTTTTTCACTGAGTAAATTTCAATAGTTCAAGGAACAAGAAAATAAAAAATAAAAATTACCAAAGGAAGGGTAGCCCTTTCTTTTTCTTTCCAAGTCCTCAAGTCCCTAAAATATTACTCTAAAAGGGTCATAAAATTATCCTAGATCTATATAATTACACAATCCCGATCAGGAGAACCTTAGACTTTGTCTCACATGCATATAATAGCCATTCTGAAAATAGCAACCCTTGCATAAGCAAGAACTCTAGTCTATTTCCTGTTGACAAAAAACATTATTAAAAAAAGGTAGTGCAAAATCTAATGCAAGGAAAAAAAAGAAAAAAAGAGGAAAACTCAAACATATCATACAATGATCAACAAAGAACTAATAGCATCGAAAATTAATGTTCCAATTTATTCAATTTGTCAATGGTGCTAATAAGTTTGTGATTATCACAAGAGTATCAAAATCAAATCACTATAAGGTGTCAATAGTAGACTGCATTGATACTACTACATCGTTAGTCCTAATCTAATAAGAAATGAATTATAAATGTACTCTATTTACCATAGTTTACACTAGAAACATGTCTAAATTTAAATTTTCAAATAAGAAAGCAACATCAATCAACTATTATAATATTATTCTTTTATTTGCCTATATTATATTTTGTTTATTATTATGTCGTGAGCATTTTGTATCCATTTGACTTACATGTGCTTCATATACTACTTTATTTGCATATTATGCAAACTTGTCTATGTGCGTGTTCTATATGAAAAAATCAACTGTGGAAAAAAAAGAAACCAAATCAAATGGTGTGTGTTCTGTGAACAAAACATGCCCAGCTCATATCACTGTTTTTGTTCAAAATAAAAACACTAAAAATAAAACAGAAAGAGCACATCATATGGTTATAATTCTTAGAGCATTTTCTAATTCATGCTATCCCATTATTTTATGATTATCAAGTGACATTATTGCAACACCTTGAATTTAAAGGTCATTAGATCAAATCTCCCCTTTCCCCTTTTGGCCCAAATCAAATCCAGATTTCCAAGTGTGCCCACTTGTTTATTCTAGTCTAGGTGATTCCTACTAAATTTGAACAAAAAGCTCTTTCACCAATGAGCTCTATGCCTCTATCCCAAAGGTTCCATACTTCAGTATTGTTACAGTTAACAAACCATCAAACTTTTTAACACAATAATTAGTCAAATTACCATCTCACAACCATTTCATTCACATAAAACACACAAAAAACATTCAAACTGTTACTACTAGTAACAGCCTATATGTGTGTGTCTATATATATATATATATATATATATTGTATTAGTTAGGAATATTTGACAATGTCATCAATAAAATTTATGCCTAACAAGATGAAACAGAAAATGTACCTCACTAGGAAGGTCCCATCAATCAAAGTTCGGTTTCTTCTACTTTGATGAATAAAATCTAGCATCCCTGCGAGTGTTACATTTAGAAGGCCATGGGTTAACTCTTTGATAAGATGTAGCCTCTTAGAATTTTGAAGAGAGGTAGAAACTTGCAGAAACAGGGCATCCAAGATTTCTAGTTCACAATCCATGGGATATTTTTCAGTCGATACAACTGCAATATTCAACTCCCTAAAACCTTGAGTGTCCCTGTCCTGCTTTAATATCTTTACTATTTATAATAGAATTCCCCTTTTTGGATTAGACTTTTATATGATTCAAAAATAACCATAAACCTTAGGTTGGGAAAAAACTTGAGGACAACTCAATAAAAATATAGCTCCAACTCCACTTAAAATGCCTACAAAATAAAACATTCTCCTACTAATCTATGTTTTCAAAACAAACTTATCCAAAAAATTTAATTAAAAAAAATATATATGACAATAGATAAAAATAAATAAAAAATAAAGAAAAGTCACATCTCACATGCAAAGCGTGTGTGATAAGGCTAGTGTGTGTGCGTGTGTGTGTGTGTATGCAACAACTTATGTGCATTAGTATTTTCCCTTATGTATATATAATGTTGTCAATTACAGTGGTATTTATATTGCTAGAAATGCATTTGATCTTCTAAATTTACTAATAGTGAAATGTTATAGTAGAATCCTTTTGCAGGAGTTAGTACATATTTGCCTTGATGAAATATCGTTGCATAATGCAATATTGTTTGTATTGGTGGAATGATGCACTATTATTATCCTGTTGTGTTAGCAAACATTGTTTAAGGATATTATTAATGATATTTTGGGATTCCTAAATTTCACATGGGGATTAGTGAGTTTTGACTAGGGTTGTTCCCACTAATCTTATGCAAGATATATATATATATATATATATATATATATAACAAGCATATCTAACAAGGCTTCATCATTCCTAAATGCCAAATAATTCCTCAAATTTTGGGAGGGTGGAAGGAAATCCAACACAAAATAATATAAAGGTAACCCAAAAACAAAAACAAAAATTACAAGATCTAAAAGCCTTCACTTAAAGAATACTCATCACTTTGACTAGCCAAAGAGCTTTCAACATGAGGGACTTCAAAATGACTACAATCTTTATCGATATATAGATAGAGATGCACAATTCAGGAAGTAAAAGCAAATGAAATAAATAAATTGCAAATATCATGCAATGCTGATTAAGCACGAGTAAAGGAGATATGAGCTAAGCTTCCTCCATCTATCAGTTGTTTGCATCACGGCTATAAAACTAATCAACCACCTTGGCCAATGTCTGGGGTCATGGGGTCATTAGGGTGGAGTGCATCACCAATTTCACATACATTGTCTTTGTTGATGTTTCCCCAAAGAAGCTCCCAGGGATGTCTGTACCTTAATGGGGATGATATAATGCAATTCAGTTAAGTTGAGAAGCTCACACAGGAAAATACGTAGGAGTGTCCATGCCAAATCTTGTGAGAGTGATATTGCAGGTGTTGTAAGCTCCTTGGATCACAAATTTCCTCTCTAATTTATCCAAGAATTCCAAATACAGCTGTTTTATAAAGACCAAAAAAAAGTCTCATTAGTTCCTTTTGTTCCTTATAATGACGTAGTTTTACTCATTAATGAAACAAAACAATCTTTATGAGAAAGGGAAGAGTTAAGATACCAAATCCTCATAGGAAAGTGCATCTTCTCCAACCACAGCTTTCATTGCCTGGACATCTTTCTCAATAGCATAGTTTGCATATAGCTTAAAATAAGTCTAACAACACTTGAAAAGGAAAGAAAATAACAAGTAATGAAATTCAACCCAAAGGATGGCTTTGGTTTTGTTAAAACAATTTAAAAGCCATTTTCCTTGAACTCAATGTGATTCTTGATGAGCAATAATATATTATGAGATTTCTACACCATTCTACTACCAAAAAGGCTCATAGAGAAAACATATTAACTGCAAACTGAGATTAAAAAATCGATAGAATTGGAACTTTGGGAAAAAATCTGCATATCAAATCTCCATCAAACAAGAAGATAAAAGAATGCTGGTGATAACCCCTCCCAGGAATTCTGTCAAGATGTTGTCCAGTTCGTGAAGGGCTTGACACCCAGTTCATCAACAAGGCTAAATATGTTTCAGTGAGGATACCAATAACCTGCAAAGTAGAATCCAATTTCATTGTCGACCTCATACAAAACAAACTTTCAAACATCATTAAGAGAGATTATTGTAAATGCAATATGTGAACACATACCTATAATTGTGGCCAAACTAAATGCAGTAGGCACATCTCTGCCTCAACAGCAGCTCTGGCTGCTGCAATTCCAAATGCCACACTCTGCATAAAATTTAAACCTGCACAAATAGAAGCAAGCTTCCCACCAACCAAGCAATCACCAGCCCCTGTGAGCCTCACGGTCACAACTGATGCTGGGGAAATGCACAACAAAGAGATGAGAATCTCTTTCCAAATCTGTAGTACCAAACCAATGTGGAGAGCTTGATGTCACAATCTTATAAAATTGCCCACAAGGGCCACGCGGTTTGATTCTCTCCAATCCAATTCTCATGAAGCTGGATCCCCCTTTAGTGCATAAGAACACTCCATCTGAAGCTGAACCTAGGGTCAAAACAACTATTCTGATACCCTTTTCTAGCAAAAGCCAGTTGCTGGTTTTAGTTTTTGTAATAAAAATTGTGTCGAATTTTCATTTTCCCTCTCAATTGGAGGAAACCCATTTGCACAAGACAAAGCAATTCCCAAGGCAATAAGTTCATCTTCATTAGGTAAAGCCAAACTTACCTGCAGAATACATCCATATCAGTTGGAGGCTTAAAAAATGTGAATAAAGTGTAAGATCATGAGTAGCATGTCTTCTTATCAGTTTGGCCAATAAGTTCTGTCTCAAATGCCATCTCCTTACCTTGTAATAGTAATGTGGATGGTGAGGCAGTGAGTTCAAGACCCATTAGGAGTGTGTGAAACTTACGAATAAAGAAAACGATGTGTTTTTTTTATGTTTGAGTAAAAAGAGTAGTGGCAGCATAAATTAATCCATATCCTAAAAGTTTTGCTTAAATATGTCCTGACAATGTGCCACACAAAATGAGGTGGCAGTGCAGAACTCGAAACATGGAAATGACCACTTTCTCAAAAATCCCCAAGCTTAGCCTTCAACCTAAGATGAAAAGATTTTGAATGTACATACATACACCCAAAAGGCATAGCACTCACATATTTGGCAATTGAATGGACTTTACAACTGATACAGGCACAAACCAAACAGGAATGCTAGATTCTTCCACTACTGGGAAATAAACTAATATAGATAAGAGAAAAGTGGAGAATCATTTCAGATCAAAATAAATGAGAGAGAACCCTTATGTACTGTTTTCAGTCAATAGCCAGTTGTAAACCCAGGAATGTAATTTATGACATCAATTGTAGAAATCCCTCTGTATCATCTCCTCATGATAGGTTCTCTTACTAGGGTTCAAGAAAACGTTTATGACATCAATTAATGTTATTCGAAGAAAATGTTCAAGGTCGAAAGAAATAAAAAGAGTGGAATTGAAGTGCATTAACTCGTTGAAATAATCTATCATGAAGGTCCTGTTCCCTTTAGCCTATCACAAAAACAAAAGTTTCTAATTCCATATGAAACTTCTAGCTAACTGCACTAGTGCACATAACATCAGCTTGGTCTTGAGTGTTACAGTACCCTCTCTAATTAAGTCATTTCATCTGATAGATAACTCCAGATTCAAAACTTTATTTCTCACCCTCCATTCCATTAATGTGGAAAGAGGAAGTGCCATTTAAGCTAAAGCTGATTGGCAACTCTATATTCAAACATCGAAGAATAGTTGAGAGGAAACTTAAAGACTAAGGTGATAAAACTTAAAGCCAGAGCTCCAAGTTTACAGACACAAGTGGACTAATACATTAACAAGGTAAAAACTGTAAATTAATAGGAGCCATTGGTCGAATCATCCCCAAAAGCCAACAAAAATTGCTCCACCTTTGACACCAAAAGAAACAAAACTTCTACAAACTAAAGAAGCATGGGCTTGGGAAGCTAAATTTTCTCCACCAAAACACTTCAATTTTGAAACAATTAAAAAAGTAAAGATTGAAAATCTTTACAAAAAAACACCCCTCTACCACCATCAACATCCCAGAGAGCACAGTTGAGTCCCTGCCGTGACATAGGCAGGGCTCTGAGAGAGAGACATTACCTGACTGTGGCTGGTGCAGTGGCAGTGAGAGTGAGAAGGTGACACCTGAGAGAGTGAGAGAGTTGTTTGAGTTATTATAACAAGGAACCCACATCCACCTGAAATTTATTACCCACATTGAACTACTATGCTAAATGAATTCATTTAAAATTTTACCAGTCACTTGTGCAAAGTGAAAACTGCCTGTCAATGTATATCTGCCCCTCTGTGATATATCTAGTAATGTACTAATTCCTGAGCAAACAAAGAATTCATGACATCAAATAAAACATGAAAAAAAAAAAAAAAAAAAGGAACCTGGACTCCAAAGTAAAGGAGGAGAAACTGTTACCCAATCAACCGAGCTTACAAATATGCAAGTAGCTGCAGAGGCTTCCATCCACAGCATTAAATGCTTACACTTGTTTATGTCAAGTTAAATCAAAACACCCCCAGAGTGTAAAGATGTTAGGCCAGTAACACTTCTCAAAAGAGAAAACTATACGTAAGAGCTAAAAAAGCAAAACATTAGCTTATAAATTAGTCTCAAACACACAAATATAAAGATGTCAATAGCCATAAATATTGTAAATTCCATTAACATATCATTAGATTTGGGCTAATGCCAACTAGAGTCAAGATTTTTTCAAAACTAATCAATTTGGTCCTTAAATTCAACTTTAGTTTCTAAATACTGTTAGGCCAGTTAGTCGTTTTTCTCAACAATGTTTAGAAACTCAGTTAATTTTAGAAACCAAATAAGTTAGTTTTGAAAAGTTTTGAACTAGAATCTAATTTTACCCCCATAAATAATATTGGTATGCTGCATTGTCAGAAAAGTAAACAAAGCTAGAGTAATTTGCTATGCCATTTTCTCTACTGAAGTTGGTGGAAATTTCGTGGAAACAGCCTAACTATTGGCATTTAGCGTAGCCTACCTCAAGTCAAATTTGTTGTCTGGAATAAGAAAAATTGAGCCGAAAATGCACCGAAAGTGTTCTTTTTTTTTTTTTCCATAAAAGGAGATTCATTACTAGAAAGAGTTTATACTAAAGGGTGGTCACAGAGTCACTCTCTCCTCTCATTATCTCTTATCTCTCTAACTCTCTAAGCTTTCAGCAACCATGGCCCAAGCTCCAGCCCCGAAATCGGCCTCTCTCTCTCTCTCTTGGCTCCTCTACTCCTCCATGGCCAAAGCTCCATCTATCTCTTTCTCTTCTCTACTCTCCTTTTCTATTTCTTTTAATATTTTTTTGGTGGTTTTGGCCGGTGGTGGGTGGCGGTGGTTTTGGGCTGGGCTATGGGTGGTGGGTTGTGTTGTAGCTTGTGGTTTGCTGGATTTTTGCTATCAGCCTGCAGTTGGGTGGTGGCCATGGTGGATTTGGGTTGCGGTAAGTGGCGGTGCTAGGAAATATTTTCAAGAAGGCTAAGGTAAACACAATAAAATTCTTACGTATAAAAAATGACTAAAAAAATCTTAATTTCACAAATTAACTCTAACTAAAAAAATGGTTGTTTTATGTTCTTTCATGGCACTAAAATAACTTTTAATTAATGCTAAACTAAATTGGTGCAAACAAGATGAGAGGTCATTTTTGCATCAATTGTAAATCTTTCTCCCATAAGTTATTATGAAATACATTCTCAAAAAAAAATATATATTACAAAATATGAAATCTTGAATATTAAATTTATAACCTTTATACCTCAAATTGAGAGAATAAACAAGTTTATAAAGATAATTTAATTTAATTATCCAAGCCACTAACACCAATCAAACAAACAACTAACAAAATTACTATTATCAAATTATAATAAATTTAATTTAAGTACAAAACTACTCAGCCATGCTAAGGACCTACAGCTACAGTACTCTATTCTAGACTTAAACCCATAGTTACTATAGTTTTTCGGATTGGAATTGTTGTATATATTTTTGTTAAAAATATTTGGGGGGCCACAATGATTAAAGCCCGATTGGTACATGTGTTTAAATAACAGTTTTTAATTTTTTTGGAAATACATATGAATGAAAAAGTATATGAAAATACGATTAATCTATATATTACCAAAAGCTGAAGTGTGACATTTATTGCTGCTGAGCTCCTGTTGCGCCACCTTTTCGCTACATCATTTGCCACGTAATTATTATTTATTATTTATTCCTCTTTTTTTACAAAAAAAAAAATATATATATATATATATATATATATATATATAGTTTATTAATTTTACATATTTATCTTTATCGGCTTTAACATCTATATATATATATTTCTTTTTTATTTCCAATTTTCCTTTAATTTTTTTTACATTCACCTATTTTTTAAATATTTACACTTGCTTCAACCTTTCTTCTTCCCTTACCTTTTCATCTCCCCACTACCATCTACTTTAATATTACGATTCATCTTTCTCTTCATCTTCCTTTATTTGTCTCTTCTTATCCCCTCCCTCTTACTATAAATTTGTTACTATTTTCTATTCTTTACATAGCTTTCTCTCACAAAAAGGTTCTATCTCTCAATGTTTTGGTGGATTTTTATTTTTTATTGCATCTCCTCTTTAGGTTGATAAATTTTTGTGTTTTTAAGAACTCTAATTTAGGTTAATATGATTTAGTGGATCTATAATGGGAAATAAAAGGGAGGGGATAAGATAACTCAATAAGTAGAATTCACTAGCATTGGGGTGTGGGAACAAACCTTCAAATAAATAATTCTTACGACAATTTCATAACTTGTAACTCATCAATATTTATCATCAAATACTTCATATATTGTGAGCCATCATAATATATATATTAATATCATCACATAAACAATTTCCTAGGCTTTTCTCATGGTCAACGTTTACGCCCCGTTGACAGGGTTGTGTTGTCCTCTTTTTGGGACTGGAACCTTCTTTTTGTCCCCTTTCTTGAGGATGGCTCCTTTGGAACATAAAGGTACACTCCTTTGCTAAGGAGCTTCCTTTTTGAATTCTCAATAGTATACTCCCTTACTAAGGAGATATCAAATGTGCACTGTTCCCTTTTCTAGGACCGTCCATTGCTAAGGACTAGCTGCAGTATGATTGTCTCTCACAAAAATAATCCATTCATAATTCTCAAAAATATAAGGATATATTCACACATACAAATTTATATAAATTTAAGTTGTCCCACAAGTTTTTAATAAAACGAATAATTAATGTGCACATCAAGAAATTATAAAATATCCATTCATATGTATAGAATAACAACATATTCCTTTGATATAAAATAGTTTAATAACCAACATTGTTTTGGGAAAACCCCCAAAATTAGTAAACATCACTTACCTATTAGTTGCAAAATAAAAGGAATCAATTAGCCTTGAGTCACAACGAATCAGTAGAATTAGAGCCTAGCAACACCAAAAATAGGTCCATCAATACACGAATTTCCTACTAAAATCTGTTTTCATACTTAGACAATATAATCTTAGACAACACTGATATTTCCAAAAATTTAAATTTATTTACATAACTCTGTAGTTCACTTTCACGTATTTTTACTATTCATTAATAAGCATGATTGTACTGTAACTTTACAAAATACTAGCAATTCACTATAGGTCTAGCCATCATATATTCTACTATTCCTTAGAAGTCACATGATATATAAACCTATCTGATCAACCTAATATTTATATCTATTAGTCAAAAGTAGAAGCCACATAATATTGTTTTGCCAAATCAATCTTAGAGCCAATGGAGGACCATATGGCTATACATACTATTCACACGTAATCAATTTCAAAGCTTGAATCATACGGCTATATATAAACAATTCCTATTATAATATTGTAATCATCAACCCAAAGACCCATAATTCTCTTGATGTCGTAAAGCATAAGGACACTGCTGGACACTTATTTCGACAATGACAATGGTGGTGAAAAGAGTGAGACTATAAACAATTATACATAAGCCACAAGCAACCTTTTTATTTTTTCCTTTCACATTTGTGACAAACTTGAATTGATTAGTCCAAGCCTATTACTCTATTAGGCACAAATTCAAAGCCTGTGGCCCTTTCCTGACATATTGACCATCCTTATCTAATATAATACAATGATAGGAGCCCTTTTCTTTTAATATAATGATAGTTTAGGTTGATAACAATTGCTAACTATTGACTATTCAAACTTCTTAAATTTAGAGCAAGACAAACCATACCTAAACTACTTGTGCACAGCCATAGAGAAGAACAGAAGTAACTCACTCATGTGTTGCGGCTGAAAACAAAAGTAACTTCTTATGTACATACACGTGTAACTTAAAAGGTAAAATGTTAGGCTTATCAAGGGCCATATATTTACTTATGTCACCTCACTTGGGCTTCATATCCCATAGTATTTATCTTATTTTTAATATTTTAAGCCCAAATCAATTTAATACATTTAATTGTAGGCATCCTTTATAAGTTACGCATAGTAATTAAATTGGTATCAAAATTATGGGGTGTTACATTAAAAGTGTACTAAAATATATTTATATAAGAAGTAAAGATTTTAAAAGTAAAAAAAAGAAAGAAAAAACTTATAAATTTGTCCCTAACAACAAATAATAATGTCGCGGAAGTTAGAAAAAAATAAACACATTTCTTTCTGAATGGAAAAAGAAACTAAAATGTTAGCTTATGAATAAAAACCTCAAATCTACAAGGGGTCCCTTGGAGAGGGTTCTAGAATCCACCAGAGAGAAATGAACAAAGTCTGTATTTTTTATAAATCTCAAAACTGAATTGCTTTGGAGGCTACAATATGTTTAAATAGCAAAAAAAAAAAACCTATGGCAGCTTGAAAAACACCAAGAAACCTGAATTTGTGCTAATCACATGCAATTTTTGCCAAAAATAGAAAAAATGAAATAATTGCGGAAATTGAAAATACTGTCTCTAAGAGACATCCCAAATTACAAATATTGGTATTTTCCAGAGTATTAGGCAGAAAGGATATCCTATGCAAATATTTTCTCAAAGGAATTTGCCTAAATTTAGGCGACGTTTGAACTTGAGTCTAAATTAGAATGTCGTTTTCCTCTAATCTGCGAAATTCCATGCTTCTGTCAACATCGCCTTGATAGCTTCTACTGGCACCCTCATTGATCTTGTGTTGTGACTTTCGACACCCTTCTAGTTCAAGATGGTTTGTGCTGTCTATTCTACATCAAATATAAAGTTGTTAATAGCCATAAATATTGTAAATTTTATTAACATATCCTGATATTTAGATTAATGCCAACTAGACCCAAAACTTTTTAAAACTAATTAATTTGATGCTTAAATCTTACCGAGTCTCTAAATACTAATAAGTCAGTTAGTCATTTTCACAACATTATTTAAGGACTAATTTGATGTTAGAGACAGAATTAATTAGTTTTAGAAAGTTTTTAATATTGTTAACAGCAACCCAAACATCAAGTTATGTTCATGGAATTTATCTGATTAATAATACTGGCATTCTGCGTTTATCTATCCACCAAGAAATGGACGGTACTCTATGGCCTATGCATTGTCAGAAAAGTAAACTAAGCTCAGAGTAATTTGCTGTGTCATTTTCTCACTTTTTATCTTCTTGAACAACGCGCAAGATTTCTACTAAAGTTGGTGGAAATTTGGTGGAAACAGCATAACAATTGGCTAAATCAATTTGGTTCTTTTGCAAAATAAATATAGATGTTAGAGCACCCACAGTAGACGTGGGATATGTGCCAAATGTTAAATATTTGGCACATATCCCACATCAAACCCCTTTTTCACCCATTTAGTAGATGTGAGATATGGTTTTTATTTTTGCAAAATTGAATAGTATCATGACAAATTTGCCACAATACGGAAGATGTGTGGTATATTATTTATTGTTTGTTTATTGTGTTGATGAGTAGTAATATTATTTTAATGTGTAGTAAATATTATTTTAATGTATAAAATTGAATTATAAAATATCTGATAAATGAGATGTTATAAAATAATATAGTAAAATAATAAAGTAAGCATTTAATGTAGTAAAATGGCATAATTTTTGGAACATCCGCTACGAATGCTCCAAGGGGCATTTGATAAAGACGAAAGCTTCCAAGAACCCACGTAAATGGCTAGCTTTTCAAAGTCCTTTCTTGAAGACTTTTCATTCTCCTACTTTTATTACATCATTTCATCTTGTTTCTTGGAATGGTGTGGTAAACAAACTGGAAGCAGATGTATATAATAGTCTGATTTAAACAAAGAAAAACTCAAAAAGTTTTACTGAAGGCCATCTCCACAGATCTTCTAAAAGACCAAGACTGCAAAAGCAATTCTCTCAAGGCGAACTAGAGACCAGCAAACGTCAGTATCTTCTTCACTCATCCCTACCATTGCAATTCTCTCAAGGTAAGCCTCTTTTCAATTTCTCTCCTCTTGTCATCTTTTCCTTTTTCTTTGATTTTTTGGAGTTAGATTTTTGCTCATTCTAGTATCTCAGGCTATTTATAGGTGAACAATATTAGAGGATACTTACTAACTTGACATAAAAGATATAGCTTCAATGGCTGTTGATACCATATCTTTGTGGCTTCCTCTTCTCCTTGTTCTTCCTCTTCTGTTGCTCGTGAAAAAAAAGATGAATGAGCGGAGTTCAAAGAACCTTCCACCAAGCCCTCCTAAGCTCCCTATTATAGGTAACTTACACCAACTTGGTGTGTTACCTCACCAATCTATGTGGCAACTCTCCAAGAAATATGGCTCTGTGATGCTCCTACAACTCAGTGGTATAACAACTGTCATAATATCTTCTGCTTGTTAATGTATATTGTGTTTTGTTATGGGCTTTAGGCCCAACTGCTTTACTTGTATAGCACACTTATACTTGTACTACACTTTACTTGTACCGCACACTTATGCCTCCTATATAAGGCACTGATGTATATTCTTTCATTCAAGAAATACAATACAATCTTCCAGTATTTCTAACATGGTATCAGAGCCACTGCTCTGACTTTTTCTTAGCAGTCTTGTCTTTATTGGTGTTACTCCATTCTCAACATCGCTTCCGCCATCACAACAGACGCTGTAGCCTCTCGCCGTTGAACCTCCGACGTCTTCCATCGTTGCCTTTGGGTTCTGGACCTGCAGCCGCTGTCGTTGAGGAGTCCAACACCGCACAGATCACTGCACACGTCATTCCGCCGTGACTATTGCTCCGATCAAATTTCTGGTGATATCACTGAGATCGTCTTGAAACGATCTACTCGTCGGTGAAAGCCCTGTCATCATCGGAGCTGCCACGCGCTCTCACGCGCCTCCAGAAAATTCTGCACAGGATCTCACGCGCATCCACGCGCCGCCAGGATACTCCACGCGCCGTCACGCGCTTCCACGCGCTGTCACGCGCCTCCACGCGCTGTCACGCGCCAGGTACCTCTTGCTGACGTCAGCCCTAGTGACGTCATCACTGCCACGTCATTGCTGACATCACTGCCACGTCATCTGCTGACCGTTGACCGCGTTGACCGTTGACCGTTGACTTTGCCTGACCGTTGACTTTGACCGTTGACTTTTTGTCAGAGTTGACTTTTGCAGTCCAGGTGCTCCTTATCCAGTTTTTCGCGTAGATTTCATTTTTGCAGTCTATTTTTGCATATTTTGCTTCTAAATGAAGAATAAGGACAGGTATTCTTCTTGTTGCAATAATTGTCATCGACAATCCAGCAAACGTTTTTGCAATTTTTGCAAACGTTTTGGCCACAGTATTGAGACTTGCTATCGTCGCAACAAATCAGCTGTTACAATTTCTGCTGCTACTGTTGCTAACACTGAGAGTGTCCAACCAATGGCTCCTATCTCTGCACAGTCTAAGTCTTCAGAACGCACTTTCACCATGTCCACAGATGACCTTAAAAATATCATCGCCAATGTCATTCGTATGGTTGGTAATGCATCTTACTCCTCTTCTCTCTCAGCTTTATCTGGTATGTCTCCCTCCTCTTGGCTTATGGATTCCGCTTGTTGCAATCACATGACACCTCACTCGTCTTTATTTTCTGAACTCAAACCTGCACCACACCCTCTTAATATTCGCACAGCAAATGGTTCCACAATGTCTGGTCATAATATCGGTTCTGTTTCGACTTCCAACCTTTCGGTTCCTGGGGTCTTTAATGTTCCTGATCTTTCTTACAATTTATTTTCTGTGGGACAATTAGCTGAGTTGGGTTATCGCATTATATTTGATTATTCTGGGTGTATTGTGCAGGATCCGAGGACGGGACAGGAACTTGGGACCGGTCCCAGACTTGGGCGTATGTTTCCCGTGGATAACCTTCGTCTTCCACTTGTTGCTCCTGTTTCTGTTGCTGCAGCTGCTGCAGTCTCTTCAATTCCTTCCCTTGCACTTTGGCATGCTCGTCTTGGTCATGCATCTTCCTCTCGGGTACAACAATTGGCTTCTAGAGGTTTGTTAGATTCAGTGTCTACAGAAAATTTTGATTGTGTCTCATGTCAGTTAGGAAAACAACCAGCTTTGCCTTTCAATTCTAGTGAATCAATATCCACTGATATCTTTGACCTTATTCATTCTGATGTTTGGGGGCCTTCCCCGATCTCTAGTATTGGTGGATCTCGATATTTTGTTGTCTTTATTGATGATTATTCCCGCTATAGCTGGATTTTTCATATGAAACATCGTTCTGAATTATTGGAAGTATATTCTAATTTTGCAAAAATGGTTGAAACTCAATTTTCCAAACGTATCAAAATTTTTCGATCTGATAATGCTCTTGAGTACACTCAATATGCTTTCCAAGCTGTTTTGCATTCCTATGGCACTGTTCATCATCTAACTTGTCCAGGTACCTCTCAGCAAAATGGTAGAGCCGAACGAAAACTTCATCATATTCTTGACACTGTTCGTGCTCTCCTTCTCTCTGCCAAAGTTCCTGCTCCTTTTTGGGGCGAAGCTGCTCTTCATGCTGTTCATGCTATTAATCGCATTCCAAGTCCTGTTATCCACAATCAAACTCCATATGAGCGCCTTTATGGGTCACCTCCAGATTATCGCCATCTTCGCTCCTTTGGTTCTGCTTGTTTCGTTCTTCTTCAGCCACATGAGCATAACAAACTTGAGCCTCGGTCAAGGCTTTGTTGTTTTCTTGGCTATGGCGAAACTCAAAAGGGGTATCGGTGTTATGATCCTGTCTCTCATCGACTTCGTGTCTCCCGCAATGTTGTATTTTGGGAACATCGCTCCTTTGTCGAGCTCTCTCACTTCCGTGCCTCCCTATCTTCATCCTCTGTCTTAGATCTTTTTCCAGATGAGGCACATATTCCTCCTGTAATTGCTCCTGATCCTCCTGTAATTGCTCCTGATCCTCCTGTAGTTGCTCCTGATCCTACTGTAGTTGCTCCTGATTCCCCTGTAGACTTCTCTGTCCAACCACCAGATAACTTTGATCCCTTTCCTAGTTCACCATTTAATGAACAGGTGGAAGATGAACAGGTTGAAGACGAGCTACCCAACCCTGAGCTTGGGTCCCCTGCTCCTGCTATGCCTGACGATCATGCACAAGACATTCCACCTCGTCACTCAACTCGAGTAAGATCCATTCCTACACATTTACTTGACTATCATTGTTACACTGCCCTTGCTACACTGCACGAGCCTCACACTTATCGTGAGGCTTCCACTGACCCTTTATGGCAGATTGCAATGAGAGAGGAGCTTGATGCATTATCTAAAAACCATACTTGGGACTTGGTGACTCTCCCCCCTGGGAAATCTGTGGTTGGTTGTAAGTGGATCTATAAGATTAAGACTCGCTCTGATGGGTCCATTGAGCGCTACAAAGCTCGTCTTGTTGCAAAAGGTTTCACACAGGAGTATGGGATTGATTATGAAGAGACTTTTGCTCCGGTTGCTCGTATCTCATCTGTTCGTGCCCTCTTGGCTGTTGCTGCTGCCAGAAAATGGGGCCTTTTTCAGATGGATGTCAAAAATGCATTCCTTAATGGCAATTTAAGTGAAGAAGTTTACATGCAACCTCCTCCTGGTCTCTCTGTTGAATCAAACAAGGTTTGTCACCTTCGACGTGCACTTTATGGCCTTAAACAAGCTCCACGAGCTTGGTTTGCCAAATTCAGTTCTACCATCTCTCGCTTGGGTTACATGGCCAGTCATTATGATTCTGCCTTATTTCTTCGTCGCACTGACAAAGGCACTATTTTACTTCTCCTGTATGTGGATGATATGATCATAACTGGTGATGACCTTAATGGCATTCAAGAACTCAAGGTTTTTCTCAATCAGCAGTTTGAGATGAAAGATCTTGGACATCTCAGTTACTTCTTGGGTCTTGAAATCACTCATTCTACAGATGGACTTTATATTACTCAAGCCAAGTATGCTTCTGAACTATTGTCTCGAGCTGGACTCACTGATAGCAAGACTGTTGACACTCCAGTTGAGCTTAATGCGCATCTGACTCCCACAGGAGGGAAACCATTGTCTAATCCTTCTCTTTACAGACGATTGGTTGGCAGCCTAGTTTATCTCACAGTCACTCGTCCAGACATCTCCTATGCTGTTCATCAGGTGAGCCAGTATCTGTCTGCTCCACGATCTACTCACTATGCTGCTGTTCTGCGCATTCTTCGATACCTGAAGGGCACTCTCTTCCATGGCCTTTTCTACTCAGCTCACTCTCCTCTTGTACTCCGTGCATTCTCTGATGCTGATTGGGCAGGGGATCCCACTGACCGCGGGTCCACTACAGGTTATTGCTTTCTCCTTGGTTCTTGTTTAATTTCTTGGCGAAGTAAGAAACAAACCTTTGTGGCCCGCTCCAGTACTGAAGCAGAATATCGTGCCCTTGCTGATACCACATCTGAGCTCCTTTGGCTACGATGGCTTCTTACGGATTTAGGTGTGTCTACATCCTCTGCCACTCCCCTTTATTGTGATAACCAGAGTGCCATTCATATTGCTCACAATGATGTCTTCCATGAACGGACTAAACACATCGAGATTGATTGTCATTTTATCCGGTATCATCTTGTCCATGGTGCTCTCAAGCTTTTCTCCGTCTCCTCCAAAGATCAACTTGCAGATATCTTCACCAAGTCACTTCCTAAGGGTCGCACTCGTGATTTGGTTGACAACCTCAAGCTGGTCTCACATCCACCTTGAGTTTGAGGGGGGCTGTTAATGTATATTGTGTTTTGTTATGGGCTTTAGGCCCAACTGCTTTACTTGTATAGCACACTTATACTTGTACTACACTTTACTTGTACCGCACACTTATGCCTCCTATATAAGGCACTGATGTATATTCTTTCATTCAAGAAATACAATACAATCTTCCAGTATTTCTAACACTGCTGATGCTGCAAGAGAAGTCTTAAAAGTTCATGATCTTGCCTGTTGCAGTAGACCTCCCTTAGCTTGCTCTAAAGTTTTTTCCTACAATTATAGGGACATGGCTTTTTCACCTTATGGTGATTACTGGAGAGAGATAAGGAAAATATGTGTTCTTGAGCTTTTTAGCGTGAAGAGGGTGCAGTCCTATCAGTTCATTAGGGAAGAAGAAGTTGCTTTGTTTGTCGATTCGATATCTCACTATGCATCTTCTGCAACCCCTATTGATCTTTCTGAGAAGCTGTTTGCCCTCACTGCAAGTATAACTTTTAGGATTGGTTTTGGTAAGAGTTTCCGCGGGAGTGGTTTAGACAATGAAAGGTTTCAAGCATTGGTTTATGAGGTAGAGTCCATGATAGGAAGCTATAATGCATCTGAAGTCTTGCCCTTCGTGGGATGGATTATAGACACTTTATCTGGTCGATTTAAAAGGCTTGAAAGGGTTTTTCATGAGTTGGATACTTTATTCCAACAGGTCATTGATCTCCATCTTGATCCTGAGAGGACAAAACCAGAGCATGAAGACATTATCGATGTGCTATTGAGAATTGAAAGGGAGCAAGCTAAGTCTAGCGATGCTGCTCGATTCACAAAACATAACATTAAGGCAGTCCTCCTGGTAAGCTGCCAATCTTTTACTAATCCCTTTTTTTTTTTTTTTTTTTTTTTTTTTTAACTTTACTTACTTTATCAAATTAGCCCATATTCATCTACTTACCTGTTACTATTTTTGTTTATCAGAATATATTTTTAGGTGGAGTTGACACTGGTGCAATTACCATGATATGGGCGATGGCAGAGCTTGCTAAGAACCCCAGATTGATGAAAAAAGCACAAGATGAAGTTAGAAATTTCATTGGAAATAAAGGGAAAGTCACTGAAAGCGACACTGACCACCTTCATTATCTGAAGATGATAGTTAAAGAAACTTTTAGATTGCATCCTCCAGCAACTCTACTTCTTCCAAGAGAAACCATGTCACACTTTAAGATTAATGGTTATGACATTTACCCAAAAATGTTAGTACAAGTTAATGCTTGGGCGATAGGACGAGATCCTAAATACTGGGAGAACCCAGAAGAATTCATCCCAGAAAGGTTCGTGGATAACTCCATTGATTATAAAGGTCAAAATTTTGAGTTATTGACATTTGGATCTGGTCGAAGAGGTTGTCCTGGGATATATATGGCAACAACAACAATTGAGCTTGCACTTGCAAATCTTTTATATTGTTTCAATTGGAAATTACCTGATGGGATGAAAGAGGAAGATATCAACATGGAAGAGGGAGCTGGTCTTAGCCTTACTACCAGTAAGAAAACAGCTTTAAACCTTGTGTCAATCAAATTGTTTTAAGGTATGTTTAAAATATTAGTATATGTCAGCACTCTTCCCCTCCCTTTCTTCTCTCCCCCATCTCACTCCATTCCAAATATAATGATATATACTAACGTTTAGTGACAGTCTGAGTCATCTGACCATATTAGCCTAAGAATATTCTTGAATATCTTCCCAGGAATAGTTGCTTATATATATATATATATATATATGTATGTATGTATTGCTAAGCACTTTGAAATAAATGGTGGCCAATTAGCATGTATGTTTTGGCTTTTGTGATCATGGATGATTATCCTTTCTTATAAATAAATGGCAGGAAGTGGAAGATAATTTGTGTTTGTCTTTATTTTCTATGGTGGTGTTATGGAATACAAAACCACTTTTTCTAGTTCAGTTTATATTTCACTACACAATTTGTTATGTATTTATTTTATTTTTCTTATAAAATAATTAAAATCAAAAAATCAAAATAAAACACATGATATATCATAATTAGTAGAATATAAAGTATTTTTGGGACTGATGGTTTCTATTCAGCATCATGAAGGCTTGGTATAATTATTTCATTCAATCAATTGTTTTGGACAACGGAGCAGAGGCTAGGCGAGCAAATTTTCTTTATACTCCAAACTATGGAGCAAAGTTTATGGTTCTTTGTTTTGATGTATTTCTTTCCTAATTGTTTAATAGCACATTTGTAAGTAGAATAGTGATTACATTTATCTGTAAGTTCATGGAAGTGAGATAAAGCACTGAAGTCTCAAAAATGGAGTAGACATATGGTCAAATCATATGTTACATAATTGCTTTTGTTATGATACTGGATTTGAAACTTTGAAGTTGGCATGTACATTTTACCATTGGCTATAGGTTGTTGTTGTGATTTAGAATGAGTGAAAAATATATAACAAGTTTACTTTTTCATAAAAGTCACTGGTAATATGACATTGAACTATTATGTTTTATTCACGCAAAAAAACTATTATGTCTTATTTACAAGATATTTGAAGGTAAAAAAACATTATCATACAAAATTGGTAGAGAACTTATTAGCACTTTCAAGTCTGTATTGCTTGGTTATGGCCAAAGCTAATCAAATTTATGCCCAGGCTAAATAATTGACATTGGGAAAGAAATAAGGAAAAAATGATTGTTTTTGTAATTGTAATCTTTTTTTGATAATGAGATTAACCCTTTGGGAGAGTTAAGAAAGATGAGAAAAAGTCGAGGCACCATTGGAGGACTCTAAAACACCAGAGAAGGTAATGTAGGCAAAGGGTTTTTTTGGGTGCTATCTACTGGTCTCCCTCAGCCAATGCCAAAAAGCCCCAATGTTAGCTCTTTTCTTTATTTCAATCAATTCGTTTTTCTTTCCTTTATATTTGCAATTCCGTTCCTTTTACTTTTTAAATTTTATTTCGCGTGGCATAATTGATTAAGCCCTATAATTAAAATTTAGGGTCGAAACTATTGCCTAGTTTAATTAAGAAATTTCTCAAGTTGAATATAATAGGGTATTTGAATTTAATTGAATATCCTGATATATTTCACCTAAGGTACTGTTGTAGGTAAGTTTTATCCTAAAATTTAGTGCTTTGTCTTCCTATGGTTTTTTTTTTTTTTTTTTACTTTTATGTTATAATTCAGCAATGTTCGGCATGAAGAGTTTTTTTTTTTTTTTTTTTAATTTAAAAAAAGAAGAAAGAAAAGCTTTTAATTGAAACCCATACAACAAAACCCCAATCAAAACTTTTAAGAACTCCTAGTTTCTCTAGGGATCATTTCTAAAAATTCATCCTTGAAATTATTTGGGTTCAAAGAGCCATGGATTGCCTTAAATAAATTATATATATATATAAAGGCCAATTCCCCCAATTAAGTATACCTTGGTATTCGATTTTTTTATAGAAAATAAAAAAATGGGATTCCTCATCAGTAAAGGGGAAAAAAGTAGTAGCTTTTTTGGTGTTAAATTAAAATTACTCTAGCCATCTGTAAAGTGGTGATGGAAATAAGGTAAAGTAAAATGTGTATTTTTATGTTAAGGGGGGTTAAAAACTTAAAAATGAAGTGAGCTTTTGTAAGAAATTAAAAATAAGTTTTTTTTTTTTTTTCTGAAAATAAAAGGTAAAAAATTTGTTACAAAACTATGGAATTAAATAAGGATGTTCCTTCCAACATGCATTATTGTTTGTACTGCATTGCGCGTGGTCAGAACGGGAAGAAAAGTGATTCCCTGATTTTTTTTTTTTTTTCTTCTAGAAAACTTGAATTATTGTTTGTACTACATTGTGTGTTGTCAGAGAATTTATTGTTTGTAGTCTTTACTTTCCAGAAAAAAGAGAAAAAAACGTGACACTGCTAGATTTAGATCTTTTTTTTTTTTTTTTTTGAGAAAATGCTAGATTTAGATCAAATAATTGCAGTCGCACCAAGGACATTTCGTCGAAGATGGAATATACCTAGGCTGTGTTTAGTTGCTGGAAAACGTTTTCCGGAAAATAAATATTTTCCGGAAATGCTAATTTTCGGAAAAGGAAAATGTTTTCACGGTGTTTAGTTGCATTTCAAAAAATTTTCCGGAAAAAATTTTCTGGTGTTTGGAAAAGAAGAAGGAAAACACAAATTCAGAAAAACACAAGCCACAACCCAGATCGCGCCGTCGATCGCGATCCGAGATCGCGATCGACGGCGCGATCGCGATCTCGCCGTCCGATGACTGCGCCGTCGATCGCGATCCGAGATTGCGATCGCGATCTCGCCTTCTTCGCGAGATCGCGATCGACGGCGCGATCTCGCGAAGCGTCGACGGCGATCTCGATCCGGTGCGATCTCGCCTTCGCGAGATCGCGTCGACGGCGATCTCGCGAAGGCGAGATTGCGATATCGATCCGGTCGCAAGATCCGGTGCGATCGCGATCTCGATCCGGTGCGATCGCGATCCGGTGCGATTGCGATCTCGATCCGGTCGCCAGATCCGGTGCGATCGCGATCGTGCGCGCGCTCTGTCTCTCTCTCTCTCTCATTTTTCGGAAACACTTTGAAGGGAAAATAGAAGTGTAAAATCAATTCCGTGGTCAAAGGCTTTTTTTTTCGGTCAACGGATTTCAATTTCCGGAAAATAGAATTTTCCGAACCAACCAAACAGCCTCATTTCCGGAAAAGCATTTCCGGAAGTGATTTTCACCCAAAACAAACACAGCCCTAATTTCATAATTCACTACCGTCTCTTTTTTCAATGCATAATACTTTACTCCCTTTTGTACTCGTTTCCTCACTTTTTATCAATCTTCTGCTCGTACATCCCAAACCTGCCTCCTATTTAGCTTTTTGCTAAATTAAAAAAATAAAAATAAAAATGTGCAAAAATATATTTATATAACAAGTAAAGATTTAAAAAGAAAAAAAAAAACTTATAAATTTGTCCCAGACAACAAATATTGATGTCACGGAAGTTACAAAAAAATAAACACATTACTTTCTAAATGAAAAAAGAAACTAAACACGTTAGCTTCCGAATAAAGACCTCGAATCTATGAGAGGTCTCTTGGATTAGGTTTTGGAATTCACCTGAGAGAAATGGACAAAATCTGTATTTTTTTATAAATCTCAAAATTGAACTGTCTTGGAGGCTACAATATGTTTAAATAGTAAAAAGAAAACCTATGGCAGGTTGAAAAACACCCAAAAATCCTAATTCGCGCTAATCACGTGTAATTTTTGCCAAAAATAGAAAAAAATATTTCGCGCTAAAGCTCACTCTCATGCCTCTCATCTCATCTCTCTGCTCTCCCTTTGCCCTGAAGCTCATTCTCACGCCTCTCATCTCAAGCATAATCAAAATACAAACTCAAAAACATAATCTTAAAATTAATCAAACCACAACAATAAAAGCAAAAAAATTCTTGCTCTCATAAAACTGATATAATTTAAACAACAAATCTAAAATCAAAACAACAACAACAGCAGATCAAGAACAAAAAAAAAAAATTAGAACAACAATAAAAGAATACAATTTAAAAATATTAGTAAACCAAAGTGCCAAATTTGACCTAAAACCCACAATTTCACTCCCACTAACAAATAAAGATATCTAGGAAGGGGAAAATCCTAAAATTAAAGTAAAAAATCGCTAACTGTTCTTTAAAACCCATGTAGGATTTGATCTTCTATGATGTTTCCCAAGATTCTACTAAAAAGAATAGACAGGAAAAAGGATGCTTGGTCATGTCGCTATAATCTTTGGTTTTAATGCCTTTAAATCATGTTACTTGCTGATCTTTAGCAATGTATTATTCTTACTGTTAAAATTAATGCATTTAAATCATGTTACTTGCTAGTATCACAGTTTACATTCTGTACATAAATATACTCTATTCAGTAGGATGGAAAGCTAATGCAGTTGAATTTTATTCTTTATTTAACCAAAGTTAGAACAACATGATTTTTATTACTACTCATTTTATGATTCATATGGTTACAGAAACTAAAGCCACAAACTGAGAATCATGGCCAACCTATTTTAATAAAGAAATAAATATAGTGAATTAAAATAATTACCTGCTTAGGTTTGAAAATTTTCAATAACTTCACTAAAAAAGCGTCAAATATCAAAGGAATTAGCTACGCCCATAATGAAGCCATTCTTGAAAAGGAGAAACTCTTCTGCTAACGCCTTGTTGTGATCTTTATCCATGCCAATCTATTAGATATAAGCTTGAGAACATACAAAAATAAGCATATAAATGAAAGGGAAAAAAAAATTTACCACTAATTTTTTCAATAGAGGCTTACATAATTGCATTATCGACTTGCTCCTTCATCTATCTTAAAGTTTTTAGCAAGCCAATCAACTATTCTCTATTAAAAATTACAGAACGTAAGGGTGTAATTTAGTCACAACTAACTATAAATCAGAAAACAAAAATTATTCAATTTTGCTTAATACCCAAATGAAATTGGAGAGTCAGGTGTTACTTGGGACGTTGATCTTGAAGATGTGGGCATTAGGGGATTCAAGCCAGTCCATGAGGGCTATCGATCCTGACCATTCTCTGAATATATTGAGCCAGTCCAATCAATATATTTGAAAACGTTATAGCAGCAATGCCATAGCCCATAGAGGTTAGAGATTTAGAGTGAGAAAGGGAGTGCTTCTGCATTAGGTCTCTTTCTGCATTAGCATTAGGATTTTTTTTTTTTTTTTTTAAATGGAAGAGACTGAGTGCGTGAGGTTGAGGATTTTGGGGAAGGTTAGAGATTTAAAATTAGTAGGGGAGTCGGTAGAGATAAAGAATAGTTGGGTTGTTCTCTTAAAAAAAATTAAACTTAAATAAAAAGAAAAAGAAAATAGTGATGATGTGAAAAATTGTGGGAGCTTTAAAGGTTTCGATTTTATATATATATATATATATATATATAGATAATAACACAAATCAATTATTTTAATATAAACATTAAAGAAAATCCCTAATAAACTAATAAGTTAGTTATTTAAAGACAAACAATTTGGTTCTTTTGTAAATAAATATAGATGTTGGGGCATTTGTAAAAGATGAAGCTTCAAAGAATTTTCCTACCCTTGGCTAGCTTTTGAAAGTCTTTCTTTCCTAATGATTTTTCAATCTCCTACTTTTATCACATAATCTCATCTTTACATACTGTTGCTGGGAATGGTGTGGTAAACAAACTGGCAGCAGATAGTCTGATAAAAAAAGAAAAACTCAAAAAGGTTGGTTCATTTTGATGCAATTTACTGAAGGCCATCTCCACAGATCTTCTCCAAATAAAAAAGGACTGCAAAAAGCATTGTGGCAAATGGTGAACTAGAGGCCAGCAAACATCAGTATCTTCTTCACTCATTCCTCCCATAGCAATTCTCTCAAGGTGAAGCATCACGCACATCCATCACCGTGAGCCTCTTTTAAATTTCTCTTCTCTTTCTCATCTTTTTCTCTTTCTTTGATTTTTTGAAGTTAGATTTTAGAGTGAAATGAAACGAAATACATAACTTTGATTTACAACTGTTGTCTCAACTAGTTGAAGAGGTTGACTGTAAGTGGTAAAAATGAAACCGGAGGGTTTCTTAGTCTTTTAAAATTTGAAACTTAGAATTCTAAAAAAAAAAAAAAAAAAAAAAGAAACTTAAAAGATTTAACCTTAAAAAAATAAAGTTAAATAACTTTGATAAGTTTCAGTCAAATGTAAAGAGTGCATTTGTATTCTTTATTATCTCCATTAATCTTGTTATTTGTCTTTTATTTAACAAAAAAAACAAAGGCCCCACAAGTGAGGCAGATCTTGCGCCTAACTAGTAAATCTCGAAACGCCCTCAGTTCAAGAAATGATGAAGTCCCGTCATTTGTCCACAATTTCAGTAAAAAACTCTCACCTATTTAAAATTGTTAACTTGGTATTAGGTTTTTATTTAAAACTTCACAATTTTAAAATAAGTCAAAATCTTTTACTAAAATGATGGACCACATTACTTATCTACTATGAAAACCTTATAATTTCTTCTTCAGTTCTTCCTCTCTCTTTAGGATATGAGGTGAAATTAGGGATGATGAAAAATAGGAAGAGAAAAATAGAGTGGAAAATGTTGTTTTTCATTGTTTAGTTGAGGAAATAAAATAGAAGAGACAAAAAATAAGGGAGAAAGTTTTTCCTCCTGGGCCCACTTTTTTATCCTCCCAAATTAAGAGAAAAATGAGTAGGAAAAAGTGATGAGAAATGCATTTTACACAAATACCCACACTTTATTACATTTAGTGCCCGTTTGTTTGGGCGTTTTGAGCCCAAAAAGCACGTTTTGCAAAAAATTGGAGCAACTTGTGCGTTTGGTTCAGCCCAAAACGCAACTTTTTGGAAAAAGTTGCGTTTTGGGCCAAGGCTAATAACGCGTTGAGAACGCGCAAACCTTATGGAGCTGAGGAGGTCCATAAAACAAAAAGTCCAATGCGCGTTTGTAACTATCCATTGGCTCTTCCTTCAATTACCAAATTACCCTTGATAAAAGTCCTCAGTTCTCATGCCTAAAGCTCACTCTCACGCCTCTCATCTCATCTCTCTGCTCTCCCTTTGCCCTGAAGCTCATTCTCACGCCTCTCATCTCAAGCATAATCAAAATACAAACTCAAAAACATAATCTTAAAATTAATCAAACCACAACAATAAAAGCAAAAAAATTCTTGCTCTCATAAAACTGATATAATTTAAACAACAAATCTAAAATCAAAACAACAACAACAGCAGATCAAGAACAAAAAAAAAAAAAAATTAGAACAACAATAAATGATCAAGAAAAAAAAAAAAAAAAAAGAAGTCGATATGACCCCTGGTTGCATGCACTCCGCAGTGAGGAGGAGGAGCAGCGGTGGCGGTGTGGTGGAGCAAAGACGATTTCTCCTCTCTCCATGCGTGTCTGTGTGTGTTTGAACTTTGAAGATAATGACACCAAAAGGCAAGCAAGATTATGGAATCAAGTATCACAGAGAGAGCTAGAGAATTTATGGAATCAAGTAGAAAAAGAAAAAGAAAAAAAAAAAAAGAGAGAGGGAAGAAAATGAGAGAGCTGGAGAGCTTCTGGAATCAAGTGGAAGCAAAGAAAAAAAAAAAAAAAAGAGTCAGGAGCTTCTGGAATCAAGTGGAAGTAAAGAAAAAGAAAAAGGAGAGGATGTACTAATGGTATACGTGTGTGGTGGACAAAATGCAAGAGAAAAAATAAAAAGAAAAGAAAGAAAAGAAAAAGGAAACGTATGGATGAAAGAAAGGCAAAGAATTAGAAATCAAAATTTAAAAATACTACTACAATATTTTCAAAATAAATTTTAAGTAATTAGCTAATATTGGTGAGTAAAAATATAATTTTAGTGGTGGGTTCAAATTAGAACTAGTAACAACTTTTCATATAAGATTTTGTTATGATTCTTGTGAAAGTATTGGAAAAAATATTGTAGATGTAACACTTTTTGTTGAAAAATATAATTGTTGAGAATGAATAGAAAAATAAAAAATAAATATTAAAAAAGAATAAATTTGATTAAAAAATAAAGATTAAAAAAGTGGGTAGGCAAAAGATAAATGTCACTGTTGATTGTCCAAACAGTACAAAAATTTGTCTAAACTGCTGGAGATGCTCTTATATATACATTGTCTTTTTTGGTAATTTATCCTTCAAACTATCACTTTTATAAGTGCTAGCTAAACACTTAATTTTTTAAAAAATCACTTTTTAACAGCTTTTACCAAACACTCAGTTTTTTAAAAATGCACATTTTCATTATGTACTTTTTGAAAACTCAATTTTTTCATTATGCACTTTTACAAAAGGCTGAACCAAACTCACCCTTACCTTCCTCTAACTTTCCTACTATTATATAACAAGAACATAATAGTCAATTTATATAAATTACATTTTTCATCATTCCATTTTTTTTTATAACCAAACAAAAAGTTTTCTACTTTCCCACTTTTCTACCTTTTCAACCAAACACATGACAGAAAACCAAATCTTTTCTATCATTTCACTAATTTTTCATCCTCCTATTTTTCTACTCTTCCAATCAAACGGAGCCTTAATCATCTTACCAATGTATTTACTACAGTGTCCCCACTCACACATTCTTCGGGTCCGTTTGGAATGAGCTTATTGTTGCTAAAACTGAAAATACTGTAACAAAATAATTTTTAAATGTGTGAATAATATCGTGGGACCAATTTTTAATGAAAAAGTTGCTGAAAAGTGATATGGCGAAAAGCCACTTTTAGTCCCTACATTTTTAGGCGATTCCCATTTTAGTCCATACATTTTATTTTTACTGCTTTTAGTCCTTATCCTGAAAAACGCTTCCGATTTTGGTCCCTGCCGTTACATTAGAAACGGAGAAAGTTGATGTGACAAACGACAATAATAAATAATACTAAATTAATGTCCACGTGGCTTAAATTAATAATAAAAAATGTTTTTTGGCATTAAAAAATGCCACGTCAGCATTTAAATTTAAAAAAATTAATTATTAATTTTAACTAAATAAAAAAAATTTAAAACAAAAAATCACATTAATTAAGATCTGAGTGGATTTTGAACCTAAAAATTTTGAAACCCAAAAAATTATCATTTTTTTTTACTCTTTTTTGGGAAGAATACAAAGAACTCTGAATAGAACATGAATTCATGTTCTTCAAGCTCTGGATAGCCCCCAATGGAAAAAATAAACAAAACAAATATTATGTTGAAGAGCCCCATACTATCTCACCTGATTCAAACACAAACCAAATTTAAAGCCCTTCTCTCTCTCCCTCTCAGATCAAGACCCATGGCCTCCTCAAAGCCCCTCTCTCTTCAGATCAAGACCCAAGACCCATGGCTTCCTTAAAGCCCCTCTCTCTTCAGATCAAGACCCAATCATCACCTTCATGGCCATGGTTTTCAGATCTCGTCTTTTCTTATCTCAATCTTTCTTCTCACACAAACTCTCAGCTCTCTCTCTCTTTCTCTCTCTCTCTCTTTAGATCGATCTAAACCCTCGGCCACTGTTGTATGGTGTTTGGATTTGAAAACCATAAACCAAACCCAAAAAGGACCCACTACCGTTCGTGGCTGTGGTAGTCAACAATGAAGGATTAAAGCTTGAGGAGCTTCGGCCTGGGTTCCTCACGGTGAAACAAAAGGAGAAGATCAAATGGTTGTGATTGGTTTGAAGATCGGTGAAGGATTAAAGCTTGTGGATGTGGATGTGGTGGGTTTGAAGATTTTGGATCATTGGTTTGAGTTTAGTTTTGGATCATTGGGTTTCAAATCGCGGATCGTTGTGATTTTGTGTTTGGATTATTAGGTTGTTGCTGAAGATAGATTGATGGGTTTGCGTTTGTATTTGTGTTTGTTTTCTTGCTGATTTTTGGGTATGTGTTTTCTTTTTTGTGTTTGGTTGACGAGAGATCTTCTGCTGGGTTTGTGTTTGTGTTCTTGCTGGAGACCGGTTTGTGTTTTTGTGTTTGGCTGATAAGAGAGATCTACTGCTGGGTTTGTGTTTATGTTCTTGTTGGAGATCGGTTTGTGTTTTGTGTTCTTGTTGGATTTGTGTTCTTGTGTTTGTGTTCTTGTCTTTTGTGTTTTGGGTTTGTGTTTTGTGTTTTGGGTTTGTGTTCTTGGATCTGTGTTCTCATTGTTTTTGTTCTTGTTGTTCTTGGATTTGGATTCGGATTTGGGTTTTTTTTTATAAAATTTTTGGGCATGTGATTTTTTGTTTTTAATTTTTTTTATTTAGTTAAAATTAATAAATTAATTTTTTTAATTTAAATGCTGACGTGGCATTTTTTAATACCAAAAAATATTTTTTATTATTAATTTAAGCCACGTGGACATTAATTTAGTATTATTTATTCCGGTTGTTTGCCACATCAGTTTTCTCCGTTTCTGATGTAACGGTAGAGACCAAAATCGGAAGAGTTTTTTAAGATAGGAACTAAAAGCGGTAAAAATAAAATGTAGGGACTAAAATGAAAATCGTCTGAAAATATAGGAATTAAAAGTAACTTTTCGCCAAGTGATATTTGTGGGTCTCATAGATATTGTACGGATTCACTGATGTTATAAGGGGACGAAAAAGTAAGAAAAGTGCAACTGTCCCTTATTGCAGCTGACAAAAAAAAAAAAAAAAAAAAGAATGGAGAAAACGCAACTCACAAACCACAGTGCAGGATTCGGTGCTATCCAAACGGGCACTTCAAGTGATCCCCAAACCGACCTTCTCATATTTATCCTCTCAAGGCCGACGACATTAACGGGTCTCACTAGTACAACCTTCCACGTTCTTCTTACACGTGTCACCGACCCCATTGGCCATCACTATAACCAAGCTCCACCCAGTACACCATGTCTCATCTCATCTCATCTTTTTCACTTTTCTCTTTATCCTTTTGACCACTAGTTTTTCTCACATCCTCACTAAAAGCCTACTCAACACGCTCAAACTTTTGCTTACGCTATCAGCCATTTGATATGCCTCCAATGACAGTTGGCAATCAAAAAAAGCGAGGATAATTAAAGAATTTAGGGAGAGAGACAGTAACAAAGGAAGGGAGAGAGGCAAGAGTGTCTGGAGTTTTCCGGATCTCTCTCTTTTCTCTCTATCATTTCAGGACGGCAAGACTAGATCGGCTCAGGAAGAAAGAAAAAAAAAAAAACATGGGAAGAAAGACCGACTAATTTTTCCAGTAAGTATCTCTTTTTTATATTTTTCTCCGTTACTTCAAAATTTCCTTTTTTTTTTTTTTTTTTTTTTTTTTTGTTCTTAAGATTCGTGTTTGTATTTATTTCCTTGTGGGTTTCAATCTTTTTGATTTTTTGCTAATACGGGTCTTTTAGGTTTTGATAAAGAAAGGAGATTTGGTTCCGTTTTGGGTATTTTCGGCTTACACAAGAAACAGAGATGGGAGTGGGTGAGAGCGACAAACAGAGAGGGGGTGAAAGACGAGAGACCTCATCAGTGATAGCAGAGCTGAAAGAACTCTGAGCTTCTCTCACCGATCCGCACTCTATTTGCTGAAAGAGTAGAGAGGGTAGCCAAAACGGTGAGTTTTTTTTTTTGAGGAAAAGCAAAGCTGTTTCAAGTGGAGGGACCAAAACAAAACTTGAAGAGAGAAAGAGTGTGGGAGGTGGCGAGGGAAAGTTTGGGATGGAAGCGAAGGGAGCCGAGAGTTTTTTTCTTCTCGGTTAATGGTTCTCTACATGATGGGAGAGAAATGGGTGGCTTGGCTAGGTATGTGTATCTCTCCTAATTTTCTGATTCGCCTTCCCTTAAATTCCTATATCGGTAGATCCTCCTTCTCATTCTCTTATGGTTGAGATGAAGAAAAATAAGGCGGTGGCTTTCGCGACAAGGGCCCACCTTCTGAAGTCGTAGGTCTGTTTGGTTTCATGGTTATGGTTTGTGTTTTGTCGAAATAATGAAGCTTTAGGAGTAAATAATGTAATGGTTTTTTTTTTTTTTTTTTTTTTTTTTGTGTGTGCGCAGAGGTTTCGTCATTTGTTCATGCATGTGAGGGTGATGCAGTGACAAAGCTCACATATGAGAAGATACCCTTTTTCAATGCTCCAATATATCTGCACAACAAGACCCAGATTGGCAAAATTGATGAAATCTTTGGCCCCATCAATGAATCTGTCAGTTCTGTTCTTCTTCTCTTCATTTGGGGAAGTGGCTTTTTTTTCTGTTTGTTTTTGACATGTGGTATGGTTTTGACAGTTATTTTCAATTAAGATGATGGAAGGCATTGTGGCAACTTCATATGCTGCCGGGGATAAATTCTACATTGACCCTGCTAAGCTTTTACCTCTTTCAAGATTTTTCACACAGCATAAGTATGTTCTTATACTTGCCCGCTATCTTTTATGAAAATTGCATATATTGGTTGTGTGAGACCAACAGCGGATGACTATGGTGTTTTTCATAGCTTGGATTTATTGGTTATTAAAAAAAAAAAAAAAAACTTGTGTAATAAATTTACTACTTTTTTCTTAGAGATCTGATTAAGTCTTACGTAAGAATGTCCACAAGCCTGATGTCCAATTCAGAATATCATTGTGTGCGTGCGCTGAAGAAACTTAGTATACGATCCCATTTCTGGTTTAAACAACCTGGTTCTTAAATAAGGACTTGAATTACTAGAAGTGCAAAAATGAATGATTGACCTCACATTAAAAAGTATAAAACACTCAAAGTGAGCATTTTTTGTTTTTTAAAATCTTTTTTTTTAGGGGGTGGGGGGTGGGTGGCCATGAAGGCGTTGCAATTTTAAAACCAGGCTTTGTACTGAGCATATGTGAAAAAGGGATAAGTCTATTTTTATTTTTTAATTGAAAGAGAGTGTGGGGGTGTTCAATTTCTCAGTTCAATTTCACTGATTGTTTTATTATTATTATTATTAGTATTATTATTATTATTTTTTTTAATTTTAATTTCGATATTCAAAGTTTGATTTCTTTTGTCTTTGTAGGTGGCATGTGTTTCTGCTTTCACTTTTGGTGTGGTTTATGGAGGCATCAAGCTTAAGGTTCTCAAGGTACTTACTTGTCTACTCTTTCTACCTTAGATCCACTTCTTAATTATTTATTTCATTTTTTTTTGTTCTTTGGATGAATATTTATTTTATTGCTAATTGTTGCAAATTTGTAAATGTTTTTCATTCCTTTGCTCTTCAGAGATTACCCACTTGAAAAGCATATATGCAATTTCAACATTTTATTTCATATAATTAGTGTTGATTTTCTTGTGGCGATCTTTTTCTTCCTCTGTGGCAATAGATTTGGCTTATTTATTTAAATTTCGGTTGGTTGTTGCTTGGCACTTAAAAGATTGATTTTTTTAAGGACAGGAGGTATATAGACTGAAAATTGCATTAAGATTATTAATTTTAGGCGTGTGTGTTTTTTGAGAAGGTGTGTGTGTTTCTAGTGCAAATAGTGATTACTTTTAAGGTCCCAAAGCAATCATTATTCAGTTTTTTTCTTTCTTTCTTTCAATAAAATCATAATTCACTTTTATTTCATACCATTTACGAGATGTTTTACTTAACTATAGCTATTCATTCTAACTGAGAAAGTAGCTGCATGCAGAGGCGAAACTAGAGGACTGGGAGGGTTGAAAGAAGAAATTATTTTAAAATTTAAGAGTAATTTAGTTACCACCCCGAATTTTATATATGCGCGTGTGTGGCATTTTCATTTTCAATCCTCAAATATTTCAGGGAAAAAAAACCCAAAAAAATATAAATATAAATTGGCTCATTCATTGGCCAATAATTCCCCCAAAATACAAGATTACAAGCAACAAAATAATTTTAATCAATTCACAATAATATCATAAAAAAATAAAAAAATAAAACCCCTAAATCCCTTTTACGTGAATTCCTTAAATCAGCAGGACGACTCCAAATAAAAAGAAAAAACAATAATATTTGATTTGAAGATGGGGTTGGGGCTATGAAGGGAAAAGGTCTAACGTGTGCATGAGTTGTGGGAATTTATTAACTTGTGAAGCAACCCTGCTACCAAAGAGTGTTTCATAGATTGACTTTCAAAACTTTGGTGCTAGGGATCAAATATGTACTTGGCATACCACTTGTGTTCTCAAAAAGACCACCATTCTAATTCTTGATTATATGCACTTCAAAGTTTCTTTTTTACCCGATTATCAATATCCATGTTATTCCAAATAAAGTGGTGGAAGTTTGTCTACTGAAGTCCTGCCTAATCTTTTTGGTTAGCTAATAACTAAACTTGAAATTGTTTTGTAAATGTGCATTCCTTCAATTATCTGTAACCAAGACAAAGATATGATTGCTAGATGTCAAACCTTAGTATTATGTTTAATGCTTATCAGTGTTTTCCTACTTCATGTTTTTCAGATTAGTATAATAAAGTGTTTTCCTAGCTCATATTCTATGGTACCAACAAATTTTTTATTTTTGGTTTTATAGTACCCTCTTATATCTTAACCATGAGATGGTAACTAATTTATTGCCTGGCATAGTTTGGTTACTTGTTGTACACACACAAGTATCTCCACTTAAGTTACAATGTTAATGCCATGTGTTGCGGTATGGTTGTACATAAACTTAGAATGGCTAAGCATTGGGTGGTTCAACCATAGCTGCGTTCAATTAGGATTAAGCTCAAGCTCAGATGGAGTATGCCTAGATGTCGCTAAAAGTATCTCCACTTTTAGCTTGTTCTATCTGTAGTCCAGGCTCATGCTTCTACCCAACCTGATGCAAACTAGATGGCATGGCTTACTCAAAATTCTTAAAAGCTACACAGCTTTTCATTAAATCTCACAGTGTTTACTGTATTTTTCACTTTTTAAATAAGTTTATAGCTGTTTTTAAAGTGGTTGTACTTCAGAATTGCATGAAGCTGTCCTTAACTTTACAAGCCTCTTTGAGTTGGGCTGGTTTTTATCAAGTCTTAACTTCTTAACCTGAAGGAATGAGCATGTGTCTTAAGTTTTGAATTTGGCTTATTTATTATTAATCAACAAGCCTAAGGAAAGCTTCTAAATGGTCAAATTAATCTCTTGACTAACAACTTTAGTCATTGACTGGAATTTTTAATACTGAAGTGCAAGCTAATATTTACCTATAAAAAAAAATTAAGTGCAAGCTAATATTTATTTATTTCAATTATAGTCATTAAATTTTGTTAAATTAATGCATGCTCTCAGGTCTTGATTCAGGCCTTCGTTTTAAGGTCACAATTATACAACAGCATCAAGGACAGAACTCAAGTGGATAGTGAATTAGAGTTCAATTTCTTTTGCCTTAATTTTAAAGAATTTTCTTGAAACAAAAATTTGGTAGCCATATCTAGCGGTTCTGATACCGTTGGATTTCTTAAGAAGAAATTTACTACCTTTTTCACCTTTTAGACATAGTAGTATGAATATAAGAGAGAAATAATCAGTGCTTTGAGGATTCAGGAAGGACAGTGGCTGATCTTAAACTTTTCATCTTTAAATGTTGACTGATTGGATGTCCATTGTTGGAAGCCGTTCCATTTTTCAATCTATGATTTGGTAGATGTTTGTAAATTATGTACTTGATTGTTATGATCCGCAGCTGTCTACATCGTGTATACTTGCTTGGTTCTTTTTTATGATTTGAATAAATTTTGCATTACTTAAAAAAAAAATGGTAACAGGTATATAATCTTTTTATTTTTTTGGGTGTCGGTGGGAAGGTTTGTATAGAATACATGAAACAACTTCCTTAAACACTTAAATCCAATTTAAAATGAATGAAACTAGACAATAAAAGCCCATTACCTAAAAATTGCGAAAGTTGGGCCATGTTAAAAAAATAGTCAACAAAATCAACTCTTTCTTATCTAAAACTCTATAGTCATATTGCTTATGTTTTCATCACAAATTGAAATTGAAAGACAATATCCTACTGCCTAAATTATTATGTTGTCCCTATCGTAATTTGTAGCCACCCTAAAGCCACACAAATTAAGTTACTAAAAAGCAACATGTATGTATGCTTTAAGAACATATCACCTGCTAGAGTCAATGATGACTCGTTCACTTATGAGCTAATCCAAACTCAAACGTTTGCCAGATATCTTCTAGTAGTTCTTTTATGCAATGCTTAAAGCTTGGATTGATTACAACAGTTAGGGTCTCTTTGTTGCTATAACACGTGTCATGACTTAACATGGAACTGCTGAAGAGAACAGATAGTGCACAATTATAAAGTAATTTATTCGTCTTTAGTGCATATTTTAGGTACTATTTATTTATTTCATTATTTTACTTACCTCATTCAATGCCTTTTTTTTTTTATTGTAATGTATGACAAACAATATTCCAAAGTTATTATATGAAGACCAAAAGAAAATAAATACATATAGTATGCTGTGGTGGGTTGTTGTTTGGGAGCAAGCGGGTGGCTTGCATGGAGAGAAAAGGTGGAGTATTTTCTATTAGTAGTGTTGTTTGTTTTGTGACCTACATTTTTGAAACTCAATGTGCAATGGTGAAATCGTAGTGTAGGTGCGCCTCATAACATTCTAGACAATTGGGATGTATTATTTTGTGTATGACATTCTAGACTTTTTTTTTTTGATAAGTAATGAAAATTTTATTAAAAAATGAAAAACAGCGAACCCGAGTACATTGGGAATGTACTATGGGGGCATAAATCAATAACCAAGATTACAACGATCAAGTAAAGCAGGAAGGGAAGAACGAGAAAAATGACAAAAGACCACACTCCAATCGAGGAGTGTGTAAAAAAAAAAAAAAAAAAAAAAAGAAAGACTTAATCTCTAACATAGTTTGTTCACATCTCTCAAAGCTTTTAGCATTCCTTTTGTGCCAAATATACCATAACAAGCAATGAGGCACAATTCTCCACAACTCTATATTTTTGTGTCGTCCAAACTTACCTTGCCTTGCCAAGACTCAAACAACTCAATAACCTTATGAGGCATAACCCAATGAATTCCAAAAAAACAAAACACCAATGACCACAACTCAAGCAATGGGGCAATGAAGAAGAAGAAGATGATCCACTGACTCCCCATAATTCTTACACATATAGCACAAATTAAGAACTAGCACACGTCGTTTGTGAAGGTATGTAACGACCCAAGGAAAAGCGCTAGCCACATTTGCGCTATACCTCAAAAGGACTAGTCACAATTGAGGCTCATTTTAGTTGTTGATAAAGCTCAGATCTACCCAGTAAATACTCGATGTGTGACTCATCACACATCCACGTACTTCACACAATCAATCAAATTGCGGTATCATAATCTCCCCCAATTAAATCTTTAACCATCCTCGTTAGAGCTCACTTTGTGGGGTAGTGTCTCTGAGCCCACACAGGATTATCGGGCCCGCTCTGATACCATATGTAACGACCCAAGGAAAAGCGCTAGTCACATCTGCGCTATACCTCAAAAGCACTAGTCACAATTGAGGCTTTTTGTAGTAGTTAATTAAGTCTAAATTTACCCAGTAAATACCTAATATGGGACTCATCACACACCCATATACATCACACAATCAATCAAATTGGGTATCATAATCTGTTGTTAAAATCTTACCTAATTAAGCAGACCATGAAAAGAAAGCTACCTTTGGAGGAACCTTCGATTTCCAAATCATCTTCCAAGGGAAGTATAAGATGATAAGATGGTAGGGGGATAAGCTACCTTTGGAGGAACCTTCAATTTCCAAATCCTCTACTCCTTGTTGGCTTCTAACACACTCGATCCAGACCCGATCCCCGTACTGTCAAAGAGTAGACCATATCCATAAACAAATCAAAGGATTCTTGTTCCTAATCTTGTGGAGGACGACGAAATTTAGCATCCCAATGAATCCTCCCACCAGACCAACACATAACCTCAGCTACTGAAGAAACATTTGTTCTACTAATACAATAAAGTTCCGGAGAAGCCTCTTGGAGAGTACGATCTCCACACCACACATGCTTCCAAAACTAGTACCATCCCCCACATCATACAAAAGTAGTTTAGAAAAACTTGTTCAACCGCTCCTAATATGTCTCCACAAACTAACACCATAAGCATTGGTCACCCTTTTCGTGCACCTACCACCCCAATCATTCCTGTATTTCACCTCAATAACCCTCTTCCATAGAGCATCGGTCTCCATGCCATACCTTCATAACCATTTTCCTAACAAGGTAGAATTAAAACTCCTCAAACGTCTAATACCCAACCCTCCAACCTGCAACGACTTACAAACTTGAGCTCAACTGACTAAGTGTAATTTAGGGTCACCATAAATACCACTCTACAGAAAATCTCGTTGTAACTTCTCCATACGATTTGCCACCTTCCCAGATAAAGGCAGAAGGGAAAGGAAGTATGTAGGTAAGGAGGAAAGAGTTCTTTTATTACCTTTACCCCCCTTAGATAGATATAACCTCTTCCACCCTGCTAATCTTCATTCCATCTTCTCCAAAATAGGATTCCAAATTGATAACTCCTTAAATTTAGTTCCTAATGGTAGCCCCAAATATCTCAATGGAAGAGAGGATTGCCAACAACTCAGCATCCCCACCAGAACGTCCATATTGTGCACCACCCCTATAGGAACCAACTCAGATTTCCCCAAGTTAATCCTTAAACCTGAGACCTCAAATCTAGCCAGAATTGCTCTCAAAATAGCTATTTGCGTAGGATCATCATCACAAAAAATAAGTATTTGCTATTGATATGGTGTAATTAAATATATTTAGTTTCTTGGTTTAATGTGGTATTGTATTTGCTATTGAAAAATATGAATTGTGGTTCATTACAGTCGCTATAAAATAGGTATTGGAAAATATGTATTGTAGGTACATTACAGGTGCTAAAAAAATTAATTATTTTTTTTAAATAACCTATACTGGAATAGATATAGTCTAAGCGCTGGTATAGGCCTTTTAAATTATATTGATTCAAGACCTATACCAGCGCTTTTTAGAATGCTGGAATAGGTGTTGACTATACTAGCGCTTTTTATATTGGAATAGATATAGTCTAAGCGCTGGTATAGGCCTTTTAATTATATTAATTCAAGACCTATACAAGCGCTTTTTAGAACGCCGAAATAGGTGTTGACTATTCTAGCACTTTTTATACTGGAATAGATATAGTCTAAGCGCTGGTAGGCCTTTTAAATTATATTGATTCAAAACCTATACCAGCGCTTTTTAGAATGCTGGTGTAGGCCTTTTAAATTATATTCTTTCATGACCTATACCAGTGCTTTGAAAAGCGCTGGTATTGGGCGTATGCCTTTCCCGGTGCTTTTGAAAAGCGCTGTTACAGGTTCGGCTACCCTATACCAACATTCAAAGCGTGGCGGTTTGAAGTGCCTGGAAAAAAGACGCCGGGATAATTTTGCCTATCTTCATCCTTACATGTTTCAGCTAATCCATTTCATAACATGCCTTTTATGCCATGTGATTGACAGTTGTCTTGAATCGCAATTTATCCAAGGAATTATCGAAGGGATATCAAGTAAAATATTAAGCTGCGCACATTTATTTGTTGCTCAATACCCTATTAGAGTAGATTTTCGTGCAACAGAAATAGAAAAGCTTTTAAATATTGAGTCAAACGATATTCGAATGGTGGCAATCCATGGCCTTGGGGGAATAGGTAAGACTACAATTGCAAAAACTGTATATAACAAAATTGTTGATGTCTTTGAAGGAAGCTTCCTTCTAGAGAATGTTAAAGAATGATCTAGGACAAATGATGGCATAATCCAATTACAGTAGCTACTTCTTTCTAATATCTTAAGGGATGGAAATTTAAAGGTGGACAACATATCTAGAGGAATCAATGTGATGAAGGAAAGACTTTGCCATAAAAGAGTTCTTTAGTTCTTGATGATGTGAATAAATAGAAGCAAATAGAAAGTTTGCTTGGAAAATGTGATTGGTTAACTCCTGGAAGTAGAATCCTTATAACCACAAGAGATAAAGATGTGTTAACCACTCTCGAACAAGATCCTCTAATCTATTAGGTTGATGAAATGGACCAATATGAAGCTTGTGAACTTTTTAGTTTGTATGCCTTCCAAACAAATGAACCCGAGGAAGCTTACTTGCAACTTTCAAAGCAGTTTATCAATTATGCCAATGGCCTTCCACTAGCTTTAAAAATAATAGGTTTTGATTTGCGTAGAAAAAGTTTATGTGAATGGGAAAGTGCATTAGAGAAGTATAAAAAGATTCCCAACAAGAAAATTATAGAAATACTCAAAATTAGTTATGAAGGATTGGACCAAAGTGAAAAAGATATTTTCCTTGATATTGCATTTTTCTTCAAGGGGGAAAATAAAGATTATGTTGTAAATATATTAGAGGCATGTGATTTATCTCCAAAATATTATATTCCGAAGCTTATTGACAAGTGTTTGATAACTATTGATTGGTTGGACAATTTATCGATGCATAACTTGCTACAACAAATGGGAGAGGAAATTGTTCAACGAGAATCACGACAAGCACTTGGAAAACGTACTAGGCTATGGGATTATGTAGATGCTTGTATTGTACTAACTGGAAATACGGTATAAGTCATTTTTCTTCACTTCTTCCCTTCTTTTGATCAAGTTAGAAGAAATGAATTAATTTCTTTAATTTTTATTAATGTTGAAGCAATACAAGCTTATCAACTTATTTTTTTTGTTTAAATTTTTATATTTTTGGAAAATTTTATTGCGTAGTGTTGTTCACTTAATGCTTTGTCCAACTAGGGAACAAATAAAATTTGAGGCTTAATGTTGTACCTGCTTAAACTTGTAACATTGAAACTTCATGCTCAAGCTTTCAAAAAGATGCAAACTATCAAGTTTCTTATAGTTAAAAATGTGCATATTCATGGATGTCTGGAATATCTCTCCAACAGTATAGTGTTGTTGGATTGGGCTAATTGTTTTGTTTCCTTTGCCATCCGATTTTTGTCCTCAAGAGCTTGTCTACCTCAACATGCCACATTGTAACATTAGAATACATAAGTTATTCAAGCCGGTATGATTATTAGTTTTCTTAATTATGATTTATTTCTAAAGTTTATTTTGAAGCTTGTTGAAGATAAATGTTGTTCCCTTCTACAAGTTTTGCCTTTTGAAAATTTGAAAGGAATCAATCTCAGAGGTTGTGAATTCATTCAAAAATTACCTGAGTTGTGGGTTCCAAATTTATTGATATTAGACCATTTTGATTGTACAAATTTAGTTGAGATTCATGAGCCTGCTGGATTTCTTGATAAGCTTAAAAGTTGGTACCTTACTAATTGCCAAAAACTTTGAGCTCTTCCTAGAAGACTTAAGTTCAAATCTCTTGAACATTTTTATCTTGATTCCTGTGAGTCCATTGAAGAATTACTTGAGTTGTGTACTCCAAATTTAAAGATATTAATGCTTTCTTCTTGTGAAAATTTAGTTAAAGTTCATGAGTCTATTGGACTTCTTGATAAACTTGAATATTGACATCTTGATGATTGTGGAAAACTTCAAACTCTTCCAAGAAGACGTCCGTTGAAATGTCTTCAAAGTTTTACTCTTAGTGGCTGCACAAGCCTTGAGAACTCCCCTGATATTGATTCAGAAATGAAATGCTTATAGTATCTATATATGAGACGAAGTGGTACAAGCCTTGAGAGGAACTTTCTAGATAGCATCTATAAATTCCAAAATGTCAATGTTTAAGTTTTTCTACTAACCTACCAAGACCAAGCTGCAATTCTTTTGATGGCTGTGTCCGATATTCGTTTCTACGTTTAACAGAGCTTATTCTCTTCGGTGAAAATGTAATTGAATTAGATTTTCTGGAGTTCGATTACTTTCCCACATTGACAAAGCTACGTCTACAAAACACCAGTACTATTATCATCCTTGAAAGCTTTATCAAATTTACTACATTAAGTGAACTTGATACATTCGATTGCAAGTGCTTTGAGGAAATTCAAGAACTTCCACAATCTTTAATTCATTTGAAGGTTAGAAAGTGGCTATCGTGGAATCCAAAATCATCAAACAAAATATTGAGCTAGCTCTTTCTCTATCACTCTCTAGCTCTTAGTTATAAAGAAATATTTGTATTGCCTTTCCCCAAATACCTATCTCAATATGCCAAACTGCAGGTTATTGCTAAAAAAATTGCTAAATTGAAGCAAGTGGGAGAAAGTTAAGGCATTTTAGCAGATAGAGTACATGAAGGGGAGAGAAATCCACGGCCCTTTGACGAAATTTCGCATCCGCTTTACCGCTCAATTAGTTACTTTCAAGCACTAGGGTGTGAGATTCCAGATGAGTTCAACCGCCAAAACGATGGAAATTCCATTTCATTATTGGTTCGTAATTCCAAATGCATTCCTCTTGCTGTTTGTGTTGCCTTTGGACCGACAAGTGAATATTATAAATTTGTGGTTGAATTTGTCGTCAATTGTTATTTAGAAATTCAGCATGGTGGGGTTTACCTCGAAGGAAGTGAATCTTGTCGCCTGTGGTTTATTTCTAATCCTATATATGAATGGGAGAAGAAGTTGAGGGACTTAAATCTATCTAAACAGAGTCATTTTGAGGTTATTTGTAGAATCAAGATGTATTACGAGTACTTATTATAAAAAGGGATGGACTATGTTTTTTCTTACCAAGAGACAATGGATTCTACGGCTATCCCAAAAAAGTTGGGGGTCCATGTAGAATGCATCTGTTGTCCTCATAAATCATCCATCCCTGATTCCCTGCCTTTACTACCTCTGTTCCCACGTCTTGCAATGAAGGAGATTCAGTGCATACAATTGCAATGGAAACAACAAATACAATTGGGTTTGAATATGTCATTATCGGCCCCTATTGACCCCGAGGTCCAACCTTTAATACCACTTATTCCTCAAATATGTATCATGAGGCTTTCGAAATTGTAAGTGATTTGGGGCATTTGAAGGACTTTCACAATGATGGGTATGATTTGAGCTTGTCATTAAATGACTCAGATGCAAGTGAATGAGAGCCTACTCAAGTACTTGATACATCTAATGGGTCTAATTTTGGATTGAGCCAGATAGATTTGGTTGGCTCAATTGTTAGTGGTGGGTTTGATTTGGGTTCGTCTTCACTGACCCATGAATCAGTGACCCATTAAAAAAAAGCTTTCAAATACATTGGGGGTGAGGGGGGTTGAAGTTGTAAATACTTACAAGTGAAGGGAACTAACTTGGAGTTGGAGGAGATGGGAATCAGGGGAAGGAAGAGAGGCGTACTTCTTCAAAGCTTGATCAAGATGTCATCTTTTTCTTCGAGGGTGGAGACAGATACAAATCAAAGTCATCATTCACAAATTCATGGGTCATTGAAGACGAACCCCCAACTTTTTTGGGAGAGCCGTAGGATCCATTGTCTCTTTGTAAGAAAAAACATAGTCCATCACTTTTTCTGATAAGTACTCATAGTACATCTTGATTCTACAGATAACCTCAAAATGACTTTGCTTAGATAGATTTGAGTCCCTCAACTTCTTTCTCCCATTCATACATAGGATTAGAAATAAACCACAGCCGACAAGATTCACTTCCTTCAAGGTAAACCCCACGATGCTGAATTTCTAAACAATTATTGACGACAAATTCAACCACAAATTTATAATATTCATTTGTCGGTCCAAAGGCAACACAAATAGCAAGAGGAATGCATTTGGAATTACGAACCAAGAATGAAATGGAATTTCCATCGTTTTGGTGGCTGAATTCATCTAGAATCTCACACCCTAGTGCTTGAAAGTAACCAATCGAGTGGTAAAGCAGATGCAAAAATTGGTCAAAGGGCCGTGGATTTCTCTCTCCTTCATGTACTCTATTTGCTAAAACGCCTTGACTTTCTCCCACTTGCTTCCATTTAGCATTTTTTTTAGCAATAACCTGCAGTTTGGCATATCGAGATAGGTATTTAAGGAAAGACAATACAATTATTTCTTTATAACTAAGAGCTAGAGAGTGATAGAGAAAAAGCTGACTCAATATTTTGTTTGATGATTTTGGATTTCACGATAGCCACTTTCTAACCTTCAAATGAATGAAAGATTGTGGAAGTCTTTGAATTTCCTCAAAGTGCTTGCAATTGAATATATCGAGTTCACTTAATGTAGTAAATTTGATAAAGCTTTCGGGGATGGTAATAGCACTAGTGTTTTGTAGACGTAGCTTTGTCAATGCGGGAAAGTAATCGAACTCTGGAAAATCTAATTCAGTTACATTTTCATTGAAGAGAATAAGCTCTGTTAAATGTAGAAACGAATATCCGACACAGCCATCAAAAGAATTGCAGCTTGGTCTTGGTAAGTTTGTAGAAAAACTTAAAACATTGACATTTTGGAATTTATAAATGCTATCTAGAAAGTTCCTCTCAAGGCTTGTATCACTCCATCTCATATATAGATACTGTAAGCATTTCATTTCTGAATCAATATTAGGGAAGTTCTCAAGGCTTGTGCAGCCACTAAGAGCAAAACTTTGAAGAGATTTCAACGGAAGTCTTCTTGGAAGAGTTTGAAGTTTTCCACAATCATCGAGATGCCAATATTCAAGTTTATCAAGAAGTCTAATAGACTAATGAACTTTAACTAAATTTTCGCAAGAAGAAAGCATTAATATCTTTAAATTTGGGGCACACAACTCGGGTAATTTTTGAATGGATTCACAACCTCTGAGATTGATTCTTGTCAAATTTTCAAAAGGCAAAACTTGTAGAAGGGAACAACATTTATCTTAAACAAGCTTCAAAATAAACTTTAGAAATAAATCATAATTAAGAAAACTAATAATCATACCGGCTTGAATAACCTATGTATTCTAATGTTACAATGTGGCATATTGAGGCAAACAAGCTCTTGAGGACAAAAATCAGATGGAAAGGAAGCAGAGCAATTAGCCAATCCAGCACTATACTATTGAGGAGATATTCAAGACAACCATGAATATGCACATTTTTAACCATAAGAAACTTGATAGTTTGCATCTTTTTGAAAGCTTGAGCATGAAGTTTCAATGTTATAGGTTTAGGCGGGTACAACATTAAGCCTCGAATTTTATTTGTTCCCTGGCTGGAAAAAGCATTAAGTAAACAACACTACGCAATAAAATTTTCCAAAAATATAAAAATTTATACAAAAAAAAATACGTTGATAAGCTTATATTGCTTCAACATTAATAAAAATTAAAGAAATTAATTCATTTCTTCTAACTTGATCAAAAGAAGTGAAGAAAAATGACTTATACCGTATTTCCAGTTAGTACAGTACAAGCATCTGCATTATCCCGTAGCCTAGTACGTTTTCCAAGTGCTTGTCGTGATTCTCGTTGAACAATTTCCTCTTCCATTTGTTGTAGCAAGTTATGCATCGATAAATTGCCCAACCAATCAATAGTTATCAAACACTTGTCAATAAGCTTCGGAATATAATATTTTGGAGATAAATCACATGCCTCTAATATATTTACAACATAATCTTTATTTTCCCCCTTGAAGAAAAATGCAATATCGAGGAAAATATCCTTTTCACTTTGGTCCAATCATTCATAAATAATTTTGAGTATTTCTATAATTTTCTTGTTGGGAATCTTTTTATACTTCTCTAATACGCTTTCCCATTTACATAAACTTTTTTCTACGCAAATCAAAACCTATTATTTTTAAAGTTAGTGGAAGGCTATTGGCATAATTGATAAACTGCTTTGAAAGTTGCAAGTAAACTTCCTCAAGTTCATTTGTTTGGAAGGCATACAAACTAAAAAGTTCACAAGCTTCATATTGGTCCATTTCATCAACCTTATAGATTAGAGGATCTTGTTTGAGAGTGGTTAACACATCTTTATCTTTTGTGGTTATAAGGATTCTATTTCCAGGAGTTAACCAATCACATTTTCCAAGCAAACTTTCTATTTGCTTCTGTTAATCCAAATCATCAAGAACTAAAGAACTCTTTTATGGCAAAGTCTTTCCTTTATCACATTGATTCCTCTAGATATGTTGTCCACATTTAAATTTCCATCCCTTAAGATATTAGAAAGAAGTATCTCTTGTAGTTGGATTATGCCATCATTTGTCCTAGACCTTTCTTTAACATTCTCTAGAAAAAAGCTTCCTTCAAAGACATTAACAATTTTGATATATATAGCTTTTGCGATTGTAGTGTTACCTATTCCCCCAAGGCCACGTATTGCCACCATTTGAACATCGTTTGACTCAATATTTAAAAGCTTTTCTATTTCTGTTGCACGGAATTTTACTCCAATAGGTTATTGAGCAACAAATAAATGTGTGGCTTAATATTTTACTTGATATCCCTTCGATAATTCCTTGGATAAATTGCAATTCAGGACAACTGTCAATCACAGCATAAAAGGCATGTTATGAAATGGATTAGCTGGAAAATATAAGGATGAAGATAGGCAAAATTATAGATATATAGTTTTTTTTTTTTTTTTTTTTGTTTGTTTGTTTGTTTACGAGAAAATTAAATGGCAAGTACAGAATCAACTATATTTAAATTTTCTTCTAAAAAAAAAAAACTATATTTAAATTTATTAGTTTGTCTTTTTGTATAGGAAATCAGTTTTATTCTTACATCAAGTTGTCGCATGAAAACCTCACTTAGGTGAGGAACCAAACTTATTGGAAACCCACATATGATACATGATTGAATCGATTAAGAAGTTTTTCTTAAAACTTTTCTCAAAAAAATTCATGGAAGAAACTCTTAATTGGTAAGATAAAATTTTCTTTGTAGCCTAACTGGCTACTACCTTCATAGCTAAATATATTATCAAAATAGAACAATTTCATATAGTGGTTATGACAAACCATTAAAAAAAAAAAAAAAAAAACGAATGAAAGCATGAGAGTAATCATGAGATACATACTTGTTATTGTAATGGAATCCAAACAAATTGCCAACTTCATTTACTGTGGTAGCTTCAATATCATAGGGGACGAATACCACAACCACGTACTATAATTTTCTTGCTTTTCTGAAACTCAATGTTCAAATCCAATGTCTTTTCTTTTTGATTTCCGAACCAAAGTTAGGCCTACAAATAAATGTAAATGACTTGTACAAACCCACCAAGACGTGTAGTCTTATGTGAATTTCCCTCCAAAAATGTCTTTTTTGGAGCTTCCATCCTTTTACTGGTAGTAAAATAAACTGAAAATATTATTAATGATCATTTTATGATTTAGATCTTAAAAGAAATTATTCCATTGCAATGACCATAATCAACCTTTTCAACAAACTTTAACACCTATTTCTCTGTTTAAAAGCCAAAAAATTAAAAGAAACGATTAATTTCCATTAATCAAATGACTAAACTACAACATTCAAACTTTAGCTACAATTTTTAACAGTGAACAAAGATAAACCATCTAAACCTAGGAAACAAAGCAAAAACCATTAAAAAAAATTAAAACATAAATAAATAAATAAAAAACAGTAAAACACAGATTCGCCACAATGAGGAAAATAAAATAAAATTGAACCTTCTTAAACTATTTACCCAAAAATCTTTGCTACTTTTATAACTTAATATATTAGGTTACTAATTCAAGAAAAACATTTGCACTTGCACAACAACACAAGCACATGCTATGCACAGAGTGGAAGATCATATAAGAGTGAACAAAGTCATATGGTGTTTAAATAAGAAAACAAACAGGAAAATTCAAAATTTACCAATTCAATATCATAGGATTACTGCTTTGTGTCAAAATTAAAAGAAAAATATCCTTTTGCTTTCCAAAAGCAAAGAAAGAGTCTTTGAAAAAACTATTTTTTAAAACACAAAAAAAAGTGAGGTTTTTTTCAAATTGAGATTACCCAAAAACCATATAGTCCACAAAAAGGGAGGGGAAGGCTAATTTAGTAATTAAGAAATCATATCAACTTTAGTGGGGAAGACTAATTTAGTAATTAATATCATTGCCCAATTTTCTTCACACCTTAGCTAAAAAACCCTTCATTGGGGGATGCAGAGGAAAAAGAAATTGTGACTGCAAAATCTATAAAGATGTTCACCTTCATATATCATAATGATCAAAATAAATAAAACCCATTATACAAAATTTAACATTTAAATAAATAAATAAATAAAGCAGCACCTAGTGTTGCATTCAAGTCTTAAAGGTGCAATTTCTTATGTGGATACCTGAAGTGAATCATCGATTATACTATTTTCTAATTCTTTGAAACCGTAAAAGACAAGAAGAACAAAAGGAGGAGACAGGAAATTAACTTTGTGGGGGGTGGGTGTGGAACATAAAATTAGTCGACTAACTTTTCACTGTAAAATCTAAAATAGTAATTTATATTCAATTTAATAATCAATATACAAGTTTAGTAGTTTATAATTCAATATATGCTACAAAATGTGTATCTAATTAAAATTAAACAATCATGAGACAAAATTGACAAAAAGATTTAATACCTTTAATCAACTATGAAATGGGCAAAGTATAATGACTAAGATTAAAAAAAAAAAAAAATACTAATAATTTAAAAACAATCATTCAAACTTCAATGAATAAAAATCATCTAATAAAATACAAGTACAACCAAATACATGTTATATTATTTTTATCTATAAATTAATTAAATGATAAATAGAAGTAAATTTTAATAAGGTACATTTATAAATTATAATGTTATATGATATGTTGATTAATTTAAAAACAAATAAATATAAGATAATAAAAGAATGAAAAAAAAAAAAAGAAAAAAAAAAGAAGGAAAAGAAGAATACCTCTGTACCTAGGAAAGTGGGAATGCATGAATATGCTTCACAATCAAAGGGCCTACACGGCTACAACAAACACAATTGCTTTTGTAGAAAAAATTTTAACCATACACGTGGGTGGTTCTCTAGTTTGCTGCAATATTTATTCACTGTTTACAGAGAACAGAAGCTTTGTTACACTTTACATTGTAAATGACGAAACATAGAGGAAAGTAAAACAGGAAAAGAAAGAAAAAGAAGAAGGCAGAGTTGAGCTGTTGAGAGAATAAGAGTTGAGTTGCCATGCTAGAGATAGAAGTAGTCAGCCAAGAAAGCGAGAGAGAGAGAGAGAGGGAGAGAGAGGTACCTATGTAGAAAAATGTCTGCAATGCGGCGCCTCCAGCCTTCAATATTACCACTGCTGTGCTGCAAGTAAGCCCTAAAAGTGTTAAAATAGCTGTGCATCTCAAAATTCTGAATGTCTGATTATTTATTTATCATTAATTAGATTAGAAAGCCAAAGGTTTGAAGTTTTGAAACTATCTTTGGAACAAAGAGAGGTTGGCGTTAGCAAGCTGAAGGGCTGAAGTTTTGAAACCATGAAACACAGGTAGAGGAAAAGGAGGGGAGATAGAAATGATTGCCGTTAAAGAGTAAAGGATCAACGATTTTCTTTTTAGCAGTATTTTAAAATTATAAGAAAAATTAAGGAAAAAGAATGGTAATAACATGGCTGCTGATGTGGCTCAATGTTCACGGCCTTTGTGGTCATGTAGTGCTTGTTTTTCGATCAAAACAGTTTATCAAGTAGAAAGAGAGTTTTTAGAATGGAAGATAATTACCCTATTGAGACTGTGTAGCTGTCTATGTTTGTTTAGTCAAGTAATAGTAATAGAGAATGTACTCTTTAACAATGCATAATTTGATTATTCATTGAGCTAGTTGTGTGACACAATTAAATTCTGCTGCTTGGAGGGCCTTTCACCAAAAACAATATTAAATATTAGAGGACTTCATCAAATGCTTGGTCTGCATGAACAAAAAGCAAATGTTTAATGAGGTCCTTGACAAGGTTATTTCTAGAGCACAATCTTGGAACGCTAAAATCCTATCCCAAGCTTCCTGAATTATTCTAGTTAAATCTTTCCTAGCATCTATTCCCACCTATACTTCCTCTACCTTCTACCTTTCAAAAAACATTTGTTCCAAAATTGATGTCTTAAGAAATTTACTTGGGGTCACTTTGAGGACAAGAATTCCTTTTTCCCAATGTCCTGGACCAAGGTTTGTAAGCCCAAAGATTGTGCATATATAGAATTCCTTTCACACATAGTTTGAAGAGTACTAGCCCACTTCTTCTCTCCATCAAATCCTAATAAGCTCTTACACATTCTGCAGTTATAAATTCACCAATTATTATTTTGTGTTTGTAAATTTCCGAACCATTTCTCTTCCTCATCTCTCTCACCTCTTAAACGTATTTCTCCTCTACGGCATTCACACACAGCCTCACATAATATGAGCACCTATATAGTGCAAAAGCTCTCTTCCTGTAGAAATTTAGCTTTGTATTGATCCAAAATGTGAAAAACAATCACTATATTTACCCCAAAAATAAAATTGTTTTTCTTCTTTTTGACTTTTTATTTTTTATTTTTTTAATACCATTCAAAGGGAGAAAACAGGGAGTTTGTTACAAATAGCTGGTCTAGACCAGCATTGGTGAAATGGCATTGTAGTTGCTATATTATAACAACTTTGGGAACAAAAAGCATCTTCAAAACGAAGCCATTTTGATGAAGGGAAGATAGATCAGCCATCATCGTCCTCTCCTGCTAGTTTGGGTTCCTTTCTTTGTTGACAATTTGGACCAATCTTCTGCTATTGCTTAGGATCAGTACTTGATGAAAGCCAGCGTTCCTAGCTTTTATAGATGCCTCCACCAGAGCTTCTTGAGATGCCCCATAAGCTGAGTCTGCTGCACTACTAGCTACACCACAAACATAGTCTCCCCCTGCATATTCTTGGCCTCATAAGCATACGCACTCCTCCTTGCTCTCTTCCTGCTGACTCCAGCAATTTTGATCATTAGGTGCTGAGGCCCTGCTAGTGACTGAGGGACTGAGATTGTCTCCTTAGCATTCCTGTTGATGTATGCATTTTTTGTAGGAGTTTCCTGGTACTTGCAAGAAAGGTTTTGAGCTGTTAGAATTACTTCCATGGGGTTAGGTTGTTTGCCTTCATGAACCACAGTGTTTCTGTGGTTCCAGATTGTCCAAAATGTAGTGAAAATGGCTTAAAGATAAATCATTGACTCAGCCTCCAGTTTTTTGTGTCTGTCTAATAAATTCCCAACCCATTGCTGCACTGAGACATTGGCTAGATCAGGTATGAACAGCTAACAGAGATCCATGCCAGCAAGCTCTAGCAAAAGAGCAAGACAGAAATAGGTGAGTTGTGGCTTCATCTTCATCATTACACGGGCAGGTGCTTTGGGTTGGTATTCCTCTATTTTTTAGACTTAGGAGAGTGGGGAGGCCATCATGCATAAGCTTCCACATAAAGTTGCAGATTCTCAGGGGGACTTTTACTTTCCAGATCAGATTATAAACCCCTCTATGGACATGATTCTGTCTGAAAGGATTTGTGGGAAGGCAGTGAGAGTCCTCAAGAAGCAGATTGTTGGCATTCTTTTTTACATTTGTTTTCCTATGGCAGAGTCAATGACCGCACCAACTTGGACATCAAACAGTCTTCCATGACCATGAGGTCCATTTCATGCCTCTTCTTCTTCCCTAATTTTTTTCCCTATGTCAACTGTTCTATTTGAAAATTTCCCTTGGATTGTTTTTTGAATGATTATTCAGGAAATTCGTTGGGATTATTTTGTTTACTATTTTTATATTTTTACTTTTTCTCTTTTGGAACTAACAACTGTTACAGTTTTGAAATTAATAGCGTTAACCATTGGTAGTTTCATTACATCTTATCAAGCCCTTAGATTAAATAGCATTGGCCTTTGGATTGACCTCTTAGAAATTGCCTACTTATCTGTCAAAATACTTGACTATAAGATTTTTGTGACACTAGGTCTTTAAAAGTGTATTTCTAGGATCCTTTTGACTATTGTGTTTGTTATACTTGAGCTGTGAGGTTTGGATTGATGCTTTAGGAGACAAAGAAAACCTTAAATTTTCAATATGTTAGAACTCCATCTAATTTAAAATTGTTAAGTCCCTTTTAAGTCAAGTTTTTGTGTTTTAAGAATTTGCATGAGCAGTTGGTCTATTGAGAATTACATGAGTTATTATTGCTGGCTTTGACACAAACCTTTTGAGAGCAAAATATCCATTGTATTTTGTGGATAGATGACTTGATTTGAAAATTTTCAATTGGTTAATTCTAATACAAAATGTCCTTCTTAGCTTATTGTATCTATTTCAATAAATCTTCATATTTTATTTATTTTTTCTTGCATTAGTTTTAACATAGCCAATAATATGTTATTGGGACAATTGTTGAATCACTCTGCGTCATCCCTCATCAAGCAATAAATCCCATTGGAAGAAAGCAATAACATATTTTCATGTTGTTTGAACCCATAACCTGCATTAACATCGAATACATCTGAGTCTACCAGCCTCTGCTGTTTCTAGATGCTATTGTAAATGGGGTAAAACTTGCAACCGATACTTTTTTTTTTTGGGTTGGTAGGGTGATCGAAGTGACACGTGGTGGGTCCAAAATTTAATATTAAATTTAGTCCCTTAAGAGTTAAATGAACTGTTATAAATTAAAATTAGAATTAACTTCTGACCTTGTATATACTTCCTTATAATGCTTCTCAGATCAACTTGAATAAATCAAAGAGCTGAATAAATTGAGAGCCACAGGCACAAAACTTGGTGTTTCATCTACTGCTAAAACAAATGCAAGTGCCAAAAGCAGATAAAGGCTCTCATTACTTCCTCAAACTTATGAGATTCTTATCTTCCTTAAGACCCCTCATAAACTTAATAATGGGTACATAATTTGCAATGCATGTAAGCAATCAGGAATGTCTTCAATTGTCGAATATGAGAACTTTCCCATGGGTAGGGTGCATTATATACTTGGTGAATGATAAGATGAATCCTCAAGAAAGTTCATTTATGTGGCTTATTTGTATTTGATGTAACTAGAAACCTTTTCTTTTCTTTCTTTTTTTTTTTTTTTTTTTTTTTTGTGTGTAGAAACTATATTTTCATATAATTAAGAAATTTAGTGGAATAATGGATATGATAAACAAGTTTGAAAAGCTGAGTTTCTTAAGTAAATGCATGGAATTCTTAGATTTTTTAATTATTCTCAATCAATATATATATAAAAGCAGAGATCTCATGCGGGAGTGTATGAGATCCTGCCATATGGCGCTCTAATATTACATTTAACTTCTTTAACCTCTTCTCATTTTCCTTTTTTTATTGTTACCTAAAAGATCGTGTTAATTTTTTTTTTTTTTTTTAAATTTTTTTTTTTACTGTTAGCATTTACATTGTGTAGTGCTACCTAGGACTCCATTCTCTGTCTTCTCTTCAAAAACTTAGCTGTTGTTTCCTCTTCTTCTACAAGATTTAGTCATTTCAAATTGCCAACCTCTTTGTCTTCATCATAATTAACATGGCTATTCTTACGTTCCTGTTTTCATCTATTATAAGTGAAATGAACCTAAGGGTCATTGCCATAATATATTTAAATTCAATTACTATCTCTCTCTCACGTCTTCTCTTCATCAACATTAACCCGTCAACGAGACTGTGCCAAAAAAAGGAGAAAGAAAGATGATTGCTACTCAGAAAAAGAGAAAGAACTTCAAGGCTAAATAAGACATTCACAGATACAAAAGGAGCAATCTTCAAAGGCTAGACCTAACTTGCTTTTAATTGAAGGTTAATCATTCTTCTTCTTTTTAATACGAATATAGTGTCTCTATATTTATGCAATTTTTTTTAATCCCTTTGTTTGTTTATTTTATTTGAAAGATCAACTTTATGAACAGAAAAAGTTGTTGCATGCAATGTGTTTAATCAAATTTCTCTAAGAAAGGTGATTTGTAATCCTTTGATTCAATCTCTTAGAGTGCTACAGTCTTCTATATATGTGGTAATTTGTAAAATTTTTTTATTTAACCAAAATTAAAGTAAATTTCGTGTATAGGTTTTTAGATTTGCTATAAGACTTAATGCTGTTGCTATATTTATCATGAAGTGTGGTTTGTGAGTTTCTTATTCATTTCTTGACTACTGAATATTGATGACAAAACCAGATCTTTATTCTAGACTAAGAGTGAAGACCCTTTCTGCATTTGATGTTACAAAAGAAAAGACTGCGTCTTAATTTGTTGAGAGCCAGGATGATTCTTTTTATGTTCGCAAGCACTAAAAGTTTCTTCTCAAATCAATCTCATAGTGTCAGCCTTTTGGCTTAATAGGTTTCTGTATATGTTCACATACGTTTATGTTTTTGCTTAATGGAGTTTGATAGTTTGACAGCTGAAAGTTTCTTCTAATGATATATGTACTACTCTTCCCAGTTCTTCAAACAGTTTTTGGCTTTTCTTGACATACATCAAATGGGACCCTCCCTAGAGGGTGTTTGTGCTTTCATCGTGACCAAAGATTAGAAACCATTCTCTATTCACTCTCCAAGGTATTTTGTGCTTATAGTCATTTGTTTCATATATATTGATAAACAGTATGATTCTTCCATATGTTCTACAATATTAAAAAGGGCCATTCTCATCTTGATATGTAGATGACATTAACCTACGATGAACTCAATTAACAAGTTCAAAAACTCCTTCAATTTGCAATTAGTTCTTCACATAAATAACATATATGAATTTATATATTTGATAAACTTATATATGCACTCAACGAAATTTGCTTAAATATCATTTTGATTCCTTTGGTACAGCCTGCAATTAACTCCAGTAAACCAAGTGTTGGAAAGACCCGTCTTAAGGAAAGAGGCATGTTTACTGATGAATATTTGTATTGGGTTTGTATTGCATAACTGCTGATTTTTCTCTTTGTTTTAATGTGTTTTCATTACATTGTAATCATAACCAGATATTTTTCTTTTCTTACATTGGTTTTTCCTACTGCAATAAGATCCATGTGGTTAGTGGGCAACATTATTCTTAATTATGATGGTTAGGGGACAAAGTTATTTGGTTTTCATAGAAAGTAACATCTCAAAAAAAAAAAAAAAAAAAAAAATCTGAAACATTTCCTTTCAAAATTAAATGGATTTTTGGTTTATATGTGGTCTTTTAATGTTATGAATGATCCTAGGTAGATGGATTGGTGTAGAAACTCAAACCGAACTGTGATTATCGATGGC